>JAVSCE010010498.1:0-382464 GCA_032199065.1 Smutsia gigantea
GTATTTATTGGTCAAAAATAGTCAAATACCAATACTTTCATATTGGTTGACCTAATGCACACCCTATTTCAACTCCACAGGAGCCCTGTGAGGTAGAAATTATGATCTCTATTGTATAGAAAACAGGGCCAGACAGGTTCAGTAATTTGCCCAAAGTCACATAGAAAATGGCAGGGTCAGAATCCGAACACACAGATTCAGACCCTAAACCCAGACCATTTCCGTGGGGCCCACCATCTCTCCTCCCATCTGCAATCTGCTTTGTACTTTGCCCTGTTTCCTGATCTGATTCTTATCTGCTTCCTCTGCTCAGATTCTGTCCCTTTTTAGAACTCCTGTCCCTTACCCTTCATTTTTTCTATATATATTTATTGACAAATTTCTATGTGTCAGATTTGTGTTAAGAGCTATAAATATAATTGTCGAACAAGATGTTGAAGAGCTTGGCAACCAAGGTAGACAAAGGATATTTCTGTGACTTAAACTATATGTGTTCAACAAAATAATATTTATTTTTAAGGAGAAAGATAGCGATTTAAAGAATGTAAGCAATTTTCCCCAACACTCTGCCAACGTTAGTGGTCTGTGCTGAAGTCACAGCCTGGTCCCATGTGAGGTGAAATACAGGGCACTGGCCGGGCAGAAAAGGTGAAGGTGGGGTGAGGGTGTGTGGAGGCAGTCGAGATAAGAAGAGCAGCATAAGCTCCACGTGGTTGGAGCATCAAGTGGGGAGCAAACTCATGGGGGTGAAGAGAGTAAGGGGAGGGCCAGGGGATGATGTGGGGGAGTGGGAAGGGACATGCAGTGAAGGCCTTTGAATACCAGGAAAAAAGGGGATAAAGTTAACGCTGGGAGCCAGAGGTGTTCAATGACATGCCTCCCTTGAGGTACCTTGGGGGTGAGGGAATAGCAGATGTGGGCAGCCTCAGACCTCCTCAGAGACTACTATGAGGAGCTTGATGGCCATCAGTTCTACATCTGGAGCTTCCATGTCAGATTCAATTAAAAAAAGAAGTATTTGACTCGATGACATAAAAATTTGCATAAAAACCATTAGAAAGTTACGTTAGACTTTTGCTTTTAGCCATAATAAACTAACAGGAAGGGAATTTACTCTCCCCCCTTAAGCAACTAGAAAAGTGGGCAAAACATAGCAAACAACAGGTTTGGACATTAGACAACTGGATATGCAGGAAAGGGGACACCAGTGAATGGAACTCCATGATCTCTTGACTCCCAGGAAGTAGTTTCCAGACTGCAAAGGATGGATGAGAACTCAAACAGAGCCTGGAAGATTGTATGACTTGAGGAGAAAGAGACCAACATGTGAGAAGCCCAAGTTGGGTAGAATTTGGAAGACATAATATTGAAGAGGAAGTTACTACCCAGAAAGTGACTCCAAAGAAATTCGAAGGGTTACCCTCAAGAATTTGTTGGAGTAAAGCACTGTTCATTTTTGAAAGGAGAGTACCCAGGGCCAAGGAAAGAACTGCCAGAATAGGTAATGCAAAGAAGTTCGTGAAGTTCACACAGGGCCCTGGAGAGTTTTTGTTCTTGTCTACTGTAGTGGAAAGATCTTGATATAAATGAAACATCAGGTAGAATCCTCAGAAGGCTATCAAATTAAGAGTGGGTGTTAATTAGCCCTAAAATAAACTCTGCTCTGTATCTGCCCTAACAAACTTAAAAGCAAGCCTCAAAAGTATCCAACTGAGGCAAGATTGTTTACTGTTTCCCTGAAAAAAGTACACACTATTGAAAGAAATACTGCAAAAAATGAAACCAACACACACAATGTCCAGTGTCTAGTAAAAAAATTACCACACATGCAAAAAATAAGGAAAATATAACTATAACTGGAAGGAAAAAAAAAGAAGGATCCATAATGAACATAATGAACAGATGTTGAAACTAGTAGCTAAGGATGTTAAAATAGCTATATTATAAATATACTATTTATATTTAAGAAAGTAAAACACAATAAAAGCATACTGAGTCCTAAAAACCATAAAAAGTCATCTATAGTTGAAAAACATCATTTCTAAACTGAAAAAAATTACATGACTGAATTAACAGCAGATTAACTCTTGCAACAGCAAATGTCAGTGAAATTGAAGACATAGCAAAATAAAATGCCCAAAATAAAGCACAGAGAAAGAAAACTGAAGAATGAAAGAGTGAATAGATCAGTAAATATCAAAAGGCCTCATAAACTATAATTGAAGTTCCAGAAAGAGGATATGGTAGAGGGATAGGGACAGAAAAATATTTTAAGAATCAATGGCCAGTGAATCGCAGGGAAATGGCAGAGTAGGAAGCACCAGGAACATGTCTCCCCACCTAGACAATTATTGCAGTGGCAGAATCTGTCTGATGTAACTGTTTTTTAGAACTCTGGGCTCTTTCTAATGCTTGCAACTTCTAAGGAAGACTTGGATGGTAAATTGAAGTTAAAGGTCAGTTTCAGCTCTTAACACAGTGACAGCTACCCACCCCCACATCCCCAGTCACATGGCAGGCAGTTGTGCACATGTTCTTACAGCAGTTTGAACACAGCCAGCAGAAGCTGGGGAGGACACAAAGGACCCTGCCCTCTAAATACCAGGAATCTGTGCTCTGGTCACTGATTGCTGCTTCTGATCACAGAGATGCAGACAAAGAGGTGGGCAGCCACTGCTGTGGCAGCCTTACTGATTGTTGCAACTCCCTTCCTTTCCAGATGAAGTGAGTGCCAGGGGCTTTAAAGGCTGGCATCCTTCCCCCTTTTCATTTTTCTCATTTCCCCTTTTGGGAGCCAGATATTAAAGACTAGAACACTTAAAAATAATAATTACATAAATGAGGAACATTAGAAAGTGACCATGAATGCTCAGGGAAACATTCAGAAAAGACCTAAGAAGACATTAAGTTTACATCTCAGACTGATTCATAACAGAGACAGCCTACAACAATCAAAAAGCAAAAAACAAAGCAGTAGCCAAAACAGAAAACCCTGGGAAAGGGGGAGAATCTGATAACAAGGCATACAAGAAGTAGGAAAACATTTTTTCAAAGGAAAAAAATTATTCAGAAGACTCTCCCAGAAATGGAAATGATGGAAGATACACTAGACAAAGACTTTAAAACAGCTGTCTTAAAGATGCACAAAGAACTAAAGGAAGATATGGAGAAAGTCAAGAAAATGATGTATGAACAAAATGGAAATATCTAGAGATAAAAAAAACCTAAAATGAAATTCTGGAGCTGAAATGTACAATAAACAAAATGAAAAAATTGCTAGGATTCAAAAGCAGATTTGAGCAGACAGAAGAATAAGTAAACCTACAGCTAAAATAATGGAAATCATTAAGTCTGAGGAACAGAAAGTGAAAAAAAAAGACTGAAGGAAAGTGAACTGAGCTGTAGGGACCTTTAGGACACCATCAAGAAGACCAACATACACATTCTAGGAGTTTTATAAGGAGAAGAGAGAGAGAGACTATTTGAAGAAATAATGGCTGACATTTGATGAAAGACATGAATATCAACATCTAAGAAGCTCAAGAAAGTTAGCTTCTAAGATGAACTCAAAAACAACCACACCAAGACAGATCATAATCAAAGTTTGGAAAACCAAAGACAAAGAGAGAATCTTGAAAACAACAATAGGAAAACAATGCATCACATACAAGGGATCCTCAATAATAATTTCAGCAGATTTCTTGTCAGAGAAAGTTTGGAGGCCAGAAGGCAATAAGCTGATACATTTAAAACCTTAAAAGAAACTGTAAACCAAGAATCTCATATCCAGCAAAACTGTCCTTCAAATAGGAAAGAGAAATTAAGACATTCTCAGAAAAGCGAAATCTGAGAGAGTTCATTATGCTAGGTCTGCCCCACAAGAAATGCTCAAGGGTGTCATGCAGGGTAAAATAAAAGAACACTAGACAGTAACTTGAAGCCATATGAAGAAATAAAGATCTAAACACAGTAATCTCAAAGATCTCTCAGGAATCAATGATACAGCATCTATAATGCATGGGCACAGTGGGACAGATGAGAAGTATAAACCTCAATCCTGCTCTCATTCCTTCTTCTGAGGCTCATGGAATCTGTTTCTAGAAATCAAAAATTCTACCAGAATACATCTAGTTTTCTTCTTTTAAAAATGCAACATAAGTGTCCTGAGATAGTTTTCCACACGAACCCTTCTGAGATGAGGACCACCGTAAGGGTGTCAGTGAAGAAATTTCCTGTTGCTACAGGAACAGGAAGAAGTAACAGACTCGTCAGTAGCTGTCACTGTTGGCACAGACACAAGTGGTAGCTGAATTTTAAGTGTGGTTCCTTAATTATGGCTTAATGTTTACACATTAAGGTTTCCCTATGATACAGAACTGAAATACAAAGTTGTGGAACAGAAAATTGCATATTATATGGCAGCCAACGTAATGAAAGGCAGCAGAAATATTAAATCTCTCAGAATTTAACATTTAGGAGAGGCTGGTGGGGTTCATTCATGTGTCGTGGAGAAATATCACTCAAGCAGCTCACAGCTCTCATAAGCTGCCTGCTAATTTATAAGAAAAGCTAATGCTAGTGATACGTGATTAAATTAAAGGGGGAGTGTTAAATTAGCCAAGTAAAAAGTGCAAAGAAAACCTATTTTCTCAGATATCCAAATTATATTATGAAAACTAAAGATGCAGAAAAAAGTCACTTTTATAAAAACATTAGATTATATACATACTGTCAAATGGTTTAAAATATATTTATCATACAATACTCACACAAAAAAAGCAACTGAAAGACCTAAATACAGGGCGTGAAATCATAAAACTCCTAGAAGAAAACATAGGCATAAAACTCTTGAACATCAGCATTTAGTAACCATTTTCTGGATCTGTCTCCCCAGGGAAGGGAAACAAGAGCAAAAAACAATGGGACTAGACTACATCAAACTAAAAAGCTTCTTCAAAGGAAACGATCAACAGGACAAAAGGATAACCTACTGAATAGGAGAAGATATTTGCAAATCACATATCTGATTAAGGGGTAATATCCAAAATATATAAAGAACTCATACAACTTAACACCAAAAGAACAAATAACCTGACTAAAAAATGGGTAAAGGACCTTAACAGACATTTACCCAAAGACATACAGATGGCCAATAGACACATGAAAAGATGCTAAACTCATGAGCCTTTAGGGAAATGCAAATCAAAACCACAATAAAGTATCATCTCACACCAGTCAGAATGGCTAATATAAAAAAGATGAGAAATAACAAGTGTTGGTGAGAATGTGGAGAAGAGACAACACTCACACACTACTGGCAGGAGTGTAAAATTGGGCAGCCACTATGGAAAGCAGAATGGAGGTTTCCTAAAAAACTAAAAATAGAAATACCATTTGACCCAGTAATTCCACTTCTGGGAACTGACCTGAAGAAAACAAAACCAGTAATTCAAATGCGCTTCTATGTTTACCACAGTACTATTTACAATAGCCAAGACTTGGAAGCAATCAAGTGTCCATCCACAGATGAATGGATAAAGATGCGGTGATATAAACAAAGTAATACTACTCAGCCATAAAAAAGAATGAAATATGGCCATTTGTGACAAAATGGATGGATCCAGGAGGTATTATGCTAAGTGAAGTCAGAGAAAGATAATACTATGATTTCACTTACATATGGAATCTAAAAAACAAACAAACAGAAACAAACCCACAAATGCAGAGAACAGACTGGTGGTTGCCAAAAGGAAGGGAGGGTGGGGGATGGGTGATTAAGAGGTACACACTTCCAGATACAATTTAGTCACAGGGACAAAAGTATAGCACCAGGAATATGGTCAATACTGTTGTGACATCTTTGTATGTTGACAGGTGGTAACTACATTCACTGTGATAAGCAGTTAGGAATGTGTCTAATTACTGAATCACTGTATTATACACCTGAAACCAATATAATACCATGTAACAGCTATATTTTAATTTTAAAAATTTAAAGGAAAAGCAAAGAAAGGGGGGGGGCAAAGTGTTATTAATAGCAAAATCTGTTAAGTCTGGGCTAAGAAAATATATTGGTATTCTACCCATTATTCTCATTCTTTTATTTTTCATGTAAGTTTGAAGTTATTTTCAAATAAAGTGTAAACTATGTTATAAAATGACACTATACATAACAATAAAGGTAAAGAACTGCAAATTCAGAAGAACTACAAATGAGACGTCTCCTTCAGTGTTGACTCATACTGCAGTAGTGGTGTTTCCTGGTGTGGGGAAAAAAAGCACTTTTAGAAAAAGTAGTATCTCTCTGACTCTCTTGAAGAAAAAGTGAAAACAGGAATCTGAACATCAACGGCATTTTAGAATCAAAGAAATAAAAGCTGCTTTTTCCTTCTCTACCCCCTCTTAGTTGGATACCAAGTGTCCTAGACCCGTCCTCCACATCTCTTAATTCTGCATCATAATTCTCATCTTAAACCTTTTGCTTTGAATTTTGGAAAAAATCTTCTGCTCAATTTTCCAGGTCACTAATTTTCTAAGTCCTAAGTGGTTTTCAAAATGCTCTGCAGCCCACTTGGTGCCGCAGCCAGCACTTTGGAATATAACGATCTCACTGTTAACTTCTCAGAACTCCTGTTCTCAACAGCTCCTCTCCCCCAGATATTCTCACTTTCTGGACCTACTGTTCTCTTGGATATGAAGAATTAGATTTTTCCTGTATAAGCTTTCCCCCAATAATTCGGTTGAAGTCCTCTCAAAGGTCTCATGATCCTTGGTTGCTTGCTCATATATATATTACGATTGGGGTCTGAACTAGTGACTGTTACCTCAGAGGGCTTTTTGAGCACCCACAAAACAGTAGTGAATGCAGAGGGAGGTGGGCAAAACGGCCTTTATTCCCCGCTTCGGAGGTCTTATAGCCTTATATCCTTTGAAGGGGACAAAAGAAACCTGGCTCCCCTACAAATTCTCCTTCTGGCTACAGTCACCTACCAGTATTCTGCCTTGGCAAATCTCCCGGTTTATTTAAAACAAAGCTAAATGGCTTTGTCACAGAGGGAAACCCTACCACCAACCACCTGGGACAAACTCACTGAAAGCAGAGCTACAGCACAGCTGCTGCAGGGCATTAATTCCTGGCAAACTCTCTCCCTATCCACTTTTGTTGCCACTCCCTATAGTTTCAGTTCTGGGAATCTTTCAAGTTCATTAAGAAAATTCATTTTCTAGTTACTCCCGTTTTTGTCTCTATTGGACTGTAAATTCCTTTGCTGTGGAGTTTCGCCATCAATCTGATCCCATCTGTTTTATTTAATCCACAGTGTCCTCAACACTTCTGGACCACTGTCACACCTTTCTCCATTTTTTATGGGTCTGTTATATTTCTGTTTCTTCTGTCATTCTCAACAGAATTTTGGAGGGAATGAAGAAAAAGTAAACAAAGGTGGTTCACTGTATATCCACTTAGGGGATTGGAAGGGCTCTTTTCCTAAAAGTAGAGGTCTCCTTCCTCTCTGGAAGCTAAGTGATTAGGCGACAAGCACGGCTTCTAGCCCATCACCTCTCCTTCATGCAGGAAGGCTAACATTTCCCTTATAAATTTGCCAAAACCCACAGAAAAATCGCAACCACCTTTCACTTAACAAAATTACTTCAAGGTACCTATTAAAACAGAATACCTCATGACAACCGAAGAGGGAGCCCTCGGCTCCTGTAAAACAGTCAGATATCACTGAACACACCCGTTCTTAAGTGCCACAGTTATCGTGGCCCAAAGTCTAAACAACAAATGCAGGGGTCAGATGCTGGGCTGCAGGGATGAAGGTGCGCTTTTGTTTGCTGACCTGGGGACTCCATCAAGTTTATGTTTGGGGTCATTTTTCCTGTCTGTGCCCTGCCCCCAATAATTACTGAGCATGAGATCCAACAACAGAGGGTAAACTCTGGATTACAGAAGATCCAGGATCTGGTTTCATGATTTTGGAGAAGTTCCTTAACCTCTTAATGTCACCTCTTAAAGTCACTAAGCGCATCATCTGTCAATCATGCTGGAATTTCTGAGAGAAAATACAGGACTTTTGTTAGTATCTATGAGAACATGTAACAGAGCACTTAAAGCAGGCCTTTATGACAACTTGGTATGATCTAAGCAACTCAACACCACCACAACTAGAAAACGGTAAAACTCAGCCACAGACATTGCCATTCAGCAGCAGCTGCCACCGCACAACCACACCGGGCCCTGCGCTGCCTCCCGACAAAACCAACAGTGTCTGTTCAACCACTCCAGTATCTCAGCACTGCGGTTTGTGAACATCTTTTCCTAGTTGTTTTTTCCTGTTGGAACATACTGCTGAAATAAATTAAACAAACACAAACCCATGACTTCACAGACACTGCTTAAGACATGCATTTTTAAATGAGTAAAATTAAAACTGAGACATTTTATAAATAACAGTACAAGTGGCTACAATGACAAATTAGGACGATGGCACACAAAGGTCTTGAGTTGGAAAACACTACCCTTTTCACAAATAAAACAGCCACAGAGCAGAACAATGGTTTGAAGGAATAACTGCTCCGAGAGTTCTTTGGCCCAATGCACTCAAAATACAAGACTTGCCAAATCAGACCCCCTTCTTAGAGATTCACAGTGTACACTATCATTCTGAATTGAAGGTATTTACTCTCATTTGTTTAGTTAAACATTTCTCAAATTTATTTAACCAACAAACTCTCCTACAGGATCACGATGCAATGGCTGACCAAACTCACTTCGCATAAAGCTAAATGAACCATACTTGTCAGCTGCCTGAGAAATAAGACTTGTGGGAGCTGAAGGCAGAGGCAATGGATCAGGATGCCTGGATCAGAATCCAGTGCTGCCACTTTACTATCAACTGCCAAATGATCCCCTCTCTGACCTCTGGTGTTGGAATCCATAAACGGGGACAACTACACCCATTTGTTTAGAGCAGAAGTCAAACTCCAGCCTTCAAACTATTTTTATAAGTTCTATTGGTACACAGCTGTTCATGAATTGTTTTACTGCTGAGTTTTATAGTTGCAAAAAGAGAATGTAAGGCTTGCACATCCAAAATATTTACTATCTGAGCATTTGCAGAAACAGTTTGCCCACCCTGATGCACACCACTGGTTCTCAACTCTGGCTACACATCAAAATCCTACAGAAAGCTTAAAAAAAACACCAAAGTCTCTCCCCAGCCACACACATCAGTTAACTCAAAATCTGGGGGCACGGGTATCCAACATCATTTGGCTCCCCCAGGCAGGCTTTGCTAGCACCTATATCACCAGCCTGCAAGGGCTGAGCCCACCGCTGAGCCCTCCCACTACTCACAGGCTGAAGAGTCACGTATTTGCTGTTCCCATTAGAGGAGCTGTCAGGCTGGAGGGGCTAGCAGTCACGGTGATCATCATTTATGTAGTTATTGTTGAGTTCATCCCATTGCCTGATCCTTATGGATACCATTTGGTGTGCAAATGGCTGCTGACAGGCATCTAAAACCCCTGAGTGTGCAACACACTAGAAGGTAATATGATGACTATCAGGAGAACAGCTAAGGATTGAAAAATTCTCTCAAGCAGAGATTCCCAGGAACCAAGGGTTAACCAACTAAATAGGTCTATGGAAGAGGTGTGGCTTATTTGAGTTTTGACTTAACTTTTTTCTCTTTAAGATCCTTCAGATTTTGGGAACAATTCATGATTTGTCAACACAGAAACAAATGTTTTTCACCAATTATAGCACACACACGTCCTTGTTGAGCAGTCAGGACATGAGGGACTCCCCTGTTTTGGAGTACCACCAAAGGTAAACCATTTATTCCAGTTCATACTGTTGGAAGAGCATTCAGGGTTATTATTAAAGCTTTTTTCAATAGTTGCAGAAATATTAGTAAGTGATTTTTCTAATTAACTCCCAATTGAGGAAAAAGCATTCTGACAAAGATATGAAAACAAGAGCTTTTTTGAAGAATAGGATTTGGAAGCTCGCTTATGAGGACTTACTTTATGTACAAATAACCCTAAGTTTAGAATCTGGCTAGCCTCCAAGGAGTCATATTCAGTCATTTGGGGTGAAAAATACCACAGCATCCAGACCATCTGGATGGGAAACTTTTGCGCCTCTTATTACCACAGAGGATGAATAGCCCAGAATTACTGAGAGAGTTACAGTGGATCCCATGACCCACAAACCAGGGGTGATGTGGACATCACAGTTATTCTTTGCCACATAGCCATCAGCCCACTCCTATCTTGAATGGCTGGGGTTTTCATGTCCACAGGAACAAAAACATGCCCATGAATTTGGTTTAGCAGACCACATATTATTATTGATAAATGATTGATTTCCTCTCCAGTGGTGACCTGAATATTGATCTAACCAATAAGTGAAACTCTTATTTACTTCATATAATGGGATATGGAGGCATTTCATTTACATACTACAGATTTTTCAATGAACCAGTGTACAGCTAATTTCCTTGACAAATGAAATTAAAGGTATCATTGTCATTATCTAATTTAATTTTAAACCTGTGCCATTATATAAGAGCCCAGTCTCCTTCACCTGAGTCACACCAAAGCGTTTAATTACAGTGAGTTTGGAACATGCCCCTTACCATGCTCAGCACCATTAAGGTTCTCTAAGCAGAGGAACAGGTTACCAGCAATGAAGTTGACATTGGTCATGAGCCATCCCTTGGCCTCTCAGGCTTCTTCCCAATGCCAGATTAATGGGCTGTAAGTATTAAGTGAATGGTCAAGGGAAGGATACCAGACCTCTTCATAAAACCATTTTCCTCAGTTACTCATCCAAGCATGTAGAGGAGCTGGTTCTAATATTAATTGGGAGTCTTCCTGCGCATTTAAATGGCTACATAACCAACAACTATTTTGATTAGTAAAAGAAGCTATACATTAGATGGTGAACCTTAGGGAATATTCAGTATCGATGGGGAAAATTTCCAACATAAAGATAAACCAAGTTTAAACATTTTTCATTAGTTTGCAAGGAAGCAGTAATACAACAATTGTTATAAAATGAAGTCCTGGAAATAAGAGGAACTGTGCTGAATCTTAGTCTGTCACCTTCGGCAGAAGCTGCCTACAAAAGACTTGTTCCTAGAATTCTCTAATTTTAATTCACCTGTAGATTGATAAGTCCAAGAATCCAAGGGAGCTCTCTTTAACTGAGAGACAAGGTCCCAAGGTTCACTACTCTATAATTTAACTACAGTATGAGGAGTTAAAAGAGCCTAGTAGGGCCCTTTCCATCAAGGTTCTAAGGGCTACTTTTCAGGGGCGTTCTCTTCCAAAACACCCAGTCCTCAAGTTCCCAATGTCTGGATACAAAATCTTCATTTATCTCATCAGGTGGAGGGTCTCTAAAAGCCCCCCTGACCTGTTGAAAATAAGCTTCTGAATATTATATTAGTGCATCATCACAGTATTGGGTCATAGCAGAACTTACAAAGGTAGGATGTGCATGGGGTTCTACCGTCAAGGGTATGGGATGCCCAGTGATGATTTCATAGGTGTCGATTTATGTTTCCCAAAAAGTGTTGACCTTAAAGTCATAAAAGGGCTAAGGATAACACTTTTAGGTCATGGTAACTCCATGTTTTCAGTAAGTTTTGCCAATTTCAATTTCAGAATACCCCTGGTACATTCAGCTTCACCTGAAGACTGAGGATGATAGCAGCCAGGACGGCGCCACAATGTCTGAAAAGCCTGGCATTTTACATATTTTTATGACCTGTTCAGTAAAGCAAGTTCCTCAATCTCTTGTAATTTCACTTGTGATTACCCTGCGTGGGAAAACTTTTTCTAATAATTTCTTTGCTACAGTACCAGCATCAGCTTTTCTGACAGGGAAAAGCTTCTTTGCATCTAGAAAACAAACATACCATTGCAAGGGCAAACTGATAACCCATAGAAAGACACGACTGAATGAAGTCTAACTTTAAGTGTTTGAATGGCCCCGGTGGTGAGCAAGCAACCCCCGGAGCTACTTTAATAATTTTACCTGGGCTAAAGCACTGATTATAAACCTGTCATGTCAATTTAGAACAATCACCCCACCAATACTTTTTTTCATAATTTGCGTCATTTTGTCAATTCCATGGTGGGAAGTCATGTGAAGTGCTCATAAAAGTGGCAGTTTGAGAGTCATCCAAGATGCACCAGATGGCCATTTGAGTCTTCCCAGAGTCCTCCTTTCTCATTAAATTGGCATTCTTCTAGGTGTCATTTTTGTTTTTTAGTATCTGACATAATACTCTGTTACATAAGCTGTCATAAGTAAACCTAATGATTTGGATCTGTCTTAGAAGTTCATTTAAATTAGAGCTTTGGTACATTAGGAATTTTTTGTGTAGCCGCCTTAGCATGAAAGTCAGCCATAGCATCTCCTTGATATTCAGGGTCTGATTGGTGTGTGCGTATGAGCCTCAGTTTTGATAACAGCAATTTTTGTGAAGATAATAACAGTACAGAATGGAGGTCAGCAACCTGAGGTCCATTTTTATAGATGCACCATTTTATGTTAAAAATCCTGCTTCCAGAGCATACCAAAGTCATGGACCACTCTGAAATTTCACATACTCTTGTCTATGTAAATATCTGCAGTTTTTCCTTCTGCTAATTCACCTACTTAATGAGGGCAAATAATACTGCAGGTCACGCTGGATTTAAACTAGGGAAGATCTCCTCTTAATGATAATTTATGTTGAGTAGTAGGTACAGCATATCCAGCTTAATATTTCCCTTCAGAATTTTTGGCATAAGAGCCATGAACATAGAGTACTAAATCTGGATTAACTAATGAAGCTTCTTGTAAATCTACCCTAGGAGTCAGATTTTGAGAGATCAATTCAACACAATTATGAGGTTAAGGAGCTGCAGTGAAGAATGCACAGATTGCAAGGAAACAGGAGTAGAATCTCCTATGATTTAGTCTGCTAGCTGAGTAATGTTGAGTGCACTCCGTGTTAGCAAACTCTACAGCCCAAGGAACTTGCAGGTTTAATACACTTCCTTGAACATGTTCTGAGGAGGATTCTACAATTTTAGCAGCTGCAGCACTGCCTTTAACAATCTGAATATGCCCCAGGTCCAGTGTAAGCTGTAAGAAGCTACAGGTTTATCTTTTCCTTCATGTTCTGGTGTAAGGACTCCCAGTGCCTGAAGATTACGTTCATGAACATACAATGTGTGGTATAGGTAGGGAGCCCCAATGCAGGAGGATTTTGTTAAGGCTCACCTGATTTCAGTAAAGCCCTTCTATTTTGTTTCCCAAGGAAGAGGTTCCTTAAGGTTGCTTTTAGTCAGTTCATGGAGTAGTAGAGAGGCCAATAAGGAAAAATTAAGGGGACCCAGGACTGGCAATATCCTGCAAGTCCAAAGAAGCCTCTAAATTCTCTTACTCATAGGTCTGGGGTAATTTTGGATGGTACTTATTCTTTCTGGAAATAAAAGATTCTTTTTGCTGATAAATCATGACCAAAGTAATGTGTTTTTTCTTGTGAAAACTGAAGTTTATCTTGAGAGGCCTACCATTGCAAAAGATACCTTGAGTCAATTTCTGAGTTCTCACTGGATAAGGAACAAAGTCATATTGAATCAGGGTAGAATTTCTGGGAAGTTGTGGTGTACTTAAATCCTGTGTAGAACTTGTGAAAAATATGAAGGGGCCTCAGTGAATCCTTGAGGCATAACCATCTGAGTATATCGTTGATTTTTCCAAATGAAAGCAAACCAAGACTTTATCTACTGGGATGCTATAAAAGGCAGAACATAGATCCACAACTACACACCATTCAGATTTGGCTGGAATGTCTGACAATACTACAGGACACATTAATGTAACAATTTTACTCATAGCCCTAAAATCTTACATAACTCTCCATCCTCAGCCATTGGGGCTTTTTTATGGATAGGAGAGGAGTGCTTCAAGGGCTCGTACAGGGAATAATTAGTCCTTGATTTATTAAATCTTCTATTATGGGGGTGAGCCCTTGTATGACTTCAGGTTGAAGGGATATTGGGGCAATTTTGGAAACAGTTTAGAAGGATCAATCTCCAATTTTAACAGGCTCAGCACTTTTAATTTTTCCCACACCTGTGGAAGAACAGGCCCAGATAATGGAGGTCTACAATATTTACATTATCATGCGACTCGTTAGCCTCTTCTGAACAGTTTGGGGTTGTACTACACATAATGTTTCAGGGTCTGCTGATGATGAAAATTCCAAGGTTATTTCTCCTGAGGCAAGCTTATTTGGCCTCTTAATTTAGAGAGTAGATCCTTCCCAGGAGATTTACAGGAGCAGTGTCACATAAGGAAAAGGGATGGTTTTCAGAGAAAGGGTCAAGAGTAACAGTCATGGGCTCTGACAAAAGAAGCACCCAACGTGACTGGATACTCCCACCACCAAAACATTTCTATTACTCCAAGCAAGTTCTAGATGCACCATGGTGGGGTTTAAAGTAGAAAGAATCTACTAGCTGATTACAGATTTCTCATTTCAACTTTCATTTCACCAGATGATTTACAAGAATCCCTGGGAATTGCTTACCAGGCAGCTCCTCAGAGCCCCATCAGCGTTGATTACCACCACCCTGGGGATCTGAAGTGTAAGGGTTCCCTCTTTTAGAATAATTAGGTTTTTTGAGGGGACAATTTTGTCCAATGTCCCTTCTGTTTACAGTATCAACAAGTATCCTTGCCAACGTGGGCCAAGTTAGGTCAAGGTGCCTGTAGTTTCTCTAACTGTAGGGCCATGAGTTTGGCAACCCATTTTCTGTTCTAAAAATCTTTCAAAATGCTCAGCAAGATGTTGGAGCTCAGAAAGGAGAGTGATCTCCCATCTAATTTATGTTTCTTTAAAAAATCATTAAGCTTAGGGCAAAACCCATTAATAAAATGAGCTGGCAAGACAATATTAGCTTCACAATACCTGAGTCAAGAAGGCTGTCTAAATATTTCTTTTAAGTGAATTCAAAAGTCCTCAACGGATTCATCCCTTTTTCATGTACAAGATTGCATTTAGGCCTGATCAAGTCTCACAAAAACAATTCCGGGTATAGCTTCAAAAAGTGATGATCTACTTTTCTCACTCTTTTTGCTCCACCTTTTAAGGCATACTTGATGGGGTCCTCAAAGTCTCTGAAAGCCCTTTTCAATCTGCTTCACCTTTGTCTCCTGGACTTACTACCATGTGAATGTACCAGTACAAATCAGGGAGCCCCAAGGTTACAAGCTCTGAGAAGAATCTTAAATTCTTCTATAAATTTAGTTTGATCCTTTCTTGGGTATGGAAAATCCTTTATAAAGCCTCAGAGCTTAGCTCAAGACCAGTATTTAAATTCTGCTGTAGGTGGGACCCCTGGCTCATGGGAAGGTCTTATTCATCAGGAAGGTTAGGAGGAAAGGATGAATGTTCAAATGGACTGTTAAAATCAGGAGAGTCAGGCACAGAGGGATTAGCTGGAGGGTCTGTCAAGTGTTTACTCTCAGTTGGGGCTTTCATCTTAGGTTTTGCATTGACTCATTGTAAAGAATCCTTTAAAGAAGCTATTTGAGAGTCATTCTGTCTTTGGAAAGCCTCTATAAACCAATCAAAGAATGTGTTCCATTGTTTTTGATTGATTCAGGATTCTCTCTTTGCAAGGGGACCCCCCCCTAAGATTAATCTTTTCTAGTTTATAGGTTCCCCAAAACGGCCACTGCAATTCCAAATCATTCTTTGTGAAGTCCACTCATTTTTCCAGAAAGCTATAAGAACCTGGTCCTTGGTGGGTATAAATAAGAGGCAGGAATCTATAAGGGAGAAGGAAGAGATTTGGGCCAGGTGAAAACCATCTCTGCCTTTAAATTCCCTAAAATAAACAATGTATGGAAGCCCAGTAATCCTACTACTGCCTAACACCCAGGAATCACAGATTTCTCCCTTTACAGACAGAAAGGTGATCTACCAAGAAGCTCCTACAAACAGACACAGAAAGCAACTGTGCACAATAAAGTTGGAAGAGCTCAGATCCAAGAGACATGCTCTGCAGTGGATAAGAAAGCAGAGACTGCAAATGGCTCTGTGGGTACTGGCACCTGGTTTGCAGCAGCTTCGGTGTTAGAAGGGGTTGTCTGCTAAGACTCCCACTTCTTACATCATTAACTGTCAAAAGTTCACAGGAAAACAAATGTAAAACTAAAGAACCACTGAAACAGCAACTAGTAAAACTCTACTGTGCAAACCGAAAAGAGAGTTTGCAAACCAGGAACACTGAAACCAAAACATGGAATGAGACTCAGCGGTATACTGCTATAAAGTAACTTATATAGAATGAAGAGAGTATTCTTTACAGTAATTGGTTACAATATTAGAATATTCTTAAATGAAAAGGAATTGCTTAGTGCTTACCTCAAAAGAGTTTTGGAGAACTATTTAAGATTGACTTAATGATTTTCAGAGGCATAAGAAAGAAGTGACCCAGGTTATGGTTAAGTAAACCTCACTTGTCTTGAAAAATAATTTCAGAGGCTTCAAAGACTGAGGATGGCGGCATGAGAGGTGAGACAGAGGCTTCCTCCTAAAATCGCATATAATACAAAAATATAATTAATACAACTAATCCTGAAAAAACAACAGGAAAGAGGACTGTGCCAGACTGCATACACCTGGAGAAAAGAGCAGACCTCACAGAACAGTGTAATGTACCAAAGCTGTGGCCCGGCGGGACCCAAACCCTTCCCCTACCCCAGCTCACCAGCTGGAGGAAGAGAAACATAATGGGTAGGGAGTGGAGGCCTGGGACTGCAGAATGCCTAACTCTGGAGATCTACTCTGGGAGCACAAACCTACATTGCATGGTGCTTGCATAGTACTCTTATGAGTAGGGGGTTGGAAAGCTAAGACAGGCAGAATTCCTGGAGAGACTAAGATTCCACCTGCTTGTGGAAGGCAGGGACACATATCCGGCTGCTCTGGGACAAAAGAAAGTTGGGCAGTCTGAGAGACTTCCTAACAAGGAAGCCCTTAGGAAGAGGGCTGCTAAAGGGGTAAGGATTGCACAGAGCTTACTGTTCAGGAGAAAGGACAGGTAGATAAAATTGTCCGGGTGCACTCTGCCCAGCAGGTTGAGAACTTTCACAATCTTCAGGTGCTCCAGCTCCTTGGCTAGCTACACAGTTCCAAGGACCCTCTCCAGGATACGCAGCCTACTGTGCCTTTCTCCCAGCCAGCCTGATCTGGCTCACAAACCGGCAAACCCTATCCCAGCATTAGGCCAGCCAGAGGGAAGATCTATCTACAGCCACTACAAACGCAAAGCATAGAGGCTTATACCTGTGTGCTCAACCCACTGCTTTGGACAGTAGGGTCAGGCATGGCAGCCAGGAAGAAGGAAACAGCTCTTTCCTCCCCCAAGCACCAATACCCCTCCCCTGCAATCCCAGACATTGCTTCAAGGGTTGAGAAGCTCCAGAGAGTAGAGCTTCTGGGCACTAGAGGGCACCATATACAAATATGGAAAGCCAAAGGAACCTGGTTCAAAGTAAAATTATTAATACAACTCCTGAGAAAGATTTAAATGACATTGACCTCATGAATCTTCCTGAAAGGGACTTCAAAATTAAAATCATTAACATGTTCATGGAGGTCCGGAAAGATATTCAAGAACTCAGGAATGAATTCTAATTGGAGATCCAATCATTGAAGAGCACAATGGAGGGCATTAAAAGCAGATTAGATACAGTGGAGGAGACAATAAATGAAATAGAAACTAGAGAAGAGGAATACAAAGAAGCTGAGGCACAGAGAGAAAAAAGGATCTCTAAGAATGAAAGAATATTGAGAGAGCTGTGTGACCAATCCAAATGGAAAAATATTCGCATTAAAGGAGTACCAGAAGAGGAGGAGACAAAAAAAGGGATAGAAAGTGTCTTTGAGGAGGAAATTGCTGAAAACTTCCCCGATCTGGGGAAGGAGATAGTCTCTCAGGCCATGGAGATGCATAGATCTCCCAACACAAAGTACCCAAGGAAGACAACACCAAGACATATAGTGATTAAAATGGCCAAGAACAAGGATAAGTACAGACTATTAAAAGCAGCCAGAAAGAGAAATAAGATAACATACAAAGGAAAGCCCATCAGGCTGTCATCAGACTTCTCAGCAGAAACCTTACAGGCCACAAGGTAGTGGCATGATGTATTTAATGCAATGAAGCAGAAGGGCCTTGAACCAAGATTACTTTATCCAGCAAGATTATCATTTAAATTTGAAGGAGGGATTAAATAATTTTCAGATAAGCAAAAGCTAAGAGAATTTACCTCCACCAAACCATCTCTACAGTGTATGTTGGAGGGACTGCTATAGATGGAAGTGTTCCTAAGGTTTAATAGATGTTACCAGAGGTAATAAAACCACAGTAAAGAAAGTAGAACAGCTAATTACTAAGCAAATGCAAAATTAAATTAACTATCCCCAAAGTCACTCAAGGGACCAACAAAAAGTACAGAATGTGATACCTAATATATAAAGAATGGAGGGGGAAGAAAAAGGAGAGAAAAAAAAAGAACCTTTAGATTGTGTTTGTAATAGCATATTAAGTGAGTTAAGTTAGACTCTTAGATAGTAAGTAAATTAACATTGAACCTTTGGTAACCACGAATCTAAAGCCTGCAATGGCAATAAGTACATACCTATCGATAATCATCCTAAATATAAATGGACTGAGTGCACCAAACAAAAGACATAGAGTCACTTAATGAATAAAAAAGCAAGACCCACGTATATGCTGCCTACAAGAGACTCACTTTAAACCCAAAGACATATACAGACTAAACGTGAAGGGATGGCAAAAGATATTTCATGCAACTAACGGAGAAAAAAGCAGGAGTTGCAGTACTTGTATCTGACAAAATAGACTTCAAAACAAAGAAAATCACAACAGACAAAGAAGGACATTACATAATAATAAAAGGGTCCATCCAACAAGAAGATATAACCATTATAAATATCTATGTGCCCAACATAGGAGCACCTACATATGTGAAGCAAATACTAACAGAATTAAAAGGGGGAAAAGAATGCAATGCATTCAATCTAGGAGACTTCAACATTCCACTCACTCTGAAGGACAGATCAACGAGACAGAAAATAAGTAAGGAGACAGAGGCACTGAACAACACAACAGAACAGATGGACCTAACAGACATCTACAGAACTCTACACCCAAAAGCAGCAGAATACACATTCTTAAGTGCACATGGAACATTTTCAAGAACAGATCATATACTAGGCCAGAAAAAGAGACTCAGTAAATTAAAAAAGACTGAAATTGTACCAACCAGTTTCTCAGACCACAAAGGTATGAAACTAGAAATAAATTACGCAAAGAAAATGAAAAATTCCACAAACACATGGAGGCTTCACAACACGCTCCTAAATAACCAATGGATCAATGACGAAATAAAAACAGAGATCAAGCAATATATAGAAACAAATGACAACAATAATTTAACAACACAAAATCTGTGGGACACAGCGAAGGCCGTGCTAAAAGGAAAGTATATTGCAATACAGGCCTACCTCAGGAAAGAAGAACAATCCCATATGAGCTGTCTAAACTCACAATTAACAACACTAGAGAAAGAAGAACAAATGAGACCCAAAGTCAGTAGAAGGAGGGACATAATAAATATTAGAGCAGAAATAAATAAAATTGAGAAGAATAAAACAATAGAAAAAAATCAATGAAACCAAGAGCTGGTTCTTTGAAAAAATAAACAAAATAGATAAACCCCTAGCCAGACTTAGCAAGAAAAAAAGAGAGTCTACTCACATAAACAGAATCAGAAATGAGAAAGGAAAAATCACTATGGATACCACAGAAATACAAAGAATTATGAGAGAATACTATGAAAATCTATATGCTAACAAACTGGATAACCTATAAGAAATGGACAACTTTCTAGGAAAATACAACCTTCCAAGGCTGACCCAGAAAGAAACAGAAAATCTGAACAGACCAATTACCAGCAACAAAATTGAACTGGTAATAAAAAACCTAACTAAGAAAAAAACCCCTGGTCCAGATGGCTTCACCACTGAATTTTATCAAACATTTAGTAAAGACCTAATACCCATCCTCCTTAAAGTTTTCCAAGGATTAGAAGAAGAGAGAATACTTCCAAACTCATTCTATGAGGCCAACATCACTCTAATACCAAAACCAGGCAAAGACACCACCAAAAAAGAAAATTACAGACCAATATCCCTGATGAACATAAATGCAAAATACTCAACAAAATATTAGCAAACCGAATTCAAAAAATACATCAAAAGGATCATCCATCACGATCAAGTAGGATTTATTCCAGGGATGCAAGGATGGTACAACATTCGAAAACCCATCAACATCATACACCACATCAACAAAAACAAGGACAAAAACCACATGATCATCTCCAAAGATGCTGAAAGAGCATTTGACAAATTCAACATCCATTCATGATAAAAACACTCAACAAAATGGGTATAGAGGGCAAGTACCCCAACATAATAAAAGCCATATATGACAAACCCACAGCCAACATTATACATAACAGCGAGAGCCTGTAACCTTTTCCTTTAAGATTAGGAACAAGACAAGGATGCCCACTCTCCCCACTTCTATTCAACATAGTACTGGAGGTACTAGCCACGGCAATCAGACAACACAAAGAAATAAAAGGCATCCAGATGGGCAAGGAAGAAGTTAAACTGTCACTGTTTTCAAATGAAATGATATTGTACATAAAAAAACCCTAAAGAATCCACTCCAAAACTACTAGATCTAATATCTGAATTCGGCAAAGTTGTGGTATATAAAATTAATGCACAGAAATCTGTGGCATTCCTATACACTAACAATGAACTAGCAGAGAGAAATCAGGAAAACAATTCCATTCATAGTTGCATCAAAAAGAATAAAATACCTAGGAATAAACCTAACCAAGGAAGTCAAAGACCTATACTCTGAAAACTACAAGACACTCATGAGAGAAATTAAAGAAGATACCAATAAATGGAAACACATCCCATGCTCATGTATAGGAAGAATTAATATTGTCAAAATGGCCATCCTGCCTAAATTAATCTACAGATTCAATGCAATTTCTATCAAAATACCAACACCATTTTTCAACAAACTAGAGAAAATCATTCTAAAATTTATATGGAACCACAAAAGACCCCAAATAGCCAAAGCAAACCTGAGAAGGAAGAATAAAGCTGGGGGGATTATGCTCCCCAACTTCAAGCTCTACTACAAAGCCACAGTAATCAAGACAATTTGGTACTGGCACAAGAACAGATTCACAGACGAATGGAACAGACTAGAGAGCCCTGATATAAACCCAACCATATATGGTCAATTAATATATGATAAAGGAGCCATGGACATACAATGGGGAAATGACAGCCTCTTCAACAACTGGTGTTGGCAAAACTGGACAGCTACATGCAAGCGAATGAAACTGGATTACTGTTTAACCCCATACACAAAAGTAAACTCAAAATGGATCAAAGACCTGAATGTAAGTCATAAAACCATAAAACTCTTAGAAGACAACATAGGCAAAAATCTCCTGAACATAAGCATGAGCACCTTCTTCCTGAACACATCTCCTCGAGCAAGGGAAACAAAAGCAAAAATGAACTCATGGGACTACATCAAACTAAAAAGTGTCTGTACAGCAAAGGATACCATCAAAAGAACAAAAAGGCATCCTATAGTATGGGAGAATATATTTGTAAATGACATATCCGACAAGCGGTTAACATCAAAAATACATAAATAACTTACACACCTCAACACCCAAAAAGCAAATAACCTGATTAAAAAATGGGCAGAGGATATGAAGAGAC
Organism: Smutsia gigantea; assembly: GCA_032199065.1. NCBI lineage: Eukaryota > Metazoa > Chordata > Mammalia > Pholidota > Manidae > Smutsia > Smutsia gigantea. The sequence continues at coordinate 21,933 of JAVSCE010010498.1, forward strand.
AGTTCTCCAAAGAAGAAAGTTAGATGGCCAACTGGCACATGAAAAGATGCTCCACATCACTAATCATCAGGGAAATGCAAATTAAAACCACAATGAGATATCACCTCACACCAGTAAGGATGGCCACCATCCAAAAGACTAAGAACAGCAAATGCTGGTGAGGATGAAAAGAAAGGGGAACCCTCCTACACTGCTAGTGGGAATGTAAGCTACTTCAACGATTGTGGAAAGCAATATGGAGGTTCCTCAAAACACTAAAAATAGAAATACATTTGACCCAGGAATCCCACTCCTTGAAATTTACTCAAAGAATACAACTTCTCAGATTCAAGAAGACATATGCACCCCTATGTTTATCGTAGTACTTTTTACAATAGCCAAGATATGGAAGCAACCTAAGTGTCCATCAGTAGATGAATGGATAAAGAAGAGGTGGTACATATACACAATGGAATACTATTCCACCATAAGAAAGAAACAAATCCTATTATTTGCAACAACATGGATGGAGCTGTAGGATATTATGCTCAGTGAAATAAGCCAGGTGTAGAAAAGACAAGTGCCAAATGATTTCCCTCATTTGTGGAGTATAACAACAAAGCAAAACTGAAGGAACAAAATAGCAGCAGACTCTCAGACTCCAAGAAGGAAGTAGTGGTTACCAAAGGGGAGGGGTGTGGGAAGGCGGGTGGCGAGGGAGGGAGAAGGGGATCGAGGGGTATTATGTTTAGTACACATGATGGGGGGTCACGGGGAAAACAGTTTAGCACAGAGAAGGCAAATAGTGAATCTGTGACATCTTACTACACTGGGGTATGGGTGGGGACTTTATAATATAGGTAAATGTAGTAACCACATTGTTTTTTCATGTGAAACCTTAGTAAGAGTGTATATCAATAATACCTTAATAAAAAATTTAAAAAAAAAAAAAGAAAAATAATTTCAGCTAAGCTTTGCTTGTATGACTAACTGGTTTTGTCTGCTCAGGGAATTTTCCGGTCTCTATTTGTGTTTGATTTTAACACATGGAACTATCAGATGGGACCTAAAGTAATACTAAACAAAAATAAAGAGCCAGAGAGAGAGAAGGATGGTAAGGAGGCAGAAGTAAGACAACCTAAGGAGATTCAATAAGAGCATATAAAATAAAAACTTTTTTGAAAGAACATTTCTTTCTTTTATCAGCTTAACTTCAAATGTCAAATACAGTCACTACTGAGAAGTAAATCATTAAACCTGGAATATATGCAAATAATGAGTCCTAGGGGGGTAAAAAAGGACAGGCAGAAAAATGGCTAAAAGGACATCCAAGGAAATGTCTCCACAAAAAGTAGATGTTACCAGGGCATGAGGGGCAGGGAAGAGGGAATGGGGTTATTATTTAATGGATATGTTTCTGGGTATTGATAGTGATGACGGTTACACAACACTGTGAATGTCATTAACGCCACTGAATTGTACACTAACAAATGGTTAAAAATGATTACTTATGTATATTTTGCCACAATAAAAAAGTAGTGTCTAATAAAGGTATGAACATAAGCCAAAAAAAAAGGAAAGGAATGTCTCCAGTTTGAGGAAAGATTTGTATCGACTAACCATATTCAAGGCACATTCTAGTAAAATTTCTGAATTCCATAATAAAGGAAGAGTCTCTAAGTTCCCAAACAGACATGAAACATGGGGGGTTTTGTTATTCGGTTTTAGTATCTTTTTTATAGATTTGGTGAATTAGGGAAGTGTTCAGTGTACTTAGTCTGCCTTCTTAAAGTTGTATGCAATTAATACTTCCAACTTCAATCTCCACAAGGTGAACAATTATTTAAAATGAGACAGCAAGTCAAAGATATCAACAGCTGACAAAAAATTACAGGATCACAATATAACTTACCATCAAACAGATGCTTGAGGATAAAAGGAAAAGCCATTAATAAAATTACACTAAAACAACAGGTGTGAGCCTGGGCATATGGTCACCCTTAACGACTCAAGCAGTCCATTAAATAACCTTTAAAGTTTCTGAGCATACTCATCAAAAACCTGACTTTTTTTAAAGCCTGTTTTTTCTCATAATTATTTAAGATTCTTTATTCAGCAGTCTCATAAATAAAAATGAAATAATCTACTTTTCTGCCTTAGCATTAAACAGTAAGTTTACATGTAATTAAATAGCACTTGGTTGATTAACAAAACTAAAGAGTTTTTTATGCCATACCAGCTATCTTCCAAAAATGCCTAAAAATGAAAAGTTGTTAAAATAACACTTCATCTTACCTTATGAACACAACAGTTCCATGAGAAAAGGGAGCCCATTTTTCAAAGTGTCTATACATCATAAAGAACACTGGACATTTGATATTTATGAACACAATATAAGCAAGTTTATTTGGCATTTTAATCAAATAGCTTTCCAGTGAAACCATACTAAGGTTCTTCTAGGATTCTAAGTCTTTGATTTTTAAGCTGAAATTCATAATGGACCTTTTACTCATTAATGAAAATATATTTGAGCACCTACTGTGTGCTGGGAATGCCACTAAAAATACAAAAATAGACCTCGAGGACTCAAGTTGCACATGAATCTAAGTGTGAAGTGCTACAAAAAGGATGACTGATCCAATGAGAATACAGAGTTTAAATGTTGCTGAAATGTAGAAGGATTAGGGTAAACGTTTCTGAACTTTGTTGTTAAAAAAATTAATAGGAATTCAACAGGCAGACAGGAAGGGGAAAATCCTTTTGAACAGAAATAACCTCTCAAAGGTCAGTATTCATTTTCTATTGCTGCATAAAAAAGTACCACAAACCAAGTACTTTAAACCCACACCTATTTATTGGCACACAGTTCTCCAGGTGAAAAGTCCAGGCACAGAGTGGGTCTCCCTGACTCTGGTGGGGCTGGCTGCAAAGAAGCTGGACTCTCACAGCCAGGATGCTCCTGGGTTAATGAATGCACAGAGGGAAGGAGGAATGTACATAAACACATTGCCTATGAAATATTCTTGCCAGAGTCACACTTGAACCTGAGTAGTGAAAAGCAGTACCTCATAACTTAAATTTGCATGGCCCATTGTATATTTGTGTTCTCTTCCTGTGAAGGTCTAGTAATGTCCCCTGACTATTACAACACACTGGTTAGAAGTACAGGCTCTGGAGTCAGACTGCCTGGGCTTAAAGCCTGCTTCCACCACTTACTGCCTGAGTAACCTGAGGGAAATGAATAAGCTCCTATACCCCACCTCCTCAGACAAAAGACGGATCATAATAATCACAACGACCTCATTAGGGAAGTAGGAGAATTAACTAATACAACACTTAAAACTCTTAGGACAGGATCATGCACATTCAGCAAACATTACTGGTTATTCTTGGCACGTATTTCTTATGGATCATCTGTCTTTTTTTACTAATTTAATATATGAGAGCCAACATTTCCCCCCAATACAATTTCTCAAAGTGGTTGCTGGTCCAAATGCTTGAAGCCACTCTCTATTAGAAGATACTTGAAGAGCACATTTTGGAAACTATCACTGAGGAGTGAAACCCTCATTTTTGACAAGGATAGAGCTTACACGAAGTATAGAATCTAAATAATTCCACTGGTAAAGGGGTTAACATCCAAAATATACAAAGAGATCATATGCCTCAACACCAAAAAACAAATAACCTGATTAAAAATGGGTAGAGGACCTGAACACACATTTCTCCAAAGAAATACAGATATCCAATATCCAACAGAAACATGAAAAGATGCTCCACATCACTAATCAGGGAAATGCAAGTCAAAACTACAAAGAGCTACCACCTCACACCCAGTACGAACAGTCACTATCCATGTCAATTGGTATACAGCTGTGTGGAAAGCAGTATGGAGGTTCCTCAAAAAACTAAAAATATAAATACCATTCGACCCAATAATTCCACTTCTAGGAATTCACCCAAAGAAAACAAATTACTGATTTGAAAAGATATATGCACCCCTCTTTTTTGCTGCATTGTTTATAGTAGCCAAGATATAGAAGCAACCTAAGTGTTCATCAATAGATGAATGGATAAAGAAGATGTGGTACATAAACACAGTGGAATTATTACTCAGCCATAAGAAAAGTCCTGCCATTTGCAACAACATGGATGGATCTAGAAGGTATATATGCTCAGTGAAATAAGCCAGATGGGGAAAGACAAATATCATATGATTTCACTTATTTGTGGAATAGAAATACAAAGCAAAACAGAAGGAACAAAACAGTAGTAGACTCAGACACTGAGAAGCAACTGGAGGTTACCATGGAGGAGGGGTTGAGGCAGGTGGGTGAGGAAGTTGAGGGAGATAAAGGGGCACAAAAATTCTCAATCATAATGTAGGTTGGTCACAGGGATGGTAGTTCAGCATGGAGAATATAGCCAATGATTCTGTAACATCCTCTTATGTTGACAGATAGTAGCTGTACTAACAGGGGTGAGGATTTAATAATAGGGTAACTGCTGAACCAATGACTTGAAACTGATATAAGATTGTATATCAATCATACCTCAATTGTAAAAAAATAAAAAAGAATAATTATACTGGGAAGAAAACTTGAGACCTTTTATAAATTTAGGTGGCTGAGCCGCTCAAAGTAGCTGCTAAACCTCTCAAACAGTGAAAAACCCTGGTATATAGAAAAAGCCATATGACCCCAAGATTATAAAACCAAAGAAACAAACTAGTCATTAACAGAGGGTTGGGTGTCCAGGCCATTGGCAAACAATGGCAGTGTGCCACCGCCTCCCTGTCCCATGCCAGTGGATTAGTCAGTCCTAGCACTTTCCTGATAAGCTTATGCAACATTCCTGATGGCTACTCCCAATTCACCAGTGCAGACATTCAGGAAATCTCTGTGCCATTCTAGTTCTATTGCAAAAGCTAGATCATCAGCAACTATGACCCCAACCCCTTTGTAACTGGTGGAGGGATCAGGACCAGGCACTGGCCTGCCCATTTACTGTTATTCAAGTTTAGAGGTTCTGTTAAATCAAATCAGTCAAAACACTGGTACCAAAGGATGCATAATAAATATGTGATAATACAGGCAAAAGCAGTAAAGGGTGGGAGAGCATGCAGACAAGAGAAATAATCATGTGATATAGAATCTGCAGGATGTCCATAATGTCTGGAAACAAAAGGAAGAAATACATGAAGGGTTATCTTCACTGCACTAAAAAAAAAAAAAAAGGGTCCCTGTTTCTGAATGTTATAAGCACCCTGCAAATTCCTTTGGTAGTCAGCAATTCAGATGGGCAGGCTGGTGGGCTCAGTGAGCTCAGGTGTAAAATTCTCTATTCCTAACGCAGAGGAAGAACAGAGATTCACAAAGAGATAAGCTGAATTCAGAGGCCCAAAGAGCTCCTCAAGTGTTCAGATCTTAAGGACAAGAACTCAGAGACAACACCAACTAACAGAAAGAGACCACAGGGTCCCAACACTGGGAACTAGCCCAAGTGAATGAAGGCAGGTCTCAGCCAGGAAGCAAGGGACAATTATGCTGAGTGGTGAGAAAAGTCTCTGAGCTCAGAAACCATACAGACCAAAGCCAAGGACTAAACAGAACCCCCCTTCTACCCAAGAAACCAGGCCCTGCACTTATTGTTATAATGCAATGAATCAGTTCTAATAAAACTATTGAGCCTCATTAAATGCACGTGTGAAGTTTGTGGATTTTTAAAAATACCTCAGTACTCTTACCAGGTTTGGTTTGGTAGGATATAGAAAAATCGTAGAAGGCTGGAAGTTAAAAAGCCCTTAAAATCATTTACATCAAACCCTTATATTTACTATTAAGAAAAGTGACAGCCAGAAAAGTATGATTTGCTAATTCTAGTTGAGAGAAAAGCCAGCTTGAGGCCCCCATATCCAATTCGGTCTCATTGTTTTGTCCTCGGTTCCTCCTTTCTAGTCTTCTTTTTCAAGTAAGGGGTAAAAATGCCACTTTCCTGCTTACCCAACAAAATTTTGTCATGTAGACGTGAACCCTCTACATGTTATGAATTATTTTCACTTCAGATGGAGACATAGCAAAAATGCAACCACCCTCTCCCTAATATGTTATTATTCCTTTCATCCTAACACAGCAGCTATGTCGGAGATTGGGTTAATAATTATTACTCCAGGATGAAATTTTCAATCTCAAGAATGCAAATAAGAAAAGGACTGATAACTTCATAATCAATACTACTACACTGCAGTCTTAAATAGGATTGCTTCTGGTCATTCCCAAACCACTTGATAATAGTAAAATGGGATATAAAACTCTCTCTTTCAATGGTTAGTTACTTGGATGTAATATGCACCAGATAAGAATTCTGTTACTGTTTTCCCATCAGTCAGCCACCTCTAAAGAAATGGTTCAAAGTAAACAAATCCCTTGTATTTTCTGTTCTACAAAGGTTTACTCATCCTGAACCCTACAGCCAAAGAGAGCATTTAAGTTGTCTGTGACTTTCATGGACATTAACAGTGGGAACTATAGGCCTAGAGCTCAGAAATCCTGGGCCAGAAGCCTCGAAAATGTGTAACCTGAGAGGATCAATTTACCTGCATGCTTCAGTTGGCACACCTCCAAGATGGGACCAATACCAACTTCAGGACGTTGTTTTAATGCCTGTGATGTCATAAGTGAAGCATCTGGCATAGTACTTGGCACGTGATAAATATCTGAATGCTGGTTATCATTAGAACTTTTAAATCAGTTAAGGGTGCTTACATATAAAGTTAGCTCTGAAGGCCAAAGAGCTCTCTAAGCATCCTAAGTTTCCCTAGTCATATTGTTTCCAGGTAATTGCCCAATGGTTTTAGGAGAAAGTCAAATTAGCATTAGAAAGAACCAGTTTTTAACCAGGTAATAGTAACTCAATTACGGACCCTTTAAGGTTACATCAACACTAGATACAGCAGGTCTACCAAATTAAGTTCATCAAAAGGCTAAAAAGTGTTTTCTGAATCCCATTCTCTTAAAAGAGAATGATGAGAAGACCAGGATATTTAGACTGACTTCACTATCCCTCAACACCCCGACAAAAATATAATGCATCACTAGAAAATCAACTCACTGTCAAAACAAAATATAACCATTAAGGTTCACAAAGTTTCAATGACGAGCAGAACATCAAAAAAACAAAAAGAGCAAGAGAGAAAACCGCAATGAGCCATATGATGTCCACCTCCCAGAAATACTTTTCCAGGCACAAAGGAAGCCTGTTATTTACTGACTGCAGGTCTAAGGGCTCCCTACCACCTTCAATTTTAAAAGCTACCCCCAACTACTCTCACTCGAAGTACGAAGACTTAATGTAAAAGGTCTCCACAGTTTCCCCTCATTTTTGCTGCCCGCAGTGACCACGGGACACCTGCAATTTAAAAGGTTATCATCACTAAAATGGGGAGAGAGGAAAAAACTAAGGCAAGGACCTGAGAACCGTACAAAGCCTAAAAAGGTAAGGTCTGACAAAGTTCTTAGAGTCACAGTCACAGTCCCAGTCTGTGGTTGCTAACTTCTAAGCTGATGGGCAAGTTTTTTAACTTTATCTCTGAAGGAAGAACTCAAATATCTTTTTTTTCCAGCAATGAGCCTGGAAAAAATTCAAGTCATAGAACAGTTTACTAGGATTCTTCAGGCAATAATCTCAAGCAGAAGATCTCAGTTTCTCATGGGTTTTGACTAGATAACACCCATTCCCAGGAGCCTTACCTCGAAAAGCATTCAGAGGCACTGCTCAGGTCTATCCTGGCAGGGAAACCATGTAGCCATGCCAGCTATTTTCTCCTAAAAGCTTTCTGGCCCAAATCACATGAAATTGCCAAAATTCAATAATTAAGTGAGCATAATTAATAGTTGTGGTGACCATCAAGCTAAAGGGCCAGAAACTGACACAGTGGTGAATGAAACATGTTTGAATCAAGGCAGATTTCAAGCAGGGCACAGAGCAGAAGCTAGCGATCAATGGGCTGAAACTGAAACAAAAGAAGTGAAGACAATGAATTCAAGCTACTTTTCAAGAAGCTTAATTGTGAAGGAAAGAAAGTGACCGATGCTACAAGGGGGCATTGTGGGGAGGGGAGTTTAAACAGAGGGGAAAAGGACATGGCTATATATGCCGAGGAGACACATCAAAAACTAGTGCAAAAACTTGAAATATAGGAAAGATTCAGTGATGGTTTCTCAAGAGATAGGAAGGAATTGGATCAAGAAAAGGGGAGAAAAATGAACGAACCTGAGTAAGAGAGACACTTCTCATTATCAAAAGAAGAGTGGGAGTTTAAGCCTTGCCCTTAAAGTAGGTCAGTATTCTGCTTTGAAGACTCTCAAGCTTATCCACAGATTCATCCCTCATTAAGAATACCCAAGATTCTTCCCCCAGTCCTACTTGAGAAAAAAATACAAAAAAATGGGATTTCGTTACATAAAGATTTACTGAGTGCTTCTGTGCTAGACACCAAGGATACAAAGATACGTATCACTATCAAGTGTTCACAATCTAGTAAGGGGGAAGGACTGTAAATAACATTAATTCCAAGCGGTATGATAGCTGTAGTATCCCAAGCAAACATGAGGTAGGACCTAGTCACACGAAGAATCCACCTAGCATTGACAAGTTCTGTGGTACTGGAATGACTTTAGACTTCTAATCCAGTCTTGGCCATAAAGGTATAGTTTACCCTTGGTCTTGTTTAAAAACAAAAACAAATAAAAGGCAGGTTAAAAAAAAAGATTAATAGAAATCACATCTGTCTTGAACACGGTCCTGGAGATGAATACACCACTACTAAATTTCTCTTTGCCTTTTCGTGAGAAAAGAGTTGGGAAGAATTGCACAATAAAACAAAGGATGCTTTTAAGCCTTATCTTGATGGGAAATGAATCAATTTAATTAGACTTAGATTCAAACAGGCTTGAAGAAAAAAAAATTAACAATTGCATTAAAGAATGTGTATGAGTTACACCTCTAAGGCTGCTCTAAGCTTCCTTTAATTAAATCTAAGGTTTAGACTGACGTGTTATCCCCAACACAATTTACAAGCTTTCTATCTGCCTACCATGTGAGGCTATTACAGGGATGCCTGTTAAATGCCTATCACTATTCTAGCGCTAGAGCTGCAGGAAAGAGCAAAACAGAGTCTGTTATTAATGGAACTGACATTCTAGATGAGGCAAGGTCATGTATTTGAACTATACATTCTAATTCAGAAATGTCTTCAAACAGGAAGCGCATTTAATTCACAATCATACACTATGCATTAGCCTTGTGCTGGGAGGATGTGAGGGAGGGAATAGCTGGAAGCGTGGCTTGGGGAGCTCAGATTACCCCAGGCATCCTCTAATTCTCCCCAGCCTCAGTTAGGGGGTATGCTCACCCCTCTTCTCAGAAGACATTGGCCTGCAAGTACAACTCCTGAATGGGCAGAAGCAGGACTTTTACATGTAGAGCTAACAACCCTGCCAAAAGATTTTCTTCATGTTCATGGCACTGTCATCTAAGAGATTTCACAAAAAATTTTATGAAATAGACTGTAAGGGTGATGGACAATTTAGCCTTCTCTGTATAGAATATGTAATTCTACAGATCTTGCCCCCTCTTCCCCATGGGGATTACTCAGGAAGAAGATTTCAAATATGCACAATTCAAACACTACGTAATTTAAATTTAGGGCAAAATACGGGAAGGAAAAACAGGGGAGAGGGCAAAAAATAGATGTTTTTATTTTATTTAAACTAAGACCCAAGATTTTTAGTCATCTGAATTGATAGAGCTAAAATAAAGCTACGCCAGCTACTGTATGAGTTGATTCAGGGTCACAGCCTAGCAGCAAAGTTGTAAGCTCTGAGCGAGGAAATCTCTTATGGTCTGCCCAACATGCCTGTCAATTATAAAGTCAAGAATATGATACGGATGCCCACAGTCCTGCCTGCTTAGTCCCAGCCAAAGCAGCAAGAAAATAACGAAAGAAATAAATTATCAGATGAGTTGTCACTAAAAATCTCAAGAATATCAACTGGAAAAATAATTAGATACTGAAAGAGTAACCAAATACAAATAACCTTTTTGTAGATATGTCAAAATACATTAAACTTCACTTAAAATCACATAGCAAATTAAGCTTTATTTTTTACTTATCAGACAAGTAAAGACTAAAAAAATAAAATTCACAGAGCAATACATACTTGAGAAATTGGGCCTCTTGGCTGCCCTATTTTATTATTTTATATTAATAATGGATTATTACCAAGAAATAAATCTCTTATTTTAAATCTCAAAGAATTTAAGATACACTAAGGCAGGAGCTATATAGCTACATTTTGTTTCCTTCTCTATCCAAGTACTAGGCCCTCAAACAGGTTTGGACTAATGTGTGCTGCTGTTTAAACCCTTCCAGTTCGCCCACTCACGCAGAGCCATAACAACTCTCTAAAACTTTGTTATCCTTAACCCCTGGCTTGACATAAAGCCAACTTCAACACATGACAACCACCTAACAGCACCAAGAGCCCATTTTACAGTCATTTTTTCTCATCTCCTATGAATAGGCCCCTCCCTAAAGCTCTCAGCCTGTCCTAAAAATGTCTCTTGATTGTCATCAGGCCTTGGCTCTACTTGGAACAGTCCTTCCCTCCTCCCTTCCTACCAGTTGCCCTCAATTTGCTCCTCTGCTCTTTCTTCTGCCTTCTTCTGTTGCGGCAGACCATAGCTGGTGAAGACGGTTAACCCTTCAGGTGGCTGGACTACTAGACAAGAGGTTCTCAAGCCCAGGTGCCACCAGAATCACAGCAGATCTCCCACACATGCCTGGGGCAATGAAATCAGAGCATGAGGTCTGTGGCCTGTAGAGGTGATCTTTCAATGCACCCAGGTGATCCAATGCAAGGCTGAAAACCTCAACAGCAAACTCAGCAACCAGGTTCCAGGAAGGTGCAGGTAACTGCTCCCCATCGACCGCTGGGGATGGGAATCAGGGCCTGGGGCAGGGGAATCCGGCCTGGAGTATCCTTCACACAAACATTATCACTATGTATGTCTATGTACGTCATGACATGAAAACTCTTGGTAAGAGCTGCCCCAAATAACAGACGTGCCTATGTGCTACAGGAGATCTGAGACATCCTAGGTGGGGGAAAGGTGTGTGCCTGGCAGATAGAGGTGTGAGGAAAACAATGATGGTCATTGAACAAAAAAGTCTATCAGCCCCTTTGGCAGTGCCGTTCCTACACCAGTCTCGCAAATTTCCCTACAGAAATCCCAATGCCTACAATAATTTAGAAAAACCCAGGCGTCACCCCTCTGCCATCTCCAGCTCTCTTGGCAGAGTGCAGCAAAGGAGGAATATGCACACTGAATCACATCAAAGAGTTGGACAGTCAAGTCTAACCAGGGAGAAGTGTGAGACACCACAAAGACAGAAGGCAAGAGGCAGAGCTCCAGAAAGGGATACAAACATACAAGGCTGGGATAAAACTGGTCTAATGGCTGGGGAAAAAAAAAATTTACACTCAGAGGGGAAAAGTCACATGAGCCCACCTAAGTCTGAAACAAGCAAGGTAGACTGTGAATACTATTTGTTGGATGAATACAAAAGCAGCAGTTTAAATAACTAAGATACAAACTATCAATAATGCCACTAGAGAACAGTAAATGTCAAAAGTAAATTCCGGTCCTTGGAGAGCCCCTGCTGTATGTGGGCAAGCAGATTTAATCTGGGTTTGCAGCTTGCTGACAAAGAAGACATGGTATTGCAGGGATAGGAGGTGGGGAGTTGTAGTTCCAGCTAATTCTTAAACCAATCTCTTAAACCTTCCATTTGTTCCCCTCAGGCCCTGAACAGGAGAGATCTGAGACAAGAAAGTCTGCCCAGGATGAAAAGCCCAATATCTGAAACATGATCACCATGGTACTAAAAGGGGCCAAGACAGACATGCTCCTTCCACGAAACACCTACTACACCTCTGTCCCACCCCATCCAACATGCAGAAGAGTCCCTTACTGGACATGCAAAATCTCTGAAAAGTTTAGTCATGAAGGGGGACGGCAAGGGGTGGAGGACAAGGTTGTGAGATATTGCTTACTTTCCTTAAAACTCCCTCTTCAGACTAAAATTATCTACACCAGGACATAAATGCAAGCTGAAACACATAAAGCATTAAAAATACATTAAGTTTTTAAAATAAGTTTAGTCGAGCAACAATTAAAAACTCATTGAGCAAGTTTTCATCTACAGTCTCCTAATATTTGCAAAAACTGACGTAAGCTACTAAAATTGAAAGAATTCTGTATCCTAATTTTTGTCTGCTTATGAGAAAAATGTTGATATAACAATAAACTAGCTATGGTCTCTAAATATAGTCAAGACAGAAAACAACTGCTTTAAAAGAAGCAGCCAAATGAAAAAAAAAAAAGTCATTGAATACTCACTTAAGAAACTTCGCCCTGTGTCATTTTTTGACTTCCAAGAGCTTTTACTTCTGCATTTTATTTTTTTTAAGCCATCTTTACAGGCTCCTGGGAAGGGAAGCTGTCACTGGATGGGAGCAAGGATTCCCAAACTTCCTGCGTGTGTTTGTTTCTGGTATTCCGATTTCTGGTTTACTGCCAAACCCACCAACTTCTCTCATCTATTCCTGATGCTGGAAGACTCCGAGCAGGCAAGAAGCAACAGGATTCAGAGAACTTGGGTCATGCAAAACCTTCTCTTCATACTGGAAACTCTTAAGACTTGCATTCATGGACTAAATTCCTAAGTCAGTCCAAAACTCTGCAGTATTTCTGAGCATCTTGGCAACACATTGTCTTATGTGTTTTCTTACCACACACACAAGATCATGTAGGTCAAATTTAACTGTAAATAGATTTAATTTAACCGTTCTTGAATTGGGGATCGACAGCTATGAAATGCTAAACTGAATAATGTTCTCATTTGCGATAGGTAAAAATTTGAATTCACATTCTTCTTTCATCCCCCCACTTGTCCTGACCTCCCACCACAGTCAATAAGAATGAACATGTCCCCACCCAGACTCCAGGCACTGTGCTCAGGAGAGGTGGCACAGGCCTTCCCTTCAAGGGAATGTGCATTATGACAGTACCATGTGAAGTGACATGGGCACAGACAGTAAGCACTACTTGAGTTCAGAGAATGGAAGGAACAAAAGGCTTGGGGAGAGGGACTGAGAGAGAGTGTATTAGTTCACAGTAGCTGAGCTGGACTGTGAAGGACTGAGAATTTACCAGAATAGCAATTCCAGGCAAGAGAGGCACACTGAAGCCAAAGCACACAGGAAGCAAAGCACATACTCTGCTCAGGGGACAATGACAGGTACAGTGAGGTTAAGCAGAGAATTGGTGTATAAGACTGATCTTTGAGTGAGACAATCTTATTTTTTATCCCTGAACACCTAGCACTCAGCACTGGGCCTACAATATTAACAGGGCCTCGACTGATCAATACGCACGGAAAGGAAAAACAATTCTGTGCTGAGTGTAGGGAAATGAGGCTGAAGAGTTATGTAAGACCTTGACTTCAAAGATAAAACCCTTAACCTTGACCCATAGTTCAGGCCACAGCAGAGGCTGGTCTATTCATGAAAAGCACCTTGCTCCTCTCCCTCTGTGGCACTCACCTGGCCAAGCAGCAGCTGGCTGACCCCGACTACTTGTGTCTCCAGGCTGAATGCAGCTGGGAGCATAATTGTACAGACCATCTCCCTTTGAATTTGATCATGAAACAAAAAAAGGACACAACTCCACCCTGTTGACATTTCCACAACCCAGGTGTGCTCACCTTCCCACTTTGCAAAAAGAACCTCTTGACTCCTCTTCACACACATCCCTCACCTCCTCCTCACACAGCCTGCCTGAGTCTTTAAGAAAATAAAGCAATGGAGAACTCCCCAGTCTTCCCCACTTTGCAGGCCCAGGCCCTCCCCTACCACCACTGCAAATGAATGAAGCTGCCCTAAGGCCACAATGAGCCCCCACCCCACTTCCCCTTTCATCATCAGTTCCTCCCTCTCCCCAATTCTTCAAAACCTTATGCAGATGTGCTCTGACATTATCTTTCCTTCCTAAGATACCTGCCTTCACCCAAACTTCTTTGGCATCTGGGTCTCACCGGTTCCCCCTTCAAGCCACCCACCTGCTTTCCATGGCCTCCAGTCTTGGAGAGCGCCAAGCACTGAGCTGTCAAACCCAGTATTAACTCCTTGGTCTTACTGTTCTGGATCTCTCAGCACCTCTCAACTGGGGCGCCCATTCCCGCCTCCAAAACTGACCTTCCCTAGGCTTCTATGGCCAGATACTCCATGACTGCTCCCTGGACTTCACCAGCTGCTCCTTCCCAGGCTCCATCCAGCAGGGTTGACAGCTTGGACCACCTCTCTCTTCCACCTGTCACTCTTCCCTAACCAAACTCACACTGACAGTATGTGAAATACCACATACAGACCAATGGTCCTGAAAACCTCTCTATTTCAGTAGGGCCAGTCTGTCACCACCCCTCACCCTCACTCCGGAATGCCTCTCCCCACACTCAATCCAATCTCTCCCTTCCCTCGGGCCATGCTCAAGTCCCAACTTCTCCAAGAAAATGAAAAATCTTCCAAGGCCTCCACAGCCCGGGTGATCTCACCTTTTTCAGTCTTCCTAAATAAAGAAAAAAAAGATAGCAGTCAGGATTTATTACTTAATTACAGACATTCTGTAATTGTTCCCTAAATGTCTGCTGCTTTTATGCAAATCCTTTCTGTCCACCCAGGCTTAAGTTTCTAAACAATACAAACATTCCTTTTTGTATGCCGGGCACTTAGCTGGGCACACTGATAATGTCCAATTATTGGTTCTTTGATAGCAAACAAACATTAACATTTTATAAAGTAAAAGCCACAACTCACACATTAGTTTGTTAAACACTCTGCGAAAAATCTCAACTTTGTCCCCAAGTTACTTGACAAATCAATTTTTCTTGAACATTTTTTTTGTCTTGAGTCATCATCATGTAGCATTAGAAGGTAAACAAGAACATTTGGAAAAGCAGGGCTAAATTGGCAAAACTTCCCATTACTCAAGTCTTTGAAATTTTTAAAAACTTAAAATATTGAGGGGCATTCATATAAAACATAGGAACACAGGAAATAACTTATACTTCCAATAAAGATATTAAATGCAGTTAAATTTTTATTTGTGTATAAATAATCAATGAAATTTAATCCTTTAATACAAAAGGCTACATGGATACAGGAAACAGGTGTGGTCAAGCCATGATTTCTGCTAGATCTCTCCATACACATGGCCACAGAAATAAGCGTATTAGGTAACATAGTTGAGGGGTCTGAGTTTCAGGTAACGCTGAAATCCAGTTCATCCACTAAGTGGAAATAGCCTTATTTTTCATTATTTAAAAAAGAAAAAAAAATTCTATCCTATCCTTGCCATACTCTCAAGCCTTAGCAATTTTCCATATGGCAGCTACATCCCAACTCAGCTGAAAACCTCAAACCAAAGAGCCTGCCTGTCCTTGATCTGGCCCCTACTGTGTCCCCACTAACCACTCTAGGCCTTGACATTCCAGCAACATTAACTACACAGCACAGCAAGCCCCATGCTGGACATACTGGGGTCTCTACCAATCATCCCCTCATTTCATTCCCTCAGCCTCTCGAAATTTCCTTCACAATTATCTTTCTCATCATTCTCCAATTGCCTTAGGCGCCTCATATCCTAGATCCCACAAACTATGCCCCAAGGTTGTCCTCAGGGTCTCTTTTGCTACAAGTATACTAGCATAAGAGCATTTACCATACTGATCTAAGACCTATTCATGAATCTTTCTCCCCAATTATCTGTAAGTTCCTAGAGAAGAAAGACCATGTTTTATTTAAATTCTGTGTGTTGACTAGTGTCCCCCAAAAAGATATGTCCAAGTTCTAAAGCCTGGTACCTCTGAAAGTGACCTTACTTGGAAATAGGGTCTTTGCAGATATAAGTTACAGATCTTTAGATGAGATCATCCTGAACTTAGGGTGAATCCTAACTTCAGTGACTGGTGTCCTTACAAGATGAAGGAGAGTTTCTGAGACATAGGGACATGGGGAAGAAGGCCACATGAAGATAGGCCAAGCCTGGAGATGAGCTGCCACAACCGAAGGAATGTCAGAAGCGGAAAGAACCAAGCAGCCTCCCCCAGAGCCCTCAGAGGGATCATGGCCCTGCTAACCCCCAGATCTCAGACTTCTGGCCTCCAGAACTGTAAGAGAAGAAATTTGTTGTTTAAGCCACCAAAGTTGTGATAATTTGTTGCAGACCTAGGACACTAACACCTAGTCCAAACCTTACCATGCTACTGAAGACCTAGAAATCACTCAACAAAAACTGTACTGAACTAAGAAAGATGAAGACGAAGGAAAAGATGAGGAAGCATCTGGACACCTACCACTCATTCACTATGGGAACCTGGGCAAGTCACTTATCCATAGTGACCTTCTGATGTCCTCCCAATAAAGTGAGGGAACTGGCCCAAATGACCCTCTGCCAGGCCCAATATACCCTGAACTTGAACCAACTTCATACAGAACATCAGCTTCATTTGATCCTTAAATTATATTTTCTTTCCATTCGCTAAATTTTATTAACTTTTTCATGTACAGAGCTTTCAGATGCAAAAAAGAAAAAAAGGACTAAAATGACATTTCAAAGTCAGTTGTTTTCATTAGCTCATGAAAAATTCAGTGAAATACTTAACTGATAATACACCAAAAAGCGATTTTCTACAATGTCACCTATTTTTTTTTCTGCAAAACGAAACAATTTACAAGTAGTTGATTTAATACAGCTGGAACTCTGGACATTTCAGAAAAACTCGACTTAAACTTGAATCAGCTTAAGCACCACTTATCCAGAATCCAAACATACGATGACTAGTTTCTGCTCAGTAACCAAGGATATCTCCAACAGTTTTCTCCACTTGACTCAAGACTGTAATTAAGGTCCCATACCCGAAATTTCCACTTCAAAGAATCTGGCTAAGAAATAAATACAGCTGCTGCCAGTACCAAATGGTCAAGTGCTGGTAAAGGAGTCAAACAAAACAAAGACGATTTTACCCATTTTCATGCTTCCATTGACACACACACACAATTTCCCGTGTTAAACCTTTCCAAACTCCAACCAATGGAAATGAAAAAAGATGTTCGTAATGAGATTTATAGTTCTCTTACCCTATGTCCTGCTTAATTTGGATTAAATTAAATACCACATTTTTCTTTTTTTATAAGTCACGGTGCTCCCCTTGCCTTCGTTTTTACAGCCGCAGCCTTCATTCTTTTTTAGGAAACCAAGCCCAACAACATAGAGGGGGCCAAGGGACTCGTATTTCAGGTCGACAAAATATCCACTGGGAACACTTGAACTTTTTTCCAAACCAATTCATCGTTCAGAAGATAAAATCAAGAGTCACTGCGAACAACTTCTCAGCTGTAATTGGCAGAACCACGCTTGCAAAACAGGACCATGAATCTTAGCACAAACTCAACTACAAGACCAAAAACGTTTCCTTACAGGTGGAAACTCAATCCGAAAATCAAGTCCCTCCAATTGGAAGTCTCAGCAAACCCAGTTTTCAATTCCTAAGTTCTGAGCATTTAAACAGCGCTCACAAACGTGAAAACGGGGCTGAAAAATGCACTCTCAAAAACGTTCTAGCCCTTAATAACTCCACTTTAAAATGTGCCCTGTAATTAATAAAACTACGATAGCAAAAGGCAAGGAATCGTCGGGGGTGCAGGGATCACACACGAGGCCAGGGCCGCGCAGCGTCCCAGTGTTGTTTTGGAATTCCGCAAACTAGCATCTGTAACTCAAAGTGCACACAAGCTGAAGGGCTGGCTCTTCTAACAGGACGGTGCTTCTGGAAGCGCGAGCACACGTGAATGAGCTTGAGCCCTGCCGCCAGCATGTTTACTCGCATCCTCCCGCGGCACGGCGCAACGACACGAGCGGGGCGCGGGGCAACCCGAAAACTTTTACTTTGCAAACTAGCGGAGCTGGAAGGCGACTCCGAGGCAGATTCGCTGGCCTTCCCCCGCAATGTGCCCAGGCCAGGCCAACCACCCCAGCACCACCGCTGCCTGCGTTCGTTCATTCACACAAAGGCGCGTGGGTGCCGGCAGGAGCCCTCTCCAAAGCGGCAGGCAGCAGCGGCGCCGCCAGAGAGCCCGCAGGCAGGACGGGAGCCAGGGCTACTCACAGGGTGACCGTGCGGTTGGGCAGCGAGTCCGGGGGCAGGACCTGCGCGAGCTCCAGGCTGCTGCACACCACCTTGCTCTCGGCGGCGCCCGCCGCCCTGCCGGCCGCTCGGGCCCGCCCGTCGTGCTTGCAGCCCGGGGGCAGCGCCGCGGTGCCGCCGCCTCCCCCCAGCAGCGGGAGCAGCGCGAGCGGCAGCCACAGAGGCGGCAGCGCGCGGGCCCGCCGACGCCCGGGCGGCTCCATGCTGCGGGCCAGGACCTCCGCCGAGCGGCGGCGTGCTGGCCTAGCGGGCCGGGCGGGCGGGGGCGGCACAGGCCCGGCGCCCGGGACCTCATGGCGGCCGGAGGACGGGCCCTCCTCGGCGCCAACATGCTCCTTTGTCCGCGGCGGCCGCGCTCGGCGTCCGGAGAGCCGCAGGGTCACGGCCGCGCAGGTCCCAGCGCCGCTCTACGGCGGGGCTGGAGCGCCGCCTCTTTCTCCGCTGCCGCCACCGCCTCCTCCCCCGGCCACTGCCCGCGGCGGCTCCTCCCCGCCCGCGGCCGCCGCCGGCCGCCCCCGCCCCTCTCCTCCTCTCCAACGCCGCCTCCTCTCCCCGCGGCTCCGGGAAGGAGGAGCGCGCCCCGGAGGTGCGCCGCCCGACCTCCGGGCGGGAGTCGTGCGGGCCCCGTGGGCTTACGGTATCTCGTGGAAAGGGCGGGAGAAAGTTCTAGTCCAAACTCTAACCCCGGTGGCCACTCTCTCGCCTCCCTTCGCCACCCCCGCTGCCTTCCCGACAAAGCCGCCCTGCGCGCCCCGGGGGCCCCCCATTCTGCCCGAGAAGCCCCGCCAAGGGCTTGGAGTCAGCGGGGAGAGCAAGGCTGAATTTCCTCAGAGAAAGGAAAGAAGAAGGAAAGTGCCCCAAACCAACTATCTTGAAGGAATCTCCTTCCCACCTAACTCCCCAAAAGGGATTTCAGGTCTTGGCACACCCTAGTCTCACGTGTCCTGAACAAACCCCGGCTACGAAGAGGTTCCTCTCCAGGGAAGTGGGACTCCCCAAAGCCGTTTCTGGCCTTCAACACCCCAGCTGCGGTCCCTGAAGGATGCATGGGGGTCTCACTGGACCCATAGCCTTTTGAAAGGAATTTCCGTCTGACAGCCTAAGATAACAGACGTAACCAGTTAGAGCAATAGTGAGGAAACTAGCCAGGGAACCCCAGCTGAATGATTCCTCTTCTGGTTAAGGCTGCCAGCCAGCCCTGCCCTGATATTTGCAAGACCAGGGCTCACATACCCTATGTTTAAATATTTACAAGAAATTCGTCAAGCTAACAATATACATCCTATACTCCTACCTTGAGAAATATACCTTAATAACAACTTGGAGGGCCAGCCAGATGTGTGTACAGAGCTTTCAGTACCCTGGAGTTGTTCCTTGGAACATGGCGGCGGGGAGGAAAGAGCCAGACCCTAGCCCTTGGCCTACAGACTTTCACCGGCTTTTCTTCCTGTGCCAAGCTCCATTCATGAATAAGAGGCTTTCTGCCCATGTGCAGACACCCCAGCCTACTTAACCAAGCTCTGTCCACACCCTAAAACAGTCAACCCTTGGCAGCCCCTCACACTTAGGAGTGGACATACCAGTTGTCCAATCCTCCCTTGGGAGGACAATTCTGGAAAAAGGCCTGGAACTAGTCATGGGAATTTTTGATCAGTGAATTCCAGAGTCCTGGGGACCTGAACAAGATCTAGAAGTAGAAAGGGGGTGCAGACTCTTGGGAAACACAACCCTTGGCCCTGGAGATCTTTTACCCCTTGAAGAGGAAAGCTAGGATGGTGCCCTGTAAAATGCAGAGCACATGGCCAGGTTTTACTTGCCTGGATCTAAGGTCAGTACTGCCTAAGGCCCATACAGAGTTCACTTTAATGACCAAATCCCAGGAGTCTATTTGAATGACTAGAACTTTCTCAATAGTAAAGGGCCTCCCTTTAATATACATTATTGCATTAAACTTGAGTAACACTTCATTTGACCAATGTTTTTTGAAATTCAACTATGTAAACCCAATAGTGCCCATTGCTAACAGTACATTCTGTGGTAGAAATATCTTAGGTTTGTGTTGTCCAATATGGTGGCCGTGGAAGGCTTGATATGTAGCTAGCCTGAGATGATTTTTCATTGTACTTAATTGTATTTAATTTAAATTTGAACTTAAATAGCCCAAGGTGCCTAGGGGCTACCACCTTGAACAGTACAGGTCTTCATACTTCGGGATATAAAAAAGTGGGAGATGATAACCATTCAGTAGCATTAAATCTCAATAAACTTGGAAGACAAACTGATGCTAAATGGGATGCAACTGTGTTCAGTGGGTGAAATTGGTCCCATTTCTCTAGAATTTCAAGAATTATTTCCTAACAAAATCATCATCACCTGTTTTCTTTATAAAGATCAAAAAACTCCTTCCTATAGCAATATTGAAGTTTTTAATAACCATATTCCTATCATCATAGCTACAAATTGTCACACGAACTTAGAATCTGTATTTTCACATACTCTATTTCAGCTTAAGATGGAATAAATGCATGTGTCTATTTTGAAATTTGTTCACCATAAGTACTAACATTTGGGTACAGATCCTCTTTTTACATCACAATGGTTGAGATAGTTATAAAAAATACAGAATTGTCAGAAGAAGAGATATCTCATGATACCATGACTCCAAGGAGAAATATGGAGGAAATGAAAGTGTTTTATTATATAGGTAATTTCAGCCATTCCTGCACAGAAATCACTTATACTATCTTTGAAAATAAAAATCATTATAGATCACAAACGACTAGTATATTAAAACTGGAAAGGGCTTTAGAAAGTATATCTTTAAAACCCATATTCCTTTGCACACAAACCTCAGGTATTATCATTCTTTACCAACATGGGTTCTCACAAGGACATAGAAAGTAGTCCTTTCCACACTTACAAAGATCTCAAAGGATGATACTGTCTGAAACATACTGTTACTTACCCTCAGTCACACCAAAATCCTTACCTTAATTAAGTTACCCCAGCCCTGAGAGCCTCTTGCCAGACAGGTCTATCTGCTGCTGATCACCCCTCAGGCATCAAGAACATCATACCATTTGAAATTGTAGGACTTAATAGGTCCTTTCAAAGTTTTCACTGTGTTTGTGATTGTCCCATTATAGAACATCCTATAGAAACTGAGAAATTGCTCATTAATCATATTCATGTACACATAGTCCAGTAAAGCTGTATTACAGCAACTGTTGCTTTAAGGATGGTAGATGGACCACATTCCAAAGCTTCTATGCTGCGAATCCTGTCTTGCCATGTTATGTAAGGCTTGTAGAAGATACCTGAGAAACACACATAGATGCTTTGTTTTTCTAATATAGACTTGGTATTAACTGTGCAAAAATGTATATATGTTTATATATGTAATATATATGTGTGTATACATATACCACCCTGTTTATTGTTAACAATTTCTTTACATGCCTGCCTTCTTCCTTCGCTACCAGACTATGAGATCCTAGAGGCTCTTCCCAATCTCCTAAATCACCCCATCCCACCTTCAATCTCTCCCTATTAAGTTACTCTAGAATCTAGACCAATCACTTAGGCAATCTAGATAATGCGGCATGTTCAAACCTGAAGATACCTACCTTTTTAAAACTGATTTGTTTATATTTTTTATGTTGTCAGCCTTCTCCAGTAGAATACCAGCTTTATGACACTCTCTTATTGACTTTTTATGGCAGACACTGATCGTTACTGCCAATGAGCCATTCCCAAATTTTTTCTCCTTTAGAGAATGAAAAGGCTGGATCACCATTTTCCCAGTCGCCCTTGCAATATTTGGCGGCTGTAACCTAATACTAGCCAAAAAAAAGAAAAGCTATGCTATCCAACAAAGTAGATATTAGATACGTGTGTATATTTAAACTTTAATTTTAACTAATTAAAATTAAATAAACCTGAAAATTCAGTTCTTGGTCACCCTAGCCACAGTTGAAGTGCTCACTAGCTACATGTAGCTGGTGGATATCAATTTGGACAAAACAAATTATAGAATAGTTCCAAGATCATAAAAAAGTCTACTCATTCACACCAATCTGAGAGGAAGTCAGCTGAAAAGCCTCAGGATAGAAATTTTTGTGAGATACAAAAAAGCTTAAAGCAAAGGTCTCTTCCACCACCCTCATTCTTCTTGCTTTGGAGATGGTATTTTAAGGACATGAGACTTAGAGCTGAAGCAGGTATTTTGTGACCAGGAGGTAAAAAGCCTAAAAGAAAATTCCAAAGTAATAGGAGGAAATGGAAAGAAAAACCATATGGGTCACTGAGGACAAAGTTGAGCAGCTAATCAAGCTTCTGGCCTTATTTTTATCAATAGAATATTCTCTGGTTTAAGCCATTATTATTGTGGTTTCTAGTGCCTAGTACAATAGCTGGCGCAGAGAAGGAAATCCAAAGTGTTTGTTGATTCACATAGTTTAAATCTTACTTTTATGTTACAGTTCTACATATGAGTTAGCTGGTGAGTAAAAGCTTTTTTGAAATAAATACTTTGGATAACTGGGAACAAATTCCCAGTTAAAATCAACTAACTTGAGAAGACAAACTACAGTTCAGTCCTCTAGAATCAATTTGTAGTGTGTATAACATGATTAAATTGACAGAAAAGAACAGCAATTTTTAGCTCTCGAAATGTCTCAGTGACACCTCTACAAATCCTGTTAACAAACATTCTGTTTATTTTTGCATTATTTAATGTTAATCTGTTCATTGTGAAAGCTGTTGTTTATTTTCTTAGTCATTACATAGCATGTGCTAGAATGCATGCTTAGTCATTATCCAGGACCCAGATAGGAACAGCAATAGTTTCTCAAATTACCCCCTGCTTCTTTAGACAGCATTGGCTCCTGTTTTGGCTTGTTAGCTGCTAGAAATAGTGACCTTCAGCAAGTCACTAAATCTCATCTTTTGAAATGAATTTGAACTGGAACCAGCTTTAAAGTGCTTTGATTTTATCCTGCTGAACCATGAGTTCTTTTTTTGTGCATCTGCTGCAGCCAGACTATTATCAGAATGTACTCCTGTGACAGTTAAATGCTCTCTTTAGATGACCAAATATCTTTCTGAAATGGTATATTCTTTACGCACTTCAGTGTAATTACAATCAGTTGTAAATATAAAGAAGAAATATGATGCAAAAATTGGCCAGCAGGGCCACGTGGGGAACTACTCTAATGCAATAGCCGCCTCCAAGTACACGGCCAGGCAGGTAAGCACAGAGGTGGGGGAACTAGAGGGCTCGCAGTCCAGATTAAGATGCTCAAATCACACAGTTGATTTGAGAGTGGGGTGGAGAGGATGGGTGATATGGGGGAAGGGGAAAAAAATTAGTAAGACTGCTTGATATCTTCCTTGATTTAGGCAATGGTTACATGAGTGTATACACATGTCAATTCATCAAACAATTCATCAAGTATTTAAGTCTTAAATACATTTAAAAAAACAAAAGCAAAACACACAGTAAGAAGCAGGGAAAACAGGGTAGGTTAACCCACATAAGGCATAATGCAATCAGATGAAAGATCATATCACTTACATATTGGGCCATGCAATGTTGATTTGAAATCACTGAGTCCACCTGCTTGTCTATCTCTCTTCTAACCTTTCCCATTGTTGCTCTGGTTACAAGGACCAGAGATGAAGCTTGAGCAAGGTGACCCAACAGATTTAAGATATCTGAGGCCAACATCTTGCTTTCTCTATTCAAGCAATGCAAGAGCCATTGTGCCAAGCCTGAAAAGTTTACGACTTGCCTGATAAGCAGCTATGGATTTTATTTGTGCTTCTTGAACAGAGGACAGGTGGGGCCTGATTAGATGCACCAAAGGGGAGCTGATTTTCAACCCCATAGATATGGAATGCCTCATATGCTGATACTTGGCGTGCATATTTAGTGAATTACAAATATTTGGTGCATGCTCAGTCCTTCCATCCTTTTCTACCTCTAAGCAATTTTCTCATTTTTTTTCTCCTAACTTTATAGCAGAATTAAATATTTTTAAATAATACAGAAAGCACATTACACAACCGATGAAACAACGGACTTCTGGGGAAATTTAAAAATAGAGTCCTCTCCAGAGATGTAGCTAGCTTCTCCAAATAGCAGTACTTCCTGAGTAACTAGCTTCTGAATAGAATAAATATAACCTGTCTTGTTATAACAGCTATGTTATTTTAAGTTTTAATACTATGTTCTAAGCATAATGATTAGAATCAATGATCCAATTAGTAACTGTCAATGATAAGCATAGTAGCAGATACTCTACTCATGAAATTTCCATTTAAAATTATTAAAAAAAACAGTGGATTCCATCTTCCTTAGCATCAGTTATATCAAAATCCATTTGTTGAGCTGAAGAGAATGAGGAGATATATTTGAAATTACACAATTGTCAACAAATTCATTGCTACTTTGAATCAACCTCTGAATCAGGATGTTGCTAACACATTGAATATCTTGTTATTTGAATTTCTATGATATATTTTTAACACCCTCTTATATCTCTTAGAAACCTCAAACACTAAGTTATAAACAATTAGGTCATATAAACTTAGTCAGACTTTAAAATTTTAATTTATATATATTAATCATTTTACTCATTTTGGGTAACAGGATTGTTTCAGGTTATTTGTAAATAAATCAAAATGCATCTTTATAGAATGATAAAATACAAGGGTAAGTGCTGAAATTTGCAGGAATAAGCACTGATTTTTGAAGTCAGAGGATCTGGAAATATATTGACTCTTTAGCTGGGTCACCATAGGCAAGTTACTTAATTTCTTGGTGCCTAAGTTTCTTCATTTGCTGTGAGCTTTGATTAAAATTTAATTTAACTTAATATGGAAATATTGAAAGCATATGACTTGCATGTAATAGGTGCTTAGTGAAGGTTAGTTGAGCCTGAATCTAGCCCATTGCCTCATATTCCAGATGAAGAAGTTGAAATGAGAGGGCAAATGAATGTATCTAAGGTTATATCCTTGATTCATGTGGCAGCCTGAACCAGACAATTGGGAAGTTTGCAATTGTAATTGGTTTCACTTAGAAACCTGTAATCAGACTTTCTTATAGACCTGGTCATGAGTTATAATTTAAATGAGTCACTCATTAAATATTTCTGTCTCCCTACCTGCAAAATGGAGAGACTAATAATTGCCCCCTACATTCTAACAATATTGCAAAGGTAAAGAAGTAATGTAGGGACTTTGAGGAAGATGGTGGCGTGAGCAGGGTGGCGGAAATCTCCTCCATATATATTTGTGAAAATACAACTATTCCTAAAAAAGAGACCAGAAGACACAGTACAACAGCCAGGCTACAGCTACACCTGCGAGAATTCAGTGATCACGAAGCGGGTAAGATACAAAGTCGGACCCGGCGGGACCCGAACACTCCCCCACCCCAGCGCACTGGCGAGAGGAAAAGATTCAGAGTGGGAAGGGAGAGGAAGCACAGGCCCCCCAAATAACCAGCCATGGTGATCTATGCCGGGAGCACTGACACACATGGCATGGTGTATCAGAGATTAGAGAAACAGAAGGGGAGGATCTGAGACGGAGACTGCAAGTGGGTCCCCTCAGCCAGCTACCTGGGACAAAAGAAAAGCGGGCAATTTTTTTAAAAGCCTTAAAGAGACAAGGAACCAACAGCAGAACAAAACTGACCCAGCGCACTCAGCCCAGCAGGCTGGGAGTCTTGAGGAATTTTGGACCCCCTGGCTGGCGGCCAGGCAAAGCAGCCACACCAAGGCTTCCCACAGTGATCAGCAGCCTGCCATTCATTACCCCCCCCCACCCAGCCAGCGTCGCAAAGGCTCCAGGATCTGCCACTGCTGCAGAGCAGCAGAGGAGCGGCCCCACCCACAGCAACCTCACAGAATCTACTCCTGGCTGGCACACAGCTAAGCGGTAAGGACCCCAGAACCCACAACAAAGGCTGGAAAGCACCAAAGGGACAAGAAGGCACACAGTGAGACTTCAAACCCCCACAGTGCTATAGGCTAGGCTGAGGACAACCACGCACAAAGGCAGCTCGGGGGATTATCCCAGAGATTGCCTCCCAGTGTGTGAGAAAGCAGTTCAGGCCCCGGAGAAGGGCAAGGAGAACAACAAGCAGTAAGGGACTTTGTTCTCCCAGATGACACACGGGGCACCTACCAGCGACCACTTCTGTCACCATGAAAAGACAGAGGAATATGGTACAAAGATTACCCAGACAACCCCAGAGACAGGGCCTGATGGGATAGACTTACACAATCTTCCTGAAAAAGAATTCAGAATAAAAGTCATAACCATACTGATGGATCTACAGAGAAATATGCATGAGCTAAGGGAGGAAGTGAGGAAAGACAATGCAGAAATCAGATAAGCGATCGACGGGCTTAAGAGCAGAATGCACGAGGTGCAAGAGACTATTAACGGAATAGAAATCAGAGAACAGAAATACAGAGAAGCTGAGGCAGAGAGAGATAAAAGGATCTCTAAGAAGGAAAGAATGTTAAGGGAACTCTGTGACCAATCCAAACGGAACAATGTTCGCATTATAAGAGTACCAGAGGAAGAAGAGAGAGAAAAAGGGATAGAAAGTGTCTGTGAAGAAATAATTGCTGAAAACTTCCCCAAGCTGGAGAAGGAAATAGTTTCTCAGACCACGGACGCCCACAGATCTCCCAACACAAGGGACACAAGGAAGACAACACCAAGACACATAATAATTAAAATGGCAAAGATCAAAGATAAGGACAGAGTATTAAAGGCAGCTAGAGAGAGAAAAAAGATCACCTACAAAGGAAAACCCATCAGACTATCATCAGACTTCTCAACAGAAACCTTACAGGCAAGAAGAGAATGGCATGATATATTTAATGTAATGAAACAGAAGGGGCTTGAACCAAGAATACTGTATGCAGCACAATTATCATTTAAATATGATGGAGGGATTAAACAATTCCCAGACAAGCAAAAGCTGAGGGAATTTGCCTCCCACAAACCACCACTACAGGATATCTTAAAGGGATTGCTCTAGACGGAAGCACTCCTATGGCTAAAAAGATGTCACCATAGAAAATAAAATCACAACAAAGAAAGCAGACCATCCAAATACTAACTAAAGGCAAAAAGTAAAATCAATGATCCACAAAAACAGTCAAAGGCTATGAAAAAGAGTACAGAATAAAACACCTAGTATATAAATAATGGAGGAGGAAGAAGAAGAAGAGAGAGAAATAAAGAATCATCAGACTGTGTTTATAATAGCTTAACAAGAGAGTTAAGTTAGACTGTTAGATAGGAAAGAAGCTACTCTTGAACCTTTGGTAACCACAAATCTAAAGCCAGCAATGGCAACAATTACATATCTATCAATAATCACCCTAAATGTAAAAGGACTGAATGCATCAATCAAAAGACACAGAGTAATAGAATGGATAAAAAAGCAAGACCCATCTATGTGCTGTTTACAAGAGGCTCACCTCAAACCCAAAGATATATACAGACTAAAGGTGAAGGGATGGAAAAAGATATTTCATGCAAACAACAACGAGAAAAAAGCAGGTGTTGCAGTACTTGTATCAGACCAAATAGACTTTGAAATGAAGAAAGTAGCAAGAGATAAAGAAGGATATTATATAATGGTAAAGGGGTCAGTCCAACAAGAGGATATAACCATTTTAAATATATATGCACCCAACACAGGAGCGCTGGCATATGTGAAACAAATACTAACAGAATTAAAGGAGGAAATAGAAAGCAATGCATTCATTTTAGGAGACTTCAACATACCACTCACTCCAAAGGACAGATCAACCAGGCCGAAAATAAGTAAAGACACAGAGGTACCGAGCAACACACTAGAACATATGGACCTAACAGACATCTACAGAACTCTACACCCAAAAACAACAGGATACACATTCTTCTCAAGTGCACATGGACCATTTTCCAGAAGAGACAACATACTAGGCCACAAAAACAACCTCAAGAAATTAAAAAATATTGAAATTCTACCAACCAATTTCTCAGATCACAAAGGTATAAAACTAGAAATAAATTGTACAAAGAAAACAAAAATGGTCACAAATACTTGGAGGCTTAACACCATGCTCCCATATAATCAATAGATAAATGACCAAATTAAAACAGAGATCAAACAATACATGGAGACTAATGACAACCATAAGACAAAGTCGCAACTTCTGTGGGACGCAACAAAGGCAGTTCTAAGAGGAAAGTATATTGCAATCCAGGCCTATTTAAAGAAGGAAGAACAATCCCAAATGAATAGTCTAAAGACACAATTACTGAAATTGGAAAAAGAAGAACAAATGAGGTCCAAAGTCACCAGAAGGAGGGACATAATAAAGATCAGAGAAGAAATAAATAAAATTGAGAAGAATAAAACAATAGAAAAAATCAATGAAACCAAGAGCTGGTTCTTTGAAAAAATAAACAAAATAGATAAACCCCTAGCCAGACTCATTAAGAGAAAAAGAGAATCTACACACATAAACAATCAGAAATGAGAAAGGAAAAACTATGATGGACCCCACAGAAACACAAAGAATTATAAGAGAATATTATGAGAATCTATATGTTAACAAGCTGGAAAACATAGAAGAAATGGACAACTTCTTAGAAAAATACAACCTTCCAAGTATGACCAAGCAAAAAACAGAAAATCTAAACAGACCAATAACCAGCAACGAAATTGAATCAGTAATCAAAAAAGTACCCAAGAACAAAACCCCCAGACCAGATGGATTCACCTCTGAATTCTACCAGACATATAGAGAAGAAATAACACCCATTCTCCTTAAAGTTTTCAAAAAATAGAAGAGGAGGGAATACTTCCAAACTCATTCCATGAAGCTAGCATCACTCTAATTCCCAAACCGGGCAAAGACCTCACCAAAAAAGAAAATTACAGACCAATATTCCTGATGAACGTAGATGCAAAAATACTCAACAAAATATTAGCAAACCAAATTAAAAAATACATCAAGAGATCATACACCATGACCAAGTGGGATTCATCCCAGGGATGCAAGGATGGTACAACATTTGAAAATCCATCAACATCATCCACCACATAAACAAAAAGAAGAACAAAAACCACATGATCATCTCCATAGATGTTCAAAAAGCATGTGACAAAATTCAACATCCATTCATAATAAAAGCTCTCAACAAAATGGGTATAGAGGGCAATACTTCATAAAGGCCATATATGACAAACCCACAGCTAACATCATACTTAAAAGCAAGAAGCTGAAAGCTTTTCATCTAAGATTGGAAACAAGACAGGGATGCCCACTCTCTCCACTGTTATTCAACATAGTACTGGAGGTCCTAGCCACAGCAATCAGACAAAACAAAGACATACAAGGCATCCAGATTGGTAAAGAAAAAGTCAATTGTCACTATTTTCAGATGACATGATATTGTACATAAAAAATCCTAAAGACTCCACTCCAAAACTACTAGAACTAATATCTGAATTCAGCAAAGTTGCAGGATACAAAATTAACACACAGAAATCTGTTGCTTTCCTATACACTAATGATGAACTAACAGAAAGAGAAATCAGAAAAACAATTCCATTCACAATCACATCAAAAAGAATAAAATACCTAGGAATAAACCTAACGAAGGAAGTGAAAGACCTGTACTCTGAAAACTACAAGACACTCCTAAGAGAAATTAAAGAGGACACTAACAAATGGAAATGCATCCCATGCTCTTGGCTAGGAAGAATAAATATTGTCAAAATGGCTATACTACCTAAAGCAATCTACAGATTCAATGGAATCCCTATCAAAATACCAACAGCATTCTTCAGTGAACTGGAACAAATAGTTCTAAAATTCATACGGAACCACAAAAGACCCCAAATAGCCAAAGCAATCCTGAGAAGGAAGAATGAAACAGGGGAAATAGGCTCCCAGACTTCAAGCTCTACTACAAAGCCACAGTAATCAAGGCAATTTGGTATTGGCACAAAAACAGACCCACTGACCACTGGAACAGAATAGAAAATCCAAACATTAACCCAAACATATACGGTCAATTAATATATGATAAAGGAGCCTTGAATATACAATAGGGAGATGACAACCTCTTCAGCAGCTGCTGTTGGCAGAACTGGACAGCTACATGTAAGAGAATGAAACCAGACTACTGTCTAACCCCATACACAAATGTAAACTCAAAATGGATCAAATACCTGAATGTAAGTCATGAAACCATAAAACTCTTAGAAAAAAACATAGGGAAAAATCTCTTGGACATAAACATGAACAAATTCTTCATGAACATATCTCCCCGAGCAAGGGAAACAAAACAAAAATGAACAAGTGGGACTATATCAAGCTGAAAAGCTTCTGTACAGCAACAGACACCATCAGTACAACAAAAAGACATCCTACAGTATGGGAGGATATATTCATAAATGATGTATCTGATAAGGGTTTGACATCCAAAATATATAAAGAACTCATGCACCTCAACAAACAAAAAGCAAATAATCCAATTAAGAAATAGGCAGAGGACATGAATAGACACTTCTCCAAAGACGAAATTCAGATGGCCAACAGACACATGAAAAGATGCTCCACATCACTAATCATCAGAGAAATGCAAATTAAAACCACAATGAGATATCACCTCACACTAGTAAGGATGACCAACATCCAAAACACAAACAACACCAAATGTTGGCGAGGATGTGGAGAAAAGGGAACCCTCCTACACTGCTGGTGGGACTGCAAATTAGTTCAACCATTGTGGAAAGCAGTATGGAGGTTCCTCAAAAAACTCAAAATAAAAATACCATTTGACCCAGGAATCCCACTCCTAGGAATTTAGCCTAAGAATGCAGCAGCCCAATTTGAAAAAGACATATGCACCCCTATGTTTATCGCAGCTCTATTTACAATAGCCAAGAAATGGAAGCAACCTAAGTGTCCATCAGTAGATAAATGGATAAAGAAGAGGTGGTACATATACACAATGGAATATTATTCAGCCATAAGAAGAAAACAAACCCTACCATTTGCAACAACATGGATGGAGCTAGAGGGTATTATGCTCAGTGAAATAATCCAAGAGGAAAAAGACAAGTATCAAATGATTTCACTCCTATGTGGAGTATAAGAACAAAGAAAAAAACTGAAGGAACAAAACAGCAGGAGACTCACAGAACCCAAGAATGGACTAACAGTTACCAAAGGGAAAGGGACTGGGACCGATGGGCGGGAAGGGAGGGACAAGGGGGAAAAAGGGGCAGTATGATTAGCACACGTAATGTTGGGGGGGCCCGGGTCGGGCTATACAACTCAGAGAAGATAAGTAGTGATTCTACAGCATCTCACTACGCTGATGGACAGTGACTGTAATGGGTTTGGTGGGGGGGACCTGATGAAGTGGGGAGTTTAGTAATCATAATGTTGTATATGTAACTGTAGATTAATGATAAATAAAAAAATAAAAAAAGAAGTAATGCAGGGGCAAAGTCACTGGGAAAAACACTTTCTCTAATCATAACATATCGTAAGCATTATAAATTACATAAGCATTTAATCTTTAGTACCAATTACTGTTACCATTACAATTACACATATTGGCTCCTTTCATCTCTAGATCTCTGATTTCCTCTAAAATAAGTGCTGTGAACATTCTTTGACAATGATTCTGCTAGGAAGGCAACAGGAAGAATTGAGGCAATCACAGAAAATTCAGGAGAAAGCAAGCCCATATTCTCCACCCTGACTGTCCAAGAGACTACCTGAACTGTCCTTTGAAAGTGAATAGTGATCATGATAGAGATTAAGTATGTACCTTCTAAATTCAGTTCAACAGAACTGAGATGCTTCTGAATGCACATTCCATGAAGGGAAATCTTTGTTTTGTTTATTACTGTATCCCTAGCACCTGAACAGTGCCTCACATGGAACAGACACTCCATAAATTCTGTTGGGTGAATAGATGAGAATGAACAAAAGAATGTGTACAGGCCAAGGGCACATTGCTCCGAAATATACCACTTTGGCATACTGATTATTTTTAATTAAAGCAACTGGAGAAACAGTCGGTGCAAGAGGGTACTCTGCCCTTCTTCTGTTTCCACCCACCAAAACCAGGTGAAGGGTACCCTCATTGTACCAGAAGGGAGAGAGACATGTCAGCACCAGAACTGAAAGCTGAAAAGACTGCATAAAAAAATCTTACTACTTTTTTACTAATTTACTATTCCAGGCCAAATGCTGTTCAGAATTCCTTACTAATTGAAGCTCCCCAAATTAAGTTTTCTCTGTTCCACCAATTCCTCCCAGATTTATTGTCTCTTTGTTTAAAATGTATAAAAACTGCCTGCCTTGGTCATTTCTTTGGGTCTCAATTTCATTATTGGGCCCCCATGCACACATAATTAAAATTTTTTTCTCCTGTTAATCTGTCTTGTGTCAATTTGATTCTTATACCAACTAGAAGAACTGTGGAGGGTAGAGGGAAAATATTCCCAAGAAATGGATACTATTTCTCCATTCATTAATTTTGTCTTTTATGACTACAATATAACTACAATTAAATTGTTATCTGGTAACTTAAGCAAAACTTTTCTATATGAACTCAACTCTTGGCTCAGTTGACTACACTGAAATTTCTTTTACTTGCATTTACCATTTAAAACTATTTGGATATTTGATGTTATTACCACTAAATTATAAAAGGCAAAACCCTAGAAGTTTGACTCCAAAATCTGTCCCTACTAGGAAAAGTTACTCATCTATTTGAAGTTTGTTTGGCTATAAAATCTCTGCATATTAAATTCTAATTAGCTTCTCTATTCTTCATTATATAAAACTCAGTCCCTTCTGGTGGGAATATATAATAAGAACAACCACTCTGGCAAATAGTATGGCAATATATAAAGAGTCTTAGGGGAGAGGGAGAGCCTCTCTAGGGCACCATCCAGTGATGTGACTCACCTTTACTTGAGCCCCTTAGGGGTTACTGGTTACTCAGTCAGCTAAAAATACTCTCTACTTTCATTCTTCTTTTCTTCCTGTATCCATCCGCCTTCTCTCCTCACTGCAGTGCATCTCTGAAAGGGGGAAGTTAAGAGTCAATCATTCAGAGGTTCCCTGGCCCCAACACCATGAAATTCGACCAAAACTATTCCTATATTAGTGAAAAAACTATTTCAGGTGAAAGGAACAGAACCACAACTCCAACAAATTTAAACACAAAAAAGGATATATTAATACATGTAAATAGGAGATTGCTTCAGGAATAAGTAGATCTAAAAACTGAAGCAATGGCCCCAGGTCTCTCTCTCCATCTCTTTGCACTTTGCTGGCTTTGTTCTCTGGCAAGAACTGCTCACCCCATAGCTGGGGAACCACTGGAAGCCCGACTCTTACATCATTCTCACATTGTAAAATCCCAGCAAAAATAAAAATGACAGCAAAACCAGAACAACAACCCCCTCTCCCATTGAAGGATATGACTAGCCTGTCTTGGGTCACATCCCTTAAGGAGGGTTGGGGGCAATAAAGTCCTCTTACTGGCCTGGCCTGGTTTGAAAACACACCTTGTGGAACAAGTGTAGAATAGTGTAAGTTTTCCAAATACACACTTGATGGCAGAAGAGAGAAAAAAAAAACTGTCCACTATGCTATTTCTACCTCTAATAGTATATCACACAGACAGAGTAATAAGAAAGTCACAAAATGTTAATCATGGTTCTCTCTGGGTGGGAAGCTTGTAAGCAAATTTTAACATCTTTATATTTTTTTGCTATTTTCCATTTTTTAATGTATATGAATTACTAATTTTTTAAAAAAATTCAGTATTTTATGATTGTATTCCTTTTATCAAATAAATGAATGAATATTATTACTGAGTCCACTGTGTGTGAAGTACTTTACTGATTGGTAAGAACAAGTTAAATGAAAAAATAGGCTTGGCCACTACCTTCAAGGTATTTGTTGTACAATGTTGTCGGATGGGGAGGACAAACACATAATCATTTAATTACTGTTGTGAAGGTCCTTAAATTCCTCCAGCAAAAGATAATTTCTATTTAAAAGTTATTATTACTCACTGCTTATCACCAAATTCCTCTTTTCCATAACAGAGAGATAAAAGATTTAAATATAATCATAAAACATGTTTTAAAAACTGTATTTATAATGCATATATAACTATATAGATGTGTGCTTGTGTACACATATATACCACAGTAAGACACAAAGCGCATATTGATAACTTTCATTTTATGAAATTTTAAACTCTGCCTGAAAAAACACCATTAGAAATATTAAAAGTCAAGTTACTGAAAAAATTGCAATGTTTTTAATTTCAAGAGGAATAATTTCTTTATTATATGAAAAACTTACCAATCAATAAGAAAGCATTCAACTACTTAAGAGGAACAGATGAAATATATTAACAGTTAGGCCGCAGAAAGAGAAATGAAAGGTGTACAATATGAAAGGATGCTCGGCTTCACTAATAATTAAAGAAATGCAAGCAAACCAACCAATCCACCAACAAAAATCAAAATACTAATTTTCACCCATCAGATTGGGCAACATGAGTCAGATAGTATTTGGTGACTTCCAGGTGTATAGAAGCTAATGTTCTCCTAATGGCTGGAGGCAACACAGATTGATACAATGCTTTTTTTTCCTTTCCCCCATTTTTATTGAGATATAATTGGCACATAACATTGTGTAAGTTTAAGGTGGCAACATGTTGAATCAACACATTTATAAATTGTATAATGATTACCACCATGCACGATAGTATTTAACTACCACCTCCATCCCATAATATAGTTACCATTTCTTTTTTTTTTGTGGTGAGAATATTCCAGATTTACTCTCTTAGCAATATTCAAGAGTATGATACATTATTGTTAGCTATAATCACCATGCTGTACATTAGTGATAAAACTTTTTATAGGGCAATTTAGTATCATCTTTTCAAAAAAGATGAATAGCAAATACCCTTTGATATAGCAATTCCATTTCTTGGACTTTTTCCTTCAGATCAGTACCTACATGTGTGCATTTGTTTTTTGTGTGTGTATGTTTTGCGTTTTGTAATGGTAAGAGATTGAAAATACCGTATAGGTTTAGTAACAAGTTGAATAAAGAGAATGGGTCCAGTAAATTATGGTAATCTTAAATGGAGAGCACTTCACCCCAAGTGAAGAAACCTGAGGAAAGAGAATAAGATGATCTCTGTGTGATGATCTGTGACCTCCTAGTTAAATGAAAAGAGGTGTAGTGGATTGCCATTTCTATAAATAAGTTGTGTGTGTGTATTTGTACTGTGTATATGCAGAATGTTTCTGGAAGGATATAAAGAAACTGTTCATAATGGTTATCTTACATCTGAGAGGGAATGGCAAGGAGGAGATTAACATTTCATTCACTTACTATTTGATTTTTTTTAAAATCCTATACATGTACTTACTTTTTAATTATAAAAGACAAACTGATTTTTAAAATAGATTGAAAGCAAAAATTGTAAACATAGTTTTCAATATTTTGGCATCAATAGACAGCAGCTCATCAGAGTATGCCCTATTTGTTCCAGGCAGATTCTCTTCATGGCACACTCTTAATTACATGAAGTGTAAAATCAATAAAGCAAGAAGGTGCTCATTGCCCTAAGGGAGTACTATTATTTTTTTTTTATGGGTTGGCCAAAACTCTTCTTTTTAATATCCCTTCAAATGTAGATCAGGTCACTAGGAAAATGTGAGTGAATTTGCCTAGGGAAAAAGGAGATTCTTGGGAGCGGAGGGGTGGAGACCCTGAGGGCCAGAACCCTTGGGAGACTCTCAGGGGGGATTTAAATGGTTGTGAGGGAGGTCTGTTCTGAGTAAGTAACCATGGAGCTGAACTCAGAGAGAGAGAGAACTGCCGGTGGGAGGCTCCTGCAGCGGGAAAGAAAATGGAACATTTGGGAAAATGAGAAAAGACCGATTTGGCAGGAACTCAAACGGAGGAAAACAGTGCCATCCAGAGACTGGTGAGCCAGGCAAGGATAAGTTCTGGCAGGTGCTGCGGCTTTGTTCATTAAGTTGTTGTTTTTCATCTTAATAACCATTGGAAGCCAGTGAAGGGTTTAAACTCAAGGGAAAACAATAGAAGTTGCAGTTTTATATGCTTTGGCTATTACGTAGAGATCAGAGGTGGATGGGAGACCATACAAGAATAATTCTAGGAAACAACTAGGTATCTATAGCCAAGGATGAGATTATCCCAGTAACTTAAGTTAGGATGGTGGAGATGGAGAGGAAGAGAAGTGGGCATATATGAATGGTACGGTATTAAAGAGGCCACAAGTCTCATTGTTGTGGTTGTTTGGAAAAAGGACTGTAACTTGGGGGGCAAATATGTTCCCAGCTGGGGCAAATAAGCCTTTGAAGCCAAAATCATTCAAAGGGAAAGATAAAGTGGGAGAATTTTTGCTCATTGCTTATAAGCAGTAGTCTACTACTGCTCACCTGTGCCTCTTGTGACCCGATTGCCAAGGCCTCAACAAATCTCTGGTCCCAGTGAGCACTTGCTCTCCATCGCCTTTGTAATCACCCACTGATAAGGAGGTGGTCTACTTCTCTCCACCCCTTGGAAACACTTACTGATATGAAGAAGTACTAAGGCCAGGCGAGAGATTCTGGAAATGTTGCAATTTCACACACAAGGACATGAAGGAGAGGGCAATGTCAAGGATGCCTCTCAGTTTTTTGGTTTACCTGAATGCCTAAGGATAATGTTCACCACATAGAAAACCCTGGAGAATGACTGGTTTGTGCAGGAAGAGCATGAGTGAGTGTGGCACATGTGGAAATTGACATTGTTTTAAACATTGTAGTGGCAGCATTGAATAAGTACTTCGGAGTTTTCAGCAAGGGGTGGAGATGGCATTTTTTTTTTTTTTAGCTTGGAGCAAATAAATTGTATTTGAAGGGTGCGATTTCCTAAGTAGGAAAATAAGAGTGAGAAAGAAAAGGGATTTCTCTCCTTTAGAAAGTCAACTTTTATGGAGAGGAAAAGGCATCAGAGAAAGAATCAGAGGAGTTGGCAACAGAGAAAAAGTGACAAGGGAAAATTGAACGAATCTCGAATGTGGCATTTCAAAAACTAATAATGTAATAATAAGTAACTGATAAGAAACCATTAGATCATTTGATTTCTCCTTTTTTTACAAAGCTAATGAGATCACTTAGTGACAGAATTTGTTATTTATCAAAACAATATTTATTTTAAATTGCCTTCAGAACACCTGGGGAGCTGAAAACGGGAAGGACAAAGTCACCTTTCTTGAGTACCATACCCAGCACACTCTACCCTCCAGCCTGTCCTCACCACTGAGCTCACAGAAACCTTTTACTGTTGGTGACACAGTAAAAAAAAAAGCCATTTGCTTTTTTTTTGAGATTGTCTTTTGAGTTTTACTAGGAAGTATGGAAATTGCCGCTGACTTCTCTTCAGCTGTTGCAGGAATCAAAGGAGAATGATTATTTTCTTTGTGTCTCTACTCAGTTTGTAGAAGACAGCTAAAATTCCATGCCAGATGGTCCCAGAGGAGGCACTTCTAAGGATTCTGTCATCACCAGGTCATAATGGAAGTATACCTTATCCAATCAGTCTTGAGTCGAGGCCATCTTTTGCCCAGATACGTCTTTTAAAGATAAGTATCTAGTCTAATCCTTTACAAAGTCTCCAGCCAAATTTCTCCCTTTGGCAGAAAATGGTAAAAATATGGGATTGACTTTCAGAGGGAGTTTTTCTTTGTTTCAGCATGCTAGAGCAGGGATCAGCAGACTTCGTAAAGGGCCAAATGGTAAATATTTGAGCGTTTGCTAGCTCTATAGTCTCCATTACAACTACTATGGTGAAAGTAGTGATAGCCAATACATATATTAACTGGGCCCTAATTAAACTTTATTTGTGGCCACTGAAATTGGAATTTCATGAAATTTTCATGTATCATGAAATGTCAATCTTCTTTTGATTTTTTTTCCCATCCATTTAAAAATGCAAAAGTCACCTTAGCTGTGGGCCTTATAATAATAGATGGC
The DNA here is from genome assembly GCA_032199065.1 of Smutsia gigantea. Lineage (NCBI taxonomy): Eukaryota > Metazoa > Chordata > Mammalia > Pholidota > Manidae > Smutsia > Smutsia gigantea. Next base: position 60,371 of record JAVSCE010010498.1, read on the forward strand.
GGGCCGACTTTGTCTCTAAAGGAGACTATATCAGGTCTTGACTTGAATTGTCACTGCCTCCTTTTCTACCCTCCCCCCAGTAATTAATAAAGAAAATTCTTTTCCAGGTATTGAAAATGAAAATGTTAAATCTCGGGGACAGAAAAATCTGGCAAATACTGGAGTCAAGTTCTTTCAACATTCTTATTTAAGGCAATCAGTCGTCTGCACTATCCAGGGATAGCCATTTGCTTGCAGTTGATAAGACATAATGGTGACAGCTCAGATAAGGTCCCCAAACTACAAATTCTCACCACTCAAGCTGAAGTTGAATCAGAACTATTGTCAGTAAGGATGGTATCTGTCAATCCATGTGCTGCAAAAAGGAACACAGCTCTGATTGTTGCAGAAGATGTTTGAAACAATTATAAGCACTTAGAGCCATTTTGAGAGGGACTCTGGCCCAAGAAGTTCTTTTGGTATCAGCCTGCAAAATCAATGTAAATTCTTGAAATGCACTTTGAATGCTTCTGGAAATGTTAGCCCTTAGCCCGAAGTGACCTTGGGCCAATAATGTCAAGTAGGTTGGGATGTGGTACTCTTTTTTAAAGTCTTTTATTATCTGTAATTGTTACTGACATAAATTTAAGCAAGGAGGTCATACAAATTTCTTCAGAATGTTTTCTCCCCAAGATGATCTGATGACTCCCTTTCAGAAAAATCAGTATTATTTCATCATAAAATGCATGCTTTATATAAAACGAATCCATGCTGATGACTTGGGCTCTTTATTTCATATTCCCAGTCTTCACCTAATTTGAGACATAGACCAGAATGGGATCTTCTACAAAGGTAAATCTGTAATAGGATTGCTGAAGGACATAAACATTTAGAGGTTCTCAGACTTCAATGACAAGGGCATGATAAAAATCTGTAATTACCAGGCTTTCCAAGAAAAATTCTCAAAATTGAACCTCAGATGAGTAGCCGTTTCCTGAAGTTAAAGAAGACTCCTTGGCTGACAATTATGCTGAGATAGCTGTTTCCCATGAAAACTCTCCCCCAACCACCACATTTCTCCTTTCTCAATCTCCTTTAGAGATAGAATCTCTACTTAAGGAATTTAAGGCAGAACTGTTAGCACCTGAAACTGAGAAATCTAATAGGAAACAGAATGGATTTTTATACACTCAGATGAGCTTTGGACCCAGCTGGGACTTTCCTCACCCGTCACCTGAAATTTAATCCACAGACTCTGTAAGCTTATACATCGTAGCAAAGGAAATCTTAAAGCTCTGCAGATATTGTGGGACTGCAACGGCCCTCATATTGAGCAGGGAACTCAACTTGTGCGAAACCAACTCCTGGTAAAAATGTAGTGGTGGGACAAGGATGAAAGCCAGCTCTTTCTGGCCTGCTGCTCCATTGGTAAATGGATTTTATGCAATTCTCAAAATTTTGTGGATAAGAATAAGTTCTAAATTATAGTCTGTATTTTTCAGGATGGTTAGAAGCATGTCCCTGCAAACAGGCCACTGCCCCCACTGTAGCTGAGAGTCATGACTTGGACAGTCCCTTCGTTTCTTTTTAGTAATAGAGGCTCTCAATTCACCAGTAAGGTTATTCAGGATGTTCAGTAAGTACATCCACTCTCACAAAACTGAACCATTCTTACCATTCTCAATTCTCTGAAAAAATAGAATGGGCCAAACTAAACAAATTCTCAGAGGAACTCAAGTCTGATAATCATTTGCTTCTCCCTTTCTGGCCCTTATGAAATAATTACTGGCAGGCCAGTAGAGGTCCTTGACCCTTCCTGTACCACAGGAGATTTAATCTGATTCAGTCCAATATACTCAAATACTGCCAAGCCTTGTTAAATACATTCATACTTATCACTAGTAGACATCCTACCACAGCCTTACATGATTTTCAGATTGGGCACCTAGTATTCTGGGAAAGACAGCACTGAAAAATTGATGCTGAATCCAGGTGGAAGGGAGCTAACTCTGTCTTGCTAACCACCAATACTGCTGCAAATCTGCAATCAGTACAACCTTGGCTTCATGTTGCACAATTAAGGAAAATACAAGCTTCATTCTGAATAGATATCCACTCCAACAAAAGACAAACTGGGGCTCACCTCCTAGAATCAGACAGCAGCATGAAATAAAATGCTTTCCCAAGATCCACAGAACAAGTGCATGGCCCCACAAAGTGGTCAGGTTCTACTCAAGATGCCAAACAAGATCCTCCAGGATTTCTCTACTTAATCTTTTCCATCTTGTTTCTTGGTCTACTCAGACTACTCCTACTTTTTCATCAATCTCTGACCCAACTTCCCCCTTATTATCCAACACCTTAAATGACTTCGCCCTTCTTTGTTCTGTCTTTTCTGTCCTACCATACAAACAAAAAGAGGACAAACTCATCAGTTGTTTCAGTTTTTCCAACTATCACTACCACTGTCAATGCATCTCTCACCTTACCAGCAGGATGGATACCCAATTGCCATTCCCCTCAACTCATCCCAGGGAGACTTTCCCCTTAATGGTCCATACTGGTAATACATTTAGCCCTGTATCATCAACCTCAACTTCTCATCATGGATTAACTGGAATTTAATTCCTAACACAATTAATACTTGAAATCTCTGAACTCCATGACTCTACTTCCTCATGATCAACCATCAGAAAAAACAATTATCTCTGATAATCATTTTCTCCTCTATCATTTTTCAACCAACCTTGTAGACTTTAACTCTAAGCAATGACTCTGCCCTCCTGCACAATCTATGCCATGGCTAATTTCAACTATTAACCCCACCCAGGATATTACTTTTTATGTGGTCAGTAAGCCTAACCTGACATCTCCATGCCAATTTTTTGCATCTTTGGAAACCTTATCTGGAAAATTATTCAAAACACCTATTGACCATATGTCTCTCTGGAGGTTTAAGTGCTCACTTCAAAATGAGGTAACTATGGGAAATTCATAAGAACTCCTAGGGGAATCATCAATTTTCTCTTTTTACGTGGTATGAGGACTATTATATCCACTATGGGAATTGTACAGTTTGAAAAGGTGGTTAGAAATCTCTCCTAACCCATGCAGAAGTAATAAGTGATACCATTTCTGCTCTAGAAACACAACAAATAAACCTAAACTCACTGGCCAGTGCTGTTATGGACAGTCACATAACTCCAGATTATTATGGACAATCACATAACCTTTGACCTCCTCCTAGCAAGTCAGGGAGTGTGTGTTCCGTAACCAACATTGTTATTGCAGTTGGACAAACATCACAGACCAAGTAGAAAAGTCAGTCACTCAACTCAAGGAAAAGGCTACTTGGTTCTCCAAGGTTGATCCATGTGGTCAATGAGATTTGTTCTTATGGATGGGAAGTGGAAATACAGGATCCTGGCTTTGAGGAATATTGCAAGGATTACTAATCCTTCTGCTTGTAATCTTATGCCTTGCAATTGGGTGATGCATCCTGTCTACAGTCTTAAATTCTACTATCTAGCCATTGTCTCAAAACATGATTAAATAATGTGTTATGATCCATCAGACCCAAGAACAACTCCACTTCCAATTGACTCCTCACACAGAGATTGAATTGAAGCTATTAGCTTTAAACACCAAGATCAAATGGGACTGACAATAATGTAGATCTGGAATTCCCCATCCTCATTTCCAGATGTAGTTATTTAAACACAAACTTACAGTTGTCTTCAACAAAATGGAAGGGGGTTGTGATAAAGTCAAACACAAAGCTTTCATATATATCAGTCCTCTTACTGAACCTGCTAACAAGGCCAGACATAGACCTTTCCCCTTTTGCCCATAGCCAGCTTCCCATTCTTTGTCTCTTGATTGGCTAAGATTGAAAATGTGTGTCCTTTGACACTAGGTAAATGCAAGATAAACATTTTGAGCAGACTGAGACTTCCCCTTATTGCAAAATAATTCCAACTGTAAATCACCCCACCTATAACTTACTTATTATTCCCTTTAAAAGTTTATGACAGAACCACCCTACTGAGAAACTGTGGTCTTTCCCTGTTGCAATACTATGCATAAAATCAGTCCCTTTTGTTCAGTTTTTGTTTTAAGCAGATGAGAAGGGGTATTTTCATTCTTCTTTGGGAATAGCTTTATTGGTTTTGGTCTTCAAAGATCCAAGTCATTCATTACAGTATATTTCCTGGTAGACAAAATGACCTTTGAGATAGATCTGGAGCTAGGCAGGAATAAGTCAAGGACAAATTTCTGCCGGAATGCCCAGTAGGAGATAGATAAATTACATTGATTATTTTATAACAATATTGATTACAACAAGTACTTTTGGTACTTCTATCCCTGTTACAATCTTCTTTGTACTCAGTAAATTATTTTTAATCTTTCAATCTAGTTTTAACTGCACCATACAGAATTAAGGGAAGAGTCCTTTGTTCCACCTTCTAAGAGGGAGAAGCACCTTCTTTAGATGGCAAAGGAAATTAGTGAGGAATCTTCAAGAACAAGTCCAAAGTCTTTCCCCATCAGATTTCTGTGTTGCTAAGTTGCAGTGAACTGAATTTGGTTTTTATTACAAGTAAAAGCAGATTGCCTACACAAGAAAAGAACAGAGTTAGTGGCCCCTTACATAGAGCATGCTCTATGAGGAAAGTCAAGACCAGGCATCTAATCAACAGGGAAAAGTCAGTGGTTTGGAAGCATGCTCTGACTATTAGGCAGACTGAGAGGTTCTGCAAGATAAATACAGAACAGATGGTCAGATAATTGAGAAGCTATGGTCTCTTAATGGGGGAAGACTGTCAAAGCTAAAAGGTGGGTGAGTGAGATAGGTGATTGAAAGGGGCTGCTGTGGAAGACAGTCACATTAGCTGGGATCTTCCTTACTGGAGCCTTCAGAATGAGTTGGATCAGGAAACAGTTAAGAGTCCCTCCTCAGAATTAGTTCTCCCATGATTTAAGAGCTCAGATCCTCCAGGTGAATTGGACTCTAAGCTGGAAATGCTAACAACCTCAGGAAGGCTTGGAATTTTAACTTCAGTGGTAGTTGGGATATATACTGCATGAGTCTTATCTTGCGTAGGGGGACATTAACCATATTGATATGATTGCTTAAGGAAGTGACACTGAAAATTAAACTTTTTGGATTTTTCCCATTCATATAACTGGATATAGCAAAATGATTTAGGACATCCCAAATATCTGTGTAATTTACCATCTGTTGATACAATAGAAATACTGGCTTAAAGCTAAGAAGTAAAAGTACTAAATTCTAAGCCTTTAACTGTTGCTGTCAGGGAGGATGCTTAGCAGTGTTCATGCCCATGATATCACAGGAATGCCACATTGCACAGAAGAAGAAAAAAAGATTTCTGGGTTCTAAGCATTAGGCAGGAAGAATTAGATGAAAGGTTCAACCTTCTACTATAGTTGATGACACATGTGCATTTACTATCTGAACTTTGAACAATTACAGAAGCAGAGACTGGAAGTTCTCTACAATTGGTAAGAAGCCTCTGACTAAGGATATTGAGAATTAAGTAGGGCCACACCTCAGGAGACACAAGAAAGAAGACTGGCAGAACTCCAAAATGCAAAAGTAAGATACCTAATGAATTGTATTCAAAGTTTGTTTACTGGCATCTTAACCACAAACCTGGTAGACTAATTAAACACTATATGGACTACAATATATTAAAACATATGTACAAAAAACTGAAAATAGAAATACCATATGACCCAGCAATCCCACTTCTAGGAATTTACCTGAAGAAAACAAAATCTGTGATTCAAAAAGACGTAAGCACCCCTATGTTTACTGCCACATTACTTACAATAGCCAAGATACAGAAGCAATCAAAGTGTCCAGCAGACGATGAACAGATAAATAAGATGTGGTACATATATGCAATAGAATGCTCTTCAGCCATAAAAAAGAAAGAAATATTGCATTTGTAACAACATGGGTGGACCTAGACGGTGTTATGCTAAGTGAATTATCCAGACAAAGAGAAACAAATACCATATGATTTCACTCATTTGTGGAATCTAAATATGAAACAAAACAACAGTAGACCCATAGACACTGAGAAGCAACTGGTGGTTACCATGGAGGAGAGGTTGGGTGGGTGGGTAAAATAGGTGAAGGGGATAAAGAGGCACAAAATTTCAATTGTAATACAAATTAGTGTATTATATAAATTAGTTTATATAATATATAATACAAATATAAATGAGAATGAAAGTACAGCATAGAGAATATATCAATAGTTCTGCAACATCTTTGTGTGTTGACAGTAAATGCACCAGTTGGGGTGAACACTTAATAATGTAGATAACTTTTGAACCACTATGTTTTATACTTGAAACCAATATAATATGTATATCAACTATACATCAATTAAAAAAAAAGACCTGCAAAGGAAAAAAAAATATCTAAATATAGAGATGATCTAGCAATCATAAACCTTATTCATCTATCTATAGCTTACTTAAAGGCAATTTTTCTGACTTGAAGATGAAGGTTGAGAACTGGGACTACCAGTGCTTACCCAAAGCTTGGTCACTGAGGAATTAAAATACCTGCTCCCTTCAACCTTCATAACTAAGCTAAGCATTTTTCTTAATATGAGTTTACCATTCCATTGTGTTCATTGGTGTGACTTTCAAAAGACCCATCAGTTCTTAATGGAAAGCATTAACAGGTGCATCCTTAGGATTTTTTGAATATCTTGCCTCAAACATCCCTACTTTGCTGTTCTCAACAATCCCGGACTACTGCCTCTTGCTCCTTATGTCATTCTCATCAAGCCCCCTTGCACTGAAATTCCCACCTTGAACTAAGCCTCTGATTATCAATGATTTCTGACTGTACCCCTACTAAGACAGTACCAAAATCTTTGTAGAGTTTATGTTCTCCATTAATATGGTGACAATACCTTTAGCTTTGTCTCATCCACAGGTTGTATTTGGGAATATTTGAGGAACTAACATTCAACGAGGTCTTTTTTAGTTTATTGGCAAAGAGCAAAAGTACACTGCTAGCTTTCAAAAACACCTATAAATGGCCAATTTGTGCTGGCCTCTTTAAAAGATAAATTATAACTTTTCCCTGCATGCTTAAAAGACAGCTTCCAACAGCTGTATTGTCATTGTAATGTTGGGAAATATATAATGATCTCAAGTAATTTTGGTATAGGATCTTTCCAGAATGTGTGCAGGTGGTATATTTATTATTTCTGTTGGCACATCATGGCTAGGTTGTCTTCTTTCTTACCTTTATGTTCCTTTACTACATGGCCTCTCTTATTCCTGACCCTCTGAATATTCACTCTTGCTTGAATAATTGAGATTATTTGATATGAACTGTTATGACAGTTTCTGAACTCTTTTCCTAATGTATTTTGAACAGCATGTTCTCTTAAAGTGACTCATCTTTTGACAGAAAATGTAGTATATATTGTCATGCCTACAAGCATAGAATTGGTATAAATATCTGAATTTGAGGAGAATTATAAGTCCATATTTACTATGGAGTATATGGTTCCTATTTGCTGGTGTCCTATTTGTATACATTCCCTGCCACTGTGTTAAAAAACACTTTCAATATTTATGGCTGAAATGATGTGATGTCTGCAAATTGTTTCAAATTGTTGGTGGGGGTTGGGGAAGTAGGGTTTGTAGATGAAATAAAATTAGCCTCAAACATGATAATTTTGAGGGTAGGTGATGGATGTGTGGGATTTTAGTGTACTGTTTGTTCTAATTTCATATATATTTGAATTTTTCCTAATACAAGTGGACAAGACTCCACATGCAATTTGGAATAGTGGTACTGGTTGAAGATGATACACATGATACACTTAAGCACCTAGGGTTCTTTAAATGCTAACAATATGTTAAGTGTTATTAACCAGTGCTCTTTGGTATTATATAATTTATTATTTATATAGTTACATATGTTTAAACATTTCTTCATCAGAATGCAGTAGAAGGTTTTTGTCATTTAAGGAACTGAGATCTAAGTGTAAAATATCTAAGAGTTATCCTGATTTACTAGTTTTATCATCATTGTTGACATCTTATTTTGAGGTTCTAAGCTAGCTGATAACACTTTTCTCTCCATGCTTATCCCCAATACCCCATGTCCCCAGTGCCAGAGATACAAGAGTCAGACATGGCAATCAGAATATTAGCTTTATTGTTGATAAAAGTGAACTGAAGAATGTGGTTTAATCTGTGGCACTAGGGCTGTCTCATATCCTCCTACCTTAGCTCACTGTACCTACTGAGTTGCAGAAAGTGTTGTATAACCACATGCCTCTCCTCTTTGCATGAACCAAACCTGCCTGAATTCACTTACTGCTTGGCAGAAAATGTGCCCAGAATGTATGTGTCCCTCAAACAGCCTGGTACCAAAGAGAAGAGAAAAGGATCAGATGAACAGGCTTCCTTCCTTCTCCCATATACATAAATATTATAAATAAGAGTAGGGAGAGAGGCCAGGAGTGTTGCTAGAGCTAATGTCTCCCTCCAAAGGAATATGCAGAAGTGGAGGATGTCCCTTAACACATAACACACAATACTAAGTTAAGTATGTGACAGGTGCTGTGCAAGGTGCTTTACTTCAGTTAGCCTACTGATTTCTAGAACAACTCTTTGAGGCAGTAATATGAGTATACAAGACAGAGAAAGAGAGAAAGGGAAAGAGAGGGAAAGTGTGTCTCCACAATCTCCCCAAAAGGAAGTGGTAGAGTCAGGATTCAAACCCATGTTCAGCTCTCTGCCTCCAAAGCTCGGGGAGCTCACTCTAGCAATCCTGGACCTTTTAAAAAGAAAAAAGACAAACTAAAAGCAAAGTGATAATGAAAATTCGTTCAGTTTAGAACTTGTGTTTATAAGCCCTTATTGATACATCCATCACCATGATATTTTCAAGATATTTGAAATGCATATGCAAAAAAGAAAAAAAATGCATTTCCCAGTAAAAAAACCCAACATAGCAACATGGAGCTACATTTAATTTTTTGGCTTCTACTCCTTTTTTCATACCAAATAGTGGTGCTGAGATTCCACCTACAAACTTTTCAGTTTCTGAGGATGTAATTTGCTTGGTCTTAAAGATTTAAATTCACTTAAAGTGGCTATGTGCCTGCCCTTTGTACTATAATCTCAACTATCTTGGGCTATAATTCTTTATTTCAGATTAGGACCCTTTCAACTTGAAAGAGACCACATAGGAATATTTAGTGTTCTATCATCTATTAGTGTTTTATTTTTTAAACAGTGGACCTATCCCATCATTTTTTCTTCCTCTAAACAGTTGAAAAACCTCTTTCTGTTATCTTTAATGTCTTTAGATACCTTAATTCACTTAGCTTCTACTTTCCTATATTTAGAGACCCTTCTTACTCTTTTATATTCACCTTCCAGTCCTAAAACATTATGTCGTAGGATTGATGTAATGGTAGTTCTACCTGGGCCATATATCATGCCTCCTGACCTGTTTTCAATACATGGTTTTTGTATTGGGGCAATTTGAGTCAAATTGTTAGGTTCCATAAAAAAATGAGTAATATTTTCTGACATTTTGATAAAATGCTGTTCCCTTAAATAACCATACATTTAGATGTTCTATCAAAACAACCAACAAGATTGCCTTGCGTGATTTGTTTTTATGCTCTTAATTCAGTTGCTTTCCCAACTGCTACAAATTCTTACTGGGTTAAATCTGTTGTTTTGCTCAATAACATTAGTTTCAGCAGGGAGTAGTTATCAAAATTTGGGTGCATTTTAGGGAATTTGGTTTGGATTGCCCTTCAAATACAAAATTGATGCTACTGACCTGCCATTAGCGAGACGGGAAATTTAAGTTATTTCCCCTGTGTTGGTGATGGATTGCGCTGCCTCCGCCACTGGCACTCCCTTCCACATTACCCACTGTGACTAATCACATGCATTTGCAAGATGATTAGCCAAGGTTAGGGGTACAGTCTGTGATTATGAAACAGACTTTTTTTTCCTTATGTGAAAAATTACTGGCTTATAATGGCATTAAATTGTAATTTTGCTCCATATCCTTCCCAATGGTGGGTTGTTAATAGCAATTCATATTCCTATGGCTATTTACGTGTTGTTTGCTACATAGTTCCTGAGGAGAGCCGCATCTCATCCTCATTTCTCTCCCATTAAACATTTACAACCTTCAAAGGTACCAATTCTACCACTAAAGAACTAGAAGTTCATTCATTTTGTGGACAAATTGAGTGCTTACTATGTATTAAGCTCTGCTCTAGTGCTGGGAATACAGGAATGAGTACATCAGTCCTATTCTTCCTGGAGCTTTTATTTTAATAAGGGGAAAAGGACAAACACAAGTATGCAAGTGAATGTGTAAGTCTGTAGATAGATTTTAGATGAGATAAACAGGGGAGGAAATAAAGTAGGGAAGGAGATAGAAAGTATCAAGGAGGGAAATTGTTGATACTTTATAGGGTAATCAGAGAAGACCTCACTGATAAGGAGACATCTGAGCTGAGACTAAAAGGGATGAATGTGGCTATCTGGAGAAAAGTCTTCCAAGCAGATGAAACAGCAAGCGCAAATACTCTGTCTGACAAAGGGAGCATGCCTGCATGTTTAGGAACAGCTAGGAGGCCAGTGTGAATCAAAGACAGGAAAAAAGAAAGAAGATAGAGAACTAAGAAGGGACCTGATCAGGTATGACTATATTGGTCACTGTAAGATGTTGGCTTTTATTCCATGTGAGATTGCAAGCCATTGGATGATTTTACTGGAGGAGTGCCTTGATTTTCACAACAGCCATTTGGCTGAAATTTCAGAATAGACTTGAGTGAGGTGGGTTCATTATCTATTGCTGTGTAACAAATCACCTCAAAATTCTGAGACTTAACACACATTTGTTTTCACATTGTTTCTGTGTGTTAGGAATTCAGGCATGGCTTAGCTAGGGCTTCTGATTTAGGGTCTCGCAAGGCTGCAGTCAGTGTGTCATATGAGACCTCAGTAATCTCCGGGTCAACTCAGGCAGGATCTGCCTGCAAACTCACTCAGCGATTGTCAGCAGTGTTTAGTTCCTCATAGGCTGTTGGACCGAGAGCCTCAGTTCTTCGTTGAATGATGGCCAGAGGCCACCCTCAGTTCCCTGCCAGGTGGTCCTCTCCATGAGAGAAAGCAAGCATGAAGAACCAGAAAGAAAAATGTCAGCAAGAAGGAAGTCAGAGTCTTTTTTTTTTTTTTGCATTTAAGAAGTTTATCCAGTGACTGCCCAAAAGCAGGCAGCCCACCAGTGTGCTCTGATAAACTGCTTCAGAGCCACCTGGTTTAGGAACATCTTAAATCCTTTTTATTTATTTACTTATTAAAGTATCATTGATATACAATCTTATGTTGGTTTCAAATATACATCACAGTGGTTCAACAGTTACCCATGTTATTAAATCCTCAACCACTCTAGTGTGGTTACTGTCTATTAACATAGTAAGATGCTACAAAATCATTGACTGTATTCTCTGTGCTGTACTACAGTCCCGGTTGGAAGTCAGTCTTTTGCAACCTAATCATGGAAATCACATCGCATAATTTTTACTATATTTGTTTCATTAATAGTAAGTCATTAGGTCTATCTCACATTCAAGGGGAGGGATGACATGAGGGCATGGCTAACAGGAGATGGGGTGGGTATCAAGTCAGAGCAGCCCACCCCAGAGGCAAGGACAGAAACAAGAGCAGTTATGATGTTAACAGCTATTGATATTTCCGTGGCTATTTTGGTGTGAGGGGCTAGATAGTTCAAAAAGCCCTGCTTCTTATGTATATTTGGATATATTTTGAAGTTCAAACTGGTATTTACTAGGACACTGATATGGAGTGCGAGAGGAAGACAAAAGTCAAGGATGACTCTTAAGTTTTTTTAGTATGTGCCACTGGAAAGATGGATTACCATTTCTGAAATAGAAAAGACCCTGGGGGAGAAGATTTCGTCAAGAGGAGGAATAAATGAGGAGTTGGACATGTTGACTTTGAAATGCCTTTTTGATAGCTAAGTGGAGGTGTTTGTTGATTTTGCAGCAGGATATACGAGTCTGCAGGTCAGGGTAATTTTAGGGTTGTAATAAAAATTTGAAAGTCATTATTATTTACAGAGTATTTAAAGCCATGATACTAGGCATGATCACTGAGTGAGAGTGTATGCCATAGTTGTAGAGACTGTGCTAAACTGGGAAAGAACATTTTTGGAGAGATTCATGCATGAAGAAGATCAATTAACACTGTATTTATCCACACAGTCACCTTTCTATCTGTAACAAGGATAACTTTTACATTATGCAATTCAGTCTAGCTTCTTATAAATCTGAACTTCCAAAACAGAAATTTGGCTCCACTCTCTCTGCCCAGGGTCCATAAAAATAACAAAGCCTTTTGCTGGGGTTCCTCCAACAGTGAGGCAACCCCAATATTTGCAGTGATCCACCAGACCCTAGACCAGTGTGCTGTTTCATGGGGGAAAATGGGAAAGGGGGAGTTGGCACATCTCCCGTGTTAGCATCTTTTTTTGCTTTCTTTTCTAGCCAATATTTACCCATATTGAGAGTCTGGATCCTCCAAAGGCAAAAGCAAGCCTACACTGATCCAAAATGGAAGCTTTGAAATGAGAGACCTTTCTTAAGAGAACTTCAGAGATCTGTACAGAGGCTAACCCACATATAACTGACCCTATCATGTATTGAGTGTTTCAAGTCATCTCTTGTCACCAACTTATTTTTAGGTATAGAAACAACTGAGATACTTTTGAAGTTGCTGTAATCTGGTTCAGGTTAATTTCTCCAGCAGTACCTCAAAAATTCAAAGGCTTTTTTTTCCCCACAATGATGGCATGTTTTACGATTTGTTGATCACAAAGAAATTTTCCTTAAAAAGAGTGTTGGTGTACATTACTTTAAACGTGGTCCTGATACAATGAAAAGAGAAGAAAAGAAAGGAAATATGGCTTTGGAATAATGGTTGTGCAAGATGCATTTGTACCACTTAAGCAAACTAGGAATAGTAAGAAAATTTGTGTTTTCTATGTTAAATTCTGGACAAGATAAAACAGTGTGGTCAACTGTTGATTGCACAGTGTATTTGACATTTTTAGTTGCCTCCCCAGTAACCATTCACCTCTTCTCAACAGACCTTAATTTCTATTTGAGATTTTATGTGGAGAGGATGATAACAACTCCCATCCATCAGCTCTAGAAGCAGTGCACCTGACCTAGACAAAGCCAGTTGGAACGAGGCACTCCTCTAGCCTCTCTGACTGGCGCATGAGTTGCAATGTGATCACAGGTAGTGTAATCAGAGAGTGGGATCTCTGGGAAAGCTAAGACCTTCTTTTGTTTCAGGTGGGCTGACCCACAGTTGTGAAGTCTAGAACTCTTGCAGCCATTTAGTCTTATTAGTAATGACTGCTTGTGGATAAGAAGTGCACACGAAGAAAGAAAGGGATGAAAGAATCACAGCAGGACTGACATACAGACGGATTGCAATTAAATCAAGCTATGACTGAAATCTGCCCTACTTCTTGGTCTGCTGTTTAGAGCAGCCAATAAATTTTCCTGACCACATTCGTCATTTTGAGTTGTCTTTTACTAGAAACAAAAAACATTCTGAGATATCCATATTAATGCATGGCAGAGTAGATAAGATTCTTTGACTATGAGAAATAAGTTTTGGTATTTATATACGAATACAAATGTTTTAAAACCACAGTACTGCAAAATAAATAATAAAGCCACAGTAGGAATTCTCAACTCCGTAGACTAGGTAGACAGGTTTGCTTGTCATATGCTCTTGCTCAGTGTCCATTCTGGCTCCTTTGTTAAGAAGAATCAATCTTGACAAACTCAGAAGTAGGGGATTTCAGAGTTGATCTAATTATATTGTTTATTCTCTATGATAATCTGGATGCATCAACAGGGATATCAGGAGCTCAGCTGAAATGGGAAAGAGCTGAGTTACTAGGTTTCAGAATAATCAATTAAAGCAACAAGCGAAAGATGAGAGTTAAGTCTTTAATCACTACTGAGATAATGTAAGCAAGATGCTAACACGGGAGAATGTGCCAACTCCCCCCGTCCCATTTTCCCCCATAAACAGAACACTGGTCCAGGGTCTGGTGGATCACTGCAGATATTGGAGTCGCCTCACTGATGGGGGAACCCCAGCAAAAGACTTCATTATTTTTATGGGACCTGGGCAGAGAGAAGTGCTAGGGGCAGAAAAGTACTGGATACTGACAGTGGGAAGAAAGTGTTTTCACAGTTTACCTCTTTCTCCATAATCAGGCCTTGGTAGTGGTGCCTGAAGAGGCCTTCAGCCCAAGGTCTCAGATAAAGAAATGTAGGAGCATAGGAGCTTGGGCTAGGAATGCAGATAAGTATAGAGCATGACCAGTCAGGGGGCCCTGAGACCTTGACTGCAGCTCCCTTCAGAGACTGCAGTGCCCTGGCTGTGCATCAAGTCTGGCCTGGGGAGGGCAGCTTTCCCCTGTGCGACCTACCAGACAGGGAGGGCCTTTGTAATTGGCTATAGTCAGGCCTCAAAAGTCACACACTGGTTTTTAACCAGGAGCTGGACTCCTTGAGAGGAATTTATTTTTAAATTCTAAGACCCTGAGAGTTTTCATATAAATATAAATTTTGGGAGGACACAGTTCATTCTAGCAGTATGGTATAATTGTGTAATATCTGATGTAGTTTCCAGTTTTAAAACTTTAATTGTATATTATTTTGATGTACTCCAGATAATATTTTATAACATTCCTAATAGGCAAACATGAATTTGTATAACTTAAAATAATAGGTATTTGTATATATCTGTGGCCTCTTAGTTCTATATTTTGTTTATTTGTAAGTAAAATAAGAATATGGATATATATATTAAATCTCACATTTTGATCCTGACTCAAACTATATTCCAGGCAGTCTCCGTAGCCTATATTTACATGAATTGTTCTCTGTTAATTGTATGCAGTTCTGAGATGCAAGGTGTATCCTTGATCCTCCACCAGAAAAATTTGAAGATTCTGTCTGGTTATATTACTTATTTATTGTTCCATAACAAATTACAACAAATGTTAGGGCTAAGGATGACAAACATTGTTATTTCCCACAGTTTCTGAGAGCTAGAAATCTGGGAGCAACTTATCTGGGTTCTGGTTTAGAGTCTCTCATGAAATTGCAGTCAAAATGTCAGTCAGATATTCAGTCACCTGCATGTTTCACAAGGGCTGTGGGATCCATTTCCAAAATAGCTCTTTCAAGGAGCTCTTGGCTGGATGTCATATTCTTCATTGGCTGTTGGCAGGAGGCCTCAGTTTCTGGCCACATGAGCCTACCCATCCTGCTGCTTGGGTGTCATCTCAACATGTCAATTAACATCTACCAGAGTGAGTGATTCAAGTCCCAGCAGGTAAAGCCACATGCCTTTTATGACTTAGTCTTGGAAGTAAAACAGTATCACTTGTACTGTATTACATCTGTTTGAAGTGAGTCACTAAGTTGAGCTTCACTTAAGGGGAAGGGAGTTAGGCTTTGGCTTTTAGAGGAAGGAGAATCAAAGACTTTCTGGATATATTTTAAAACTTCTACAGTGTTATTGGGTCATGATATACTAATTTGGAGGATCACTTGGATTTATATACTGCAAATCTTGGTATTATAATCTGGAGCATTAATAATTAACATGGTAAGAAAATGTTAGATATTATAAAATTGAAAATAAATTGTTGTTCCCCAAAATGATTAATTAAATCATTAATTAAATACTATTAATTATATCATTAATAGTAACAACATCAATCAACTAGGATGGTTACTCTCAACTTTAAGATTTAAAATTTTAAGCTGGAAGGATTTAAAATAAGCATTAAGACATATAAGAGAAGCAAAGCCAAGAAGAAATTCAGATGGCCAACAGGCACATGAAAAGGTGCTCCACATTGCTAATCATCAGGGAAATGCAAATAGAAACCACAATGAGATATCACCTCACACTGGTTAGGATGGCCAGCATCGAAAAGACTAAGAACAACAAATGCTGGCGAGGATGTGGAGAAAGGGGAACCCTCCTACACTACTAGTGGGAATGTAAACTAGTTCAACCATTGTGGAAAGCAATATGGAGGTTCCTCAAAAAACTAAAAATAGAAATATCATTTGACCCGGGAATTCAACTCCTAGGCATTTACCCAAAGAATACAAGTTGACAGATTCAAAAAGACATATGCACCCCTATGTTTATTGCAGCACTATTTACAATAGCCAAGATATGGAAGCAGCCTAAGTGTCCATCAGTAGACAAATTGATAAAGAAGATGTGGTACATATACACAATGGAATACTATTCAGCCATAAGAAAGAAACAAATCCTACCATTTGCAAGAACATGGATGGAACTGGAGGATATTATGGTCAGTGAAACAGGCCAGGCAGAGAAAGACAAGTACCAAATGATTTACCTCATTTGTGGAGTATAACAACGAAGCAAAACTGAAGGAACAAAACAGTAGCAGACTCACAGACTCCAAGAAGGGAGTAGTGGTTACCAAAGGGGATAGATGTAGGAGGGCAGGTGGGGAGGGAGGGAGAAGGGGACTGAGGGGTATTATGTTTAGTACACATGGTGTGGGGAATCATTGGGAAGACTGTGTAGCACAGAGAAGGCAAACAGTGAATCTGTGGCATCTTACTACACTGATGGGCAGTGACTACAATGGGGTAAGGGGTGACTCGATAATATGGGTGAATGTAACAACCACATTGTTTTTTCATGTGAAACTTTCATAAGAGTGTATATCAATAATACCTTAATAAAAAAGAAAAAGATGCAGAGCCATGTATGTGTTAACATTTTTGATTAAGAAAAAAGCTATACATATGTATTTGGAATTTCATATACTGTAATGTGTAGGAGTGGTTTATATATGCATAGCTCTTTATAATTTGAAGTGTGAATTTAAGAAATAGACTTAAACATGATTTTAGGTAAAATCTAACAAGTAATTCTCAGCAGTGAAATAGCTAAGAGAACTTACATTCATTGTATTTAAAACTCTGAAAAAGTAGAACTGAAAAACTATGATATTAAAAGGACTATGTACCTATTGATTTAAAAATGGACTCCCAAAGGTACCAGGTCCTAATCCCCAGATACTGTAAATGTTACTTTATATGGCAGAATCTTTGCAAATGTGATTACACTAAGAATCTTGAGGTGAGATGAGAATACTAGATTATCCAGGTGGACCCTAAATGCAATCACATGTATTCTTATAAGAAGAGGAAAGCAGAGAAAGATTTCACAACACACTGAGGAATGAGAAGGCTGTGTTAAGACAGAGCAGAGGGGTAACTGAAGATGTTGGCCCTAACTGAAGTGATGTGGCTACAAGCCAAGGTATACTGGAAGCTACCAGAAACTGGAAGAAGCAGGAAATGGCTCCTCCCCTACAGGTTCTGGAGGGAGCATGGCCCTGAAGACACTTTGGTTTTGTCCTGGTGAAACTGATTTCTGACTTCTGCCTCCGGAACTGTGAGAGCATAAATTTATTTATGTTGTAGGTCACTGTTTGTAGCTGATTCATCACAGCAATCATAGGAAATAATACAGTACTTTGTAACAAAACAGGCTGTTAGAGGCCTGAAGTACTTCCAACTAACAGGGTGAGCTGTAATTCAAAGGACTATGGGGCTCAGACCATATGAAATCATCACAAGATGGCCCTTGCTGGTTCCAGCTCATATTTCCACTGTGTCTCTCTAACACCTGGTGGGCAGGTTGCTGTCATTGTCGAAAATGCATCACCATTTCAAGTTCATCTTCAGCACAAGTGTGGGGAGGCTAACACTAGACTCCATATCAATATGTCTCTGCAGCCAGGATGTATATAAAGGGATTTCAGAGATACACTTGCTTTGCTCCTTGGCTGGCTACAGACCCCCAGGACTGTACGATGCAGCAGAGCACGTCTGTGGATACATAAATCTCACCGAAAGTCTGCTTTGTGTAATGAGCAAGGGAGCCATGGAAAATGAGGCAGATTATGTTAAACCACCACCCACCAAATAAAAAATGACTTTCAAGATCCCCAAAGTTTAGAAGGGAAGAGTCTTGCTTCTAATATTTGTGAAGCCCTGAAGCAAAAGCAGAAATGCGGGCCTATTTACCATAGGTCTAAATATTTAAAGGTTATAAATCAAGCTAACAAACTATTATATAATGTATCCTAATTTCCTACTTGACAAATATACCTTTACAATAAGAAACTCAAAAATATGTGTGAAATGAAGGTTTTTATATGATTGGTAGCAGAAAAGTGAAGATAACTCCTCAATAATTAATTATTGTATATGTGTTGATGGAATGATGGGATGTTGGATGACTGATAAGATAAAAATTTACAAATTTTTGTGTATTTATTTCATGTAATTTATTTTTCTTGCCTTCATTTCAGCAATATCAATGATTATGTTATTATAATCATTATTTTTCCCTTGAGTTATATTCTACTAATAACAATTATATAAAAGATTTAAACAATTCTATTGTATTCAAAATGAATGTTTCAATATATTTTCATTGAAAATAAATATAAAGTACAAAAAAATAAAATAATTTTCATGTTTTCAAAAAGTTATTTTTATTCCAGGTTATTCAAAATTTAAAACTAAATACAAATACAAACAAGTAGAGTCAACATGTAAGCTCAAAATTATTAACTAAAATGGAAATTTATTCACTTTTGAAAATTTGATCATCATATTAAGGACATGCCCCAAATAAAACCATTCACATCCATGTATTCACTGTCCATCAAATTGCTAATGTAAAGATCATCAAGCTTCACATACATTATGTCTCAAGTTTCATAATGTAAAACTGAGAGCAATCTTACTATTACAAAATGTCCAGTCCATTAGCTGTCATGTGCAGTGTTGCCAATACCATGCTAATTAATTCCTAAGTACCTCCTGAAGCACATATGGGAACACTGATAGGAAAAGTGACTTTCTTATGCAAGTGTCTAAGACATGCATGCTGAGAGGAAGGATCTGATAGATTAAGTCATTGACTGTCTCAGAGGAAATCCTTCCTGCATTCTGAAGCACTGCCTGCCTCCAACATTAGCTTTACCATCACAAGTTTTCATCCCTGTCCCTACTACCCAGAACCCAAAAGAAGAGATATGGACAAACATTTCCCTGGGACCTGAACTGTGTTATTCACAAAGGCAGCTTCTTAGCAGCCAGTAGCAGAAATGCTCTGCAACCATGTGACCCAGCAGCCCACGTGCTCTCTAATGCTTTTGGACAGTTGGAGTGTTTTGTGTGATCTTCTAAACCATGTGGCCTAGGGGTAGGGCCCTTCCTGCCCAGCCTAAGGGCCATACGGGAAGAAAATTTCTTAGGTTATCACCTTTCTGTAGTATTCAGCTCTAGCCTAGAAGAATGGATGCCATATGCTTACCCTAAATTTCAAAAACCTGATCTTGACACAGCACAAAAACCTATGAACTACTATATAGAGTAGCAAACCATTCTAAACTTCATACCTGTCTTGACCTTGCTTGCATTTGTGTTTGCTCCTCCCTATAGAAATGCTCACCCGCTGCCTCTCACCATGTCCAGTTTCCTTAAGATACACTGAAAATGACCGTGGGAAATGATAATCCTTGGAAAGACATATCTACAGTTAAAAGTTTTATTGTGGAAAAAAAGAATATATGGTGAAATATGCAGATTTTCACTTTTCCAGAGGGGAGATGGATGGTCTATCAGTCTTCTTATACACAACAAGTATAAGTCAAATACATTAAAAGTTACAAATCTCAAATAACAAAGAATTTCTTAACGTTTTTCTACAACTAGAAAAATTCAAATGTTTGTTAAAATAGTCTTTTGGAAGATTGATACTTTTGGTGATAAGATTAATTTTCCCATCCCGTGATGAACATCAAGGCATTTCATTTTCTTTCCCTTAATGACACAGGACTCCTTCTCTCTTGCACACAAGACAAATCTTGAAGAAGGTCTTGGATATATTCAGGTGTAAACAAATGTTTATAATTTTAATGTGTTAAGGAACTAAGAAAAGGACCTGGATGAGAACAATTTTGTTTTTCCTTCAGTGAAGTTCTTGTAAATGGGACAAGTCAATTGTAAATGTTTTTAAAGTTTATTTTTAAATATTTTTAAAGTTTTATTGAAATATATATCACATATCATACAACTAATACATTTAACATGCAAAACTAAATGATTTTTGGTGTACTAAGAGTTGTGCAATTGTAACTCCGCAGGGAAAATCCCCAGGCAAAATACCTTTGAAAGAAGACTTCTGGGAAGATGGTGGCGTGAGCAGGGCAGTGGAAATATCCTCCCAAAACGAAATATATTTATGAAAACACAGCAAATACAACAATTCCTAAGAGAGAGACCAGAAGATACAGGACGACACCAACCTGCAGCTACACCTGAGAGGACTCGGCACCCCGCGATGCGGGTAAGATACGGAGCCACATACCGGCGGGACCTGAGCACTCCCCCACTTCAGTGCACCGGTGGGAGGAGAGGATTCAGAGCAGGGAGGGAGTGGAAGCACAGGCCCGCCGAATAAGCAGTCCTGGTGATCTGCGCCGGGAGCACAGACACACTTCGCGCAGTGTATAGTAGATTGGAGAGACAGAGGTGCAGATTCCAAGATGGCAGGTCCACACAGCTGGTTCCCCAGGACAAAAGAAAAGCATGTGCTTCTTTAGGGGTCTTAAAGAGACAGGGGCCGAACGAAAGAGTAGGATCGTCCCAGCGCATTCAGCCAAGCAGGCTGGGAGTCATGGGGAATTTCAGTCCACTGGGACTGTGGCTTGGAAAAGCAGTCGAGTGGAGACTCACCACAGAAATCAGCAGCCTCCCATTCATTCCCTCCACAGCCAGAGTCACAAAGGGCCTGGCGGAGCGGCGTGGCTGCGGAATAGTGGAGCAGCAGTGGCACCTACAGAATCGTTACAGAAACTACACCCGGCAGGCATTTTTTTTTCTATTTTCCCTTTCTTCTTCCTTTTTCTGACCACTTCTATCACCATAAAAAGACAGAGAAATATGGTACAAAAAAAGCATACCCAGACAACCCCTGACCAGACTACCCCAGAGAGGGAGCCTGATGGGATGGACATGCACGGTCTTCTTGAGAAAGAATTCAGAATAAAAGTCATAACCATACTGATGGATTTACAGAGAAATATGCAAGAGCTGAGGGAGGAAGTGAGGAAAGAATGCAGAGATGAGACAAGTGATCGACTGGCTTAGCAGCAGACTGGACGAGATGAAAGAGACTGTTAATGGAATAGAAATCAGAGAACAGGAATACAGAGAAGCTGAGGCAGAGAGAGATAAAAGGATCTCTAGGAATGAAAGAATTTTAAGAGAAAGGTGTGACCAATCCAAACAGAACGATATTCACATTATAGGAATACCAGAGGAAGAAGAGAAAGAAAAAGAGATAGAAAGTGTCTTTGAAGAAATAATTGCTGAAAACTTCCCCAAGCTGGAGAAGGAAATAGTTTCTCAGACCATGGAAGCCCACAGATCTCCCAACACAAGGGACCCAAGGAAGGAAGACAACACCAAGACATATAATAATTAAAATGGCAAAGATCAAAGATAAGGACAGATTATTAAAGGCAGCTAGAGAGAGAAAAAAGATCACCTACAAAGGAAAATCCATCAGACTATCATCAGACTGCTCAACAGAAATCTAACAGGCAAGAAGAGAATGGCATGATATATTTAATGTAATGAAACAGAAGGGCCTCGAACCAAGAATATTGTATACAGCACAATTAACATTTAAATATGATGGAGGGATTAAACAATTTCCAGACAAGCGAAAGTTGAGAGAGCTTGCCACCCATAAACCACCACTACAGGATATCTTAAACAGACTGCTCTAGAGGGAAGCACTCCTAAGGCTAAAAAGACGTCACCAGAGAAAATAAAATCATAGCAAAGAAAGCAGACCATCCAAATACTAACTAAAGGCAAAGAATAAAACACCTAGTATATAAAGCATGGAGGAGGAAGAATAAGAAGGGAGAGAAATAAAGAAACATCAGACTGTGTTTACAATAACTTAACAAGAAAGTTAAGTTAGATGGTCAAATTGTAAAGAAGCAACCCTTGAACCTTTGGTAACCATGAATTTAAAGCCAGCAATGGCAATAAGTACATATCTATCGATAATCACCCTAAATGTAAATAGACTGAATGGACCAATCAAAAGACAGAGAGTAATAGAATGGATAAAAAAGCAAGACCCATCTATATGCTGCTTATAAGAGACTCACCTTGGACTCAAAGATATACACAGACTAAAAGTGAAGGGATAGAAAAAGGTATTTCATACAAACAATAGGAAGAAAAAAGCAGGTGTTGTGGTACTTGTTTCAGACAAAATAGACTTCAAAATGAAGAAAGTAGCAAGAAATAAAGAAGGACATTATATAATGGTAAAGGGGTCAGTCCAACAAGAGGATATAACCATTATAGATATATACGCACCCAACAGAGGAGCGCTGACATATGTGAAACAAATACTAACAGAATTAAAGGAGGAAATACACAGAAATGCATTCATTTTAGGTGACTTCAACACACCACTCACTCCAAAGGACAGATCAACCAAACAGAAAATAAGTAAAGACACAGAGGCACTGAACAACACACTAGAACAGATGGACCTAACAGATATCTACAGAACTCTACACCCAAAGGGAACAGGATACACATTCTTCTCAAGTGCACATGGAACATTTTCCAGAATGGACCACATACTAGGCCACAAAAAGAAGCTCAGTACATTCAAAAGTATTGAAATTCTACCAACCAACTTCTCAGATCACAAAGGTATAAAACTACAGATAAATTTTAGAAAGGAAACAAAAAGGCTCACAAATACATGGACACTTAACAACATTCTTCTAATTAATCAATGGGTTAATGACCAAATCAAAACAGAAATCAAAGAATATATGGAGACTAATGACAACAACAACAAAAAGCCACAACTTCTGTGGGACACAGCAAAGGCACTTCTAAGAGGAAAGTATATTGCAGTCCAGGCCTATTTAAAGAAGGAAAAACATTCCCAAATGAATAGTCTAAAGACACAATTACTGAAACTGGAAAAAGAAGAACAAATGAGGCCCAAAGTCACCAGAAGGAGGGATATAATAAAGACCAGAGAATAAATAAATAAAATTGAGAAGAAAAAAACAATAGAAAAAAATCAATGAAACCAAGAGCTGGTTCTTTGAAAAAACAAACAAAATAGATAAACCCCTAGCCAGACTCATTAAGAGAAAAAGAGAATCTACACACATAAACAGAATCAGAAATGAGAAAGGAAAAATCATGACGAACCCCACAAAAATACAAAGAATTGTAAGAGAATATCATGACAATCTATATGCTAACAAGCTGGAAAACATAGAAGAAATGGACAACTTCTTAGAAAAATACAACCTTCCAAGACTGACCAAGAAGAAACAGAAAACGTAAACAGACCAATCATCAGCAACGAAATTGAATCAGTAATCAAAAATCTACCCAAGAACAAAACCCCCGGACCAGATGGATTCACCTCTGAATTCTACCAGACATATAGAGAAGAAATAACACCCATTCTCCTTAAAGTTTTCCAAAAAATGGAAGAGGAGGGAATACTTCCCAACTCATGCTACGAAGCCAGCATCACTCTAATAGCAAAACTGGGCAAAGACCTCACCAAAAAAAAAAATTACAGACCAATATCCCTGATGAACGCAGATGCAAAAATACTTAACAAAATATTAGCAAACCGAATTCAAAAATACATCAGGAGGATCATACACCATGATCAAGTGGGATTCATCCCAGGGATGCAAGGATTGTACAACATTCGAAAATCTATCAACATCATCCACCACATCCACAAAAAGAAGAACAAAAACCACACGATCATCTCCATAGATGCTGAAAAAGCATTTGACAAAATTCAGCATCCATTCATGATTAAAACTCTCAATAAAATGGGTATAGAGGGCAAGTACCTCAACATCATAAAGGCCATATATGACAAACCGACAGCTAACATCATACTTAACAGCGAGAAGCTGAAAGCTTTTCATCTAAGATCGGAAACAAGACAGGGATGCCCACTCTCTCCACTGTTATTCAACATAGTACTGGAGGTCCTAGCCATGGCAATAAGACAAAACAAAGAAATACAAGGTATCCTGATTTGTAAAGAAGAAGTCAACTTGTCACTATTTGCAGATGACATGATACTGTACATAAAAAACCCTAAGGACTCCACTCCAAAACTACTAGAACTAATATCTGAATTCAGCAAAGTTGCAGGATAGAAAATTAACAGACAGAAATCTGTTGCTTTCCTATACATTAATGAAGAACTAGCAGAAAGAGAAATCAGAAAAACAATTCCATTCACAATTGCATCAAAAAGAATAAAATACCTAGGAATAAACCTAACAAAGGAAGTGAAAGACCTATACTCTGAAATCTACAAGACAGTCCTAAGAGAAATTAAAGAGGACACTAACAAATGGAAATTCATCCCATGCTCTTGGATAGGTAGAATCAATATTGTCAAAGTGGCTATACTACCTAAAGCAATCTGTAGATTCAACGCAATCTCTATCAAACTACCAACAGCTTTGTTCAATGAACTGGAGCAAATAATTCTAAAATTCATATGGAACCACAAAAGATC
The DNA here is from genome assembly GCA_032199065.1 of Smutsia gigantea. Lineage (NCBI taxonomy): Eukaryota > Metazoa > Chordata > Mammalia > Pholidota > Manidae > Smutsia > Smutsia gigantea. Next base: position 85,199 of record JAVSCE010010498.1, read on the forward strand.
CCTAATAGCCAAAGCAATCCTGAGAAGGAGGAATAAAATGGGGAATTACACTCCCTGACTTCAAGCTCTACTACAAAGTCACTGTAACAGGACAATTTCGTATTGGCACAAAAACAGACCCACAGACCAGTGGAACAGAATAGAAAATCCAGACATTAACCCAAACATATACAGTCAATTAATATTTGATAAAGGAGCCTTGGATATACAATGGGGAGATGACAGCCTCTTCAGCAGCTGGTGTTGGAAAAACTGGACAGCTACATGTAAGAGAATGAAACTGGACTACTGTCTAGCCCCATACACAAAGGTAAACTCAAGGTGGATCAAAGACCTGAATGTAAGTCATGAAACCATAAAACTCTTAGAAAAAAACATAGGCAAAAATCTCTTGGACATAAACATGAGCGACTTCTTCATGAACATATCTCCGTGGGCAAGGGAAAGAAAAGCAAAAATGAACAAGTGGGACTATATCAAGCTGAAAAGCTTCTGTTCAGCAAAGGACACCATCAGTAGAACAAAAACACATTCTACAGTATGGAAGAATATATTCATAAATGACATATCTGATATGGGGTTGACTTCCAAAATATATAAAGAACTCACACACCTCAACAAACAAAAAGCAAATAATACAATTAAGAAATGGTCAGAGGACATAAATAGACACTTCTCCAAAGAAGAAATTAATGGCAAACAGGCACATGAAAAGATGCTCCACATCGCTAATCATCAGAGAAATGCAGATCAAAACCGCAATGAGATATAATCTCACACCAGTAAGGATGGCCAACATCGAAAACACAAACAACAAATGTTGGCGAGGATGTGGAGAAAAGGGAACCCTCCTTCACTGCTGGTGGGAATGCAAATTAGTTCAACCATTGTGGAAAAAAGTATGGAGGTTCCTCAAAAAACTCAAAATAGAAATACCATTTGACCCAGGAATTTAACTCCTAGGAATTTGCCCTAAGACTGCAGCAGCCCAGTGTGAAAAAGACATATGCACCCCTATGTTTATTGCAGCACTTTTTACAATAGCCAAGAAATGGAAGCAACCTAAGTGTCCATCAGTAGATGGATGAATAAAGAAGATTTGGTACATATACCAATGAAATATTATTCAGCCATAAGAAGAACACAAATCCTACCATTTGCAACAACATGGATGGAGCTAGAGGGTATTATGCTCAGTGAAATAAGCCAAGTGGGAAAAGACAAACATCAAATGATCTCCCACATATGTCGCTTATAAGAACAAAGGAAAAAACTGAAGGAACAAAACAGCAGCAAACTTACAGAACCAAAGTATGGACTAATAGTTACCAAAGGGAAAGGGACTGGAGAGGATGGGTGGGAAGGGAGGGACAAGGGGGAAAAAGGGCCAGCATGATTAGCAGATGTAATGTTGGGGGGGCGCTGTGAGGGCTGTACAACTCAGAGAAGACATGTATTGATTCTATAGCATCTCACTATGCTGATGGACAGTGACTCTAATGGGTTTAGTGGTGGGGACCTGATGAAGGGTGTAGTTTAATAATCATAATATTGCACATGTAATTGTAGGTTATTGATACCAAATTAAATTATAAAAAAAAACCCTTGAAACCAAAATCAGTCAAAGGGATAAATAAAATTTATTTCTTACAAGCAGTCATCCACTTCTGCTCTCCCAGGTCTCTCGCAACTTGGCTTCAGAAGAAGACCCCCCACCCACCCTCCCTGGTGCAGGTAAGCCCTCACTCACCCCTGTAATTATGGATTGATATGGAGATGACCTACTTGTTTCCATCACTTGGAAACACCTACTGATATGAAGATGCACTAAAACCAGGCAAGAGATTCTGGAAATATTGCAATTTTACCCATAGAAATCATCAGCACAATCAATTTTAAAACATTTGTATCACTCCATAAAAGCTAACCCTTACCCTGTAGTAATCAGTCACCATTCCCTCTCAACCAACCTCAGCCCTAGGAACCTCTCATATATATTCTATGTATAGATCTGCCTGTTTTGGACATTTTGCATAAATGAAATCATGTAATATGTGTTTGTGGGTAAAATTGCAATATTTCCAGAATCTCTCACCTGGCTTAGCATATTTGCATATCAATAGGTGTTCCAAGAGATGGGAGAATTAGTCCATCTCCATATCAATAAGTAATTACATGGACGAGCCAGGGTTTATCTGAACCAGAGTGGTTGGGTGGAGTTCTCTCTTCTGCTGCAGCCTGGTCAAGAGGGAGGCAGGATGACTGCTTGTAAAAATAAACAGATTTCTTAACTTTATTTCTGCCTTTTATTGATATCTGCTACAAAGGTATTTTGTCTCAGGGTTTTCCCCAAAGTTACAGTGTTCTTTGAGACTGGCATCTTTCACTTAACATGTTCTCAATTTTCATTTATGTTGTAGCCTATATTAATGTTCCATTCCTTTCCATTGCTGAATAATATTCCACTGTATAGGTATATTTATTTTATTCATTCCTCAGCTGAATAAATTTCAGTTGTTTCCATTTTATTGATCTTATGAATAACACTGCTATGAATTTTTGTGTACAGTTTTTGTCTGAATGTACTTAGGATAGAATTGCTGGATCACATGGTTTTACTCTAAATTTTGAGGAATGCTGTAGCTCTGGGCCAGAGAGGTTTCCTGGCTCTGGGCTAGTTCACTCTGGATTCAGTGAGACCAAAAAATGCCAACAGAATATTGTGGGGTAAAAAGGTTTATATCAGTCTTTACTCTCATCATGGCAGGTTGAGTGCTAGAATCATGTCTGCCTCCAAGTCTACATGCAGCAAGCCCATATCTGTCCGTTCCTCCACTCCAGTCTATGCCTCCACTCCAGGCTCTGTGCTAAGCACTGGGTGGAGCTCTTTATATAGTAACACAGGCAATAATGACTTGTTGCCAACATATGTGTAAGCATGCACCTGTGCAGTAGGCCAAGTATTATATCATTGCAAGTACGCTGTGGGAAAGTAGATTATGATCAGGTGAAGATTCTGGCCATGGAACTTCCATTTTCCCTACAAATGCCAAATTACCCCATTTTGCATTCCCATCAGCAACGTATGAGTTTTCCAATTTCTCTGAACATCATTTTCAACTCTTATTTTCTTTCTTTTTTATTATAGCCATCCTAGTGAGTATAAGATGGTATCTCATTGTGGTTTTAATTTGAATTTCCCTAATAGCTAATGATGTTGATAATCTTTTTATGTACATTTGGACACTTTTGAATCTTATTTGGAAAAATGCCTTTTCAAATTCTTTGCTTAATTTAACTTTAGATTACTTATATTTTTATTACTGAATTATAAGGCTTCTTTAGTGTGTATAAATCCTTTATGAGATATATGATTTACAAAGAAAACATTGTTTTCTTTAATTTTGTTGGTTGTCTTTGATTTGCTTGATTATAATGATTATAGCACACATTTTAAAAATTTTGTTCAAGTCTATATGATCTTTAATTTTATATCAGCTTGACTGTTCCATGTCTGTGAGGGTGTTTTTGGATGACATTAGCATTTAAATCAGTAGAATGAGCAAAGCAGATTTCCCTAACTAATGTAGATGGCCTTTACCAATCAGTTGAAAACCTGAGTAGAACAAAAAGGCTGATCCTCCCTTGAGTAAGAAGGAACTCTTCCTACCCTACTCAGTGAAATAAGGCAGTTGTCTTTTCCTGACTTTGGACTCAAACTGAAAAATCAGCCTTTCTTGGGTATCAAGTTTGTAGGGTTTTGGACTGGAACTTACACCATCAGCTCTTCTGGGTTTTCACCTTGCTAATCTTGTAATTTCCTAGTTTTCAAAAATGCATGAACTGGGAGGATTAAAGATGGAGGTGTGAGAGGTGAGACAGAGGCTTCTTCCTAAAACTGCATATAATACAAAAATATAATTAATACAACTAATCCTGAAAGAACAACAGGAAAGAGGACTAGGCCAACTTCATACACCTGGAGAAAAGAATAAACCTCATGGAACAGGGTAACATACCAAAGCCATGGCCTGGCAGGACCCAAGCCCTCCCCCACCCCAGCTCACCAGTGGGAGGAAGAGAAACAGAGCGGGGAGGGAGTGGAGGCCTGGGACTGCTGAATACCTAACCCTGGAGATCTGATCTGGGAGCACAAATGTACATTTCATCATTTTTTTCATTGTACTTTCGTGATTAGGGGGTTGGAAAGCTAAGACAGGTAGAATTCCTGGACAGACTGAGATTCCAGCTGCTTGTGGAAAGCAGGGATCCATATCTGGCTGTTCTGGACAAAAGAAGGGCTGGCAGCCTGAGATACTTCCTAACAGCAAGAGGGCTGCTAAAGGGGCAGGATTGCACAGAGCTTACTGCTCAGGAGAAAGGACAGGTAGACAAAATTGTCCAGGTGCACTGTGCCCAGCATGCTGGGAACTTTCACAATCTTCAGGAGCTCCAGCTCCCTGGCTGGCTACAGAGCTCCAAGAACCCCTCCATGATACGCAGCCTACCCAGCCTTTCTCCTGGCCAGCCCCACCTGGCTCGCAAACTGGCAAACCCTACCCTGGTGTTAGCCCAGCCATAGGGAAGCCCTGTCTACAGCAACTATAAATGCAAAGCACAGAAGCACAGAAGCACAGAAGCTTATACCTGTGTGCTCAGCCCACTGGTTCTGGCGCTGGAGACAGGCATAGCAGCCAGGAAGCAGGAAACAGCTCTTTGCTCCCCCCAGGCACCAACACCACTCCCCTGTAACCCCTGACATTGCTTTGGGGATGGAGTAGCTCCAGAGAGTAGAGATTCTGGGCACTAGAGGTCACCATATACAAATATGAAATGCAAAAGAAACCTGGTTCAAAGTAAAATGATAAATACAACTGCAGAAAAAAATTTAAATGAAATCGACCTCATGAATCTACCTGAATGGGATTTCAAAATAACAATCATTAACATGCTCATGGAGGTACAGAAAAATATCAAGAACTCAGGGATGAATTCCAGTCAGAGGTCCAATCATTACAGACAACACTATCAGAAATGAAACATACCATGGAAAGTTTTAAAAGCAGATTAGATACAGTGGAGGAGATGATAAATGAAATAGAAATTAGAGAAGAGGAATACAAAGAAGGTGAGGCACAGAGAGAAAAAAAGGATCTCTAAGAATATTGAGAGAACAGTGTGACCAATCCAAATGGAACAATATTCACATTATGGGGGTACCAGAAGAAGAAGAGAGAGAAAAAGGGATAGGAAGTGCCTTTGAGGAGGCAATTGCTGGAAATTTCCCCAGTCTGGAGGAGAAGATAGTCTCTCAGGCCATGGAGGTGCACAGATCTCCCAACACAAGGGACCCTAGGAAGACAACCCAAAGAAATACACTAATTAAAATAGCAGAAGATCAAGGATAAGGACAGAGTATTAAAAGCATCCAGGAAGAGAAATAAGATAACAAAGGAAAACCCATCAGGCTATCACCAGACTTCTCAGCAGAAACTTTACAGGCCAGAAGGGAGTGGCATGACATACTTAATGTAATGAAGCAGAAGAGCCATGAACCAAGAATACTTTATCTGGCAAGATTATGATTTAAAGTTGAAGGGGGGATTAAGCAATTTCCAGGTAAAAAAAACCTGAGAGAATTTACCTCCCACAAACCGTCTCTACAGTGTATTTTGGAGGGACTGCTATAGATGGAAGTGTTCCTAAGGTTTAATAGCTGTCACCAGAGGTAATAAAACCATAGTAAAGAAAGTAGAAGAGCTAATTATTAAGCAAATGCAAAATTAAATCAACTATCCCCAAAGTCAATCAAGGGATAGACAAAGAGTACAGAATATGATACCTAATATATAAAGAATGGTGGAGGAAGAAAAAAAGAACCTTTAAACTGTGTTTGCAATAGCATATTAAGTGAGTTAAGTTAGACTCTTAGATAGAAAGGAAGTTAACTTGAACCTTTGGTAACCACGAATCTAAAGCCTGCAATGGTAATAAGTACATACCTATCGATAATCATCCTAAATGTAAATGGTCTGAATGCACCAATCAAAAGGCATAGAGTCACTGAATGGATAAGAAAAGAAGACCCATCTATATGCTGCCTAAAAGAGACTCACTTGAAACCCAAAGACATACACAGACTAAAAGTGAAGGGCTGGATAAAGATATTTCATGCAACTAACAGGGAGAAAAAAGCAGGAGTTGCAGTACTTGTATCTGACAAAATAGCCTTCAAAACAAAGAAAGTCACAAGAGACAAAGAAGGACATTACATAATGATAAAAGGGTCAATCCAACAAGAAGATATAACCATTATAAATATCTATGCGTACAACACAGGAGCACCTACATATGTGAAACAAATACTAACAGAATTACAAGGGGAAATAGAATGCAACACATTCATTCTAGGAGACTTCAACACTCCACTCACTCCAAAGGACACATAAACCAGAGAGAAAATAAGAAAGGAGACAGAAGCACTGAACAACACATTAGAACAGATGAACCTAAAGACATCTACAGAACTCTCTACCAAAAAGCATCAGAATACACATTCATCCCTAGTGCACATGGGACATTTTCAAGAATAGATCATATACTAGGCCACAAAAAGAGCCTCGGTAAATTCAAAAAGATTGAAATTGTACTAATCAGTTTCTCAGACAGCAAAGGTATGAAACTAGAAATAAATTATGCACAGAAAATGAAAAATCCCACAAACACATGGAGGCTCCACAACATGCTCCTAAATAACCAATAGATCCATGACCAAATAAAAACAGAGATCAAGTAATATAAGAAGACAAATGACAACAATAATTCAACACTGCAAAATCCGTGGGATGCAGTGAAGGCCATGCTAAGAGGAAAGTATATTGCAATACAGGCCTACCTCGGGAAAGAATAACAATTCCATATGAGCAGTCTAAACTCACAATTAACAAAATTAGAAGAAGAAAAACAAATGAGGCCCAAAGTCAGCAGAAGGAGGGACATAATAAAGATTAGAGCAGAAGTAAATAAAATCGAGAAGAATAAAATAATGGAATCAATGAAAGCAAGAGCTCATTCTTTGAGAAAATAAACAAAATAGATAAACCCCTAGCCAGACATATGAAGAAAAAAAGATTGTCTACTCACATAAACAATCAGAAATGAGAAAGGAAAAGTCACTATGGATACCACAGAAATATAAAGAATTATTAGAGACTACTATGAAAAATTATATGCTAAAAAACTGGATACCCTAGAAGAAATGGACAACTTTCTAGAAAAATACAGCCTTCCAAGGCTGACCGAGAAAGAAACAGAAAATCTGAACAGACCAATTACCAGCAACGAAATTGAACTGGTAATCAAAAACTTAGGTAAAAACAAAACACCTGGACCAGATGGCTTCACTGCTGAATTTTATCAAACATTTAGTGAAGACCTAAAACCCATCCTCCTTAAAGTTTTCCAAAGAGTAGAAGAAGAGGGAATACTTCCAAACTCATTCTATGAGGCCTGCATCACTCTAATACCAAAACCAGGCAAAGACACCACCAAAAAAGAAAATTACGGACCAATATCCCTGATGAACATAAATGCAAAAATATTCAACAAAATATTAGCAAACTGAATTCAAAAATACATCAAAAGAATCATCCATCATGATCAAGTAGGATTTATTCCAGGGATGCAAGGATGGTACAACATTCGAAAATCCATCAACATCATCCACTACATCAACAAAAAGAAGGACAAAAACCACGTGAAAATCTCCATAGATGCTGAAAAAGCATTTGACAAAATTCAACATCCATTCATGATAAAACTCTCAAGAAAATGGGTATGGAGGGCAAGTACTTCATCATAAAGGCCATATATGACAAACCCACAAGCCAACATTATACTTAACAGTGAGACGCTGAAAGCTTTTCCTTTAAGATCGGGAACAAGACAAGGATGCCCAGTCTCCCCACTTCTATTCAACATAGTAGTAGAGGTCCTAGCCACGGCAATCAGACAACAAAAAGAAATAAAAGGCATCCAGATGGGCAAGGAAGAAGTTAATCTGTCCCTGTTTGCAGATGACATGATATTATACATAAAAAACCCTTAAGAATCCACTCCAAAACTACTAGATCTAATATCTGAATTCAGCAAAGTTGCAGTATACAAAATTAATATGCAGAAATCTGTAGCATTCCTATACACTAACAATGAACTAGCAGAGAGAGAAATCAGGAAACAATTCCATTCACAGTTGCATCAAAAAGAATAAAATACCTAGGAATAAACCTAACCAACGAAGTGAAAGACCTATACTCTGAAAACTACAAGACACTCATGAGAGAAATTAAAGAAGATACCAATAAATGGAAACACATCCCATGCTCATGTATAGGAAGAATTAATATTGTCAAAATGGCCATCCTGCCTAAAGCAATCTACAGATTCAATGCAATTCCTATCAAAATACCAACAGCATTCTTCAACGAACTAGAGAAAATCATTCTAAAATTCATATGGAACCACAAAAGAGCCCAAATACCCAAAGCAATCCTGAAAAGGAAGAATAAAGTGGGGGGGATTACACTCCCTGACTTCAAGCTCTACTACAAAGCTGTAGTAATCAAGACAATTTGGTACTGGCACAAGAACAGACCCATAGAGCAATGGAACAGACTTGAGAGCCCTGATATAAACCCGACCATGCATGGTCAATTAATGTAAAATAAAGGAGCCAAAGACATACAGTGAGGAAATGACAGCCTCTTCAACAACTGGTGTTGGCAAAACTGGACAGCTACATGCAAGAGAATGAAACTGGATTATTGTTTAACCCCACACAGAAAAGTAAACTCAAAATGGATCAAAGACCTGAATATAAGTCATGAAAGCATAAAACTCTTAGAAGCCAACCTAGGCAGAAATCTCCTGAATATAAGCATGAGCAACTTCTTCCTGAATGCATCTCCTCGAGCCAGGGAAACAAAAGCAAAAATGAACACATGGGACTACATCAAACTAAAAAGCTCCTGTATGGCAAAGGACACCATCAACAGAACAAAAAAGCATCCTAGAGTATGGGAAAATATATTTGTAAATGACATATCCGAAAAAGGGTTAACATCCAAAATATATAAAGAACTCACACGGCTCAACACCCCAAAAACAAATAACCTGGTTAAAAAATGGGTGGAGTATATGAAAAGAGAATTCTTCAAAGAAGAAATTCAGATGGCCAACAGACACATGAAAAGATGCTCCACATCACTAATCATCAGGAAAATTTAAATTAAAAGCACAATGAGACATCACCTCACACCAGTAAGGATGGCCAGCATTGAAAAGACTAAGAACAACAAATGCTGGCAAGGATGTGGAGCAAGGGAAACCCTCCTACACTGCTATTGGGAATGTGGGGAAATTCAACCATTGTGGAAGCAATATGGAGGTTCCTCAAAAAACTAAAAATAGAAATACCATTTCACCCAGGAATTCCACTCCTAGGAATTTGCCCAAAGAATACAAGTTGACAGATTCAAAAAGACATATGCACCCCTATGTTTACTGCAGCACTATTTACAATAGCCAAGATATGGAAGCAACCTAAACGTCCATCAGTAGATGAATGGATAAAGAAGAGGTGGTACATATACACAATGGAATACTATTCAGCCATAAGAAAGAAACAAATCCTACCATTTGCAAGAACATGGATGGAACTGGAGCATATTATGGTCAGTGAAATAAGCCAGGCAAAGAAAGACAAGTGCCAAATGATTTACCTCATTTGTGGAGTATAACAACGAAGCAAAACTGAAGGAACAAAACAGTAGCAGACTCACAGACTCCAAGAAGGGAGTAGTGGTTACCAAAGGGGATAGATGTAGGAGGGCAGGTGGGGAGGGAGGGAGAAGGGGACTGAGGGGTATTATGTTTAGTACACATAGTGTGGGGGGTCACGGGGAAGACAATGTAGCACAGAGAAGGCATGTAGTGAATCTGTATCCTCTTACTACACTGATGGACACTGACAGTGGTTACCAAAGGGGTATAGATGTGGACTTGATAATATGGGTAAAAGTAGTAACCACATTATTTTTTCATGTGAAACCTTCATAATAGTGTATATCAAGAATACCTTAATAAAAAACAAAACAAAACATGTTATTGGCCAAACACACCAAGTCTTCGGACCAAATTTAGGTTATTGGTTAGTTTATAACTCCTGAGTTCTATATTGACATTATATGAAGAATAAGCATATGACCAGTTATACTTATGCTGTTAAGATATAATTAAAATTGAAGGAGGGAGCTTGGAGGAAGGAGATCTAGATGAAAAATGTTAATGGAAGAAACAGGGAGAATGTGATGGGGGATATTTAATAGGCATATAATATATAAGCACATAATATAAAATTTTATCTGATTAAAATGTAAGCTAGCTCCTTTTGGCCACAGTATGAGCTCAAGACCTAAATATTGAAAGTTAGAAAGTATAACAGAAGTAATGAACAGTAAATAATATGAACACTGACGGAAAGTAATCAGCAATCCAGGGAATCAAATTAACTCAGAATGCAAAGAAATGAAAATTGTGAGCTGAAAAAAAAATTTAAATACAATACTAAAGACTAGCTCCAGAAGAGCTAATATTTGAAATAGATGAAGAAGATAAGAGAGTATAGGCAGGAAAAGCAAAACCAAAGAAATTCTAAGAAAATTTTCAAGCAGGACTTGAGTCCTTAGCTGGCAAAAGCCCCCTGCATACTAAGAAGGAACGGGAAAAGAAGTTACTAATCAACTTCACCTATCCCAAGGAAAGGGAATTTTATAAGCTTCCAGACAGGTTATCTTCAAACACTGAAACTTAGACTAGCCTTGCACTACTCTGAAACACTACATCCTTGAACAATTCATATGAAACAATGCTTAGGGAATTAGGGATGAAAAAGAAAGTTAGAATAGAATTATATATTCAGCCAACTAATTATTTATCTGTGAATGTAAATAAACATATACTTGGGGTCATAAAAAAAACTGTTCAGGAATTTCTTTTTCCAAGTGAAAATTGAATCAGAATAGATATTTCAATATAGAAAAAAAGATAACATATAAGAAACAACATTAAGTTAAGAACTGATATAAATTTCCAACCTACAAAATGTTACAAGAATAGTACAAGGAACTCCCCTATGTGTTCTGCTCAGATTTGCCATCTTTGAGCTATTCATTACTTTTTGGTACAAAGAGGTGTTTAGGTTCATCTTGTACTTTTTGTGTCCGAGGCATGAAGTCTCTGAGGACCATTTTCCCCAAGGAGCCCTGGTTCTTTTGAGTGGAGAAAGGTATTTCAAAAGGAAGATATCTTGGCCCTAGTTATACTCACTGATATTCATATGTCATTGCTTCAAAGCCCTTTTGGCAGAGACTGATATCTGTGTGTGTGTGTGTGTGTGTGAGCGACTGTAAGAGAGAGGTAGTATCTATATATACATACTAAAACACATATCTATCTATATTTTATCATCTCTCTACTTACTATCTTTCTTTAATAAAAAAGTGAATACTGATACCTGTACTGATAAAACTAACATAAATAATACCAGTACCTCTAATTCTAACCCAACATTACAGGGTTCATGCCAGCCTTCCCTTTCCCATATTTTAACTGCATTCTCCAATAAAGATTAACCCAGTTCCCTTTATTCTAAGTAGAGTTACTCATTTTCCTAAATGAGTAACCAAGAATATGCAAAAAAACAGTTAGAACCAAATGCAATTCACTGAAAAAAAAATCTACTGACTGGAGGAATTATTATATTTTTTTAGATAGAAATTTACATACAGTGAAATGCACAGATATTAAGGACATAATTTAATGTCAGATGCACAGAACCTATGTAACCCAAACCCTGTCAAATGTAAACAATTTCATCACCACAGGAAGTTTCCTCCTACCCCTTTCCAGGTAATAAAATTCCCCTCAGAAACAATCAATCTTTTGATTTCTATTATTATGAATTAGTTTCACTCATTTTTATGTTTCATATCAAGAGAATAATACAGTTGCATGCTTTTGTTTCTACATGATTCCTATCAAAATAATATTTTTGAGATTCATCCAGGTGATGACTATATCAGTAGTTTAGTTCTTTTTATTGCTTAATGGTATTAGATTTTATGACTATACTAAAATTTGTTTTCTATTTTTTTTCTGTTGAACATTTGAAGTTTTATGAATAAAGCTGCTGTTTATATAAAAGTAATAAATAAATAAATAAATGTATGAACCACTGTCTTTCTCTTTACATTGTTTCTTCTTCTCCAGAGAACCCTAATATAGTCTAATTTATTTATTTTATGCCATATGATTTTGATGTCATTATCTATAAAGGCTTTGCTTAACCCAAGCACATGAAGGTTTGCTCCTTTATTATCTTCAAAGACTTTTATAGATTTAGGATTATGATCCATTTTGAATTAATTTTTGTATATGGTGAAAAGGAGAGTTCCAACTTAATTCTTTTACATCTGCGTATCTATTTGTCCCAGCAGCATTTGTTTAAAATACTCTTTACTGCCCATTGTCTTGGTACCCTTGTCAAAAATGAATTAACCATACATAAGAGTTATTATTTCTGAACTGTCTAGTCTATTCCAAGAAACGATATGTCTGCTGCTACAGAATCACATTATCTTGACCACTGTAGTTTTGTACTAAGTTTGAAATTGGAAGGTGTGAGTGTGAACATTAGACCTTTCATGAAGTATGATGTTAGTTATGGTTTCTGTGAATGCCTTTTACTGAGTGGAGGAAGTTTCCCTCTGTTCTTAGTTTGTTGATGGTTTTTATCATGAAAAAGTGTTTTTATCAAATGATTTTTCTGTATCTATAGAGATGATCATGTAGTTTTTTTTTTAATATAATTTATTTTATTATCATTAATTTACAACTACATGTGCAATATTATGATTATTAAACTACCCCTTCATCAGGTCCCCCCCACCAACCCCATTACAGTCACTGTCCATCAGCGTAGTGAGATGCTATAGAATCACTACTTGTCTTCTCTGAGTTGTACTGCCCTCCCCGTGCCCCCCCAACATTACATTTGCTAATCGTAATGCCCCTTTTTCCCTCTTATCCCTCCCTTCCCGCCCATTTTCCCCAGTCCCTTTCCCTTTGGTAACTATTAGTCCGTTCTTGGGTTCTGTGAGTCTGCTGCTGTTTTGTTCCTTCAGTATTTTTTCTTTGTTCTTATACTCCACATATGAGTGAAATCATTTGATACTTGTCTTTTTCGGCTTGGCTTATTTCACTGAGCATAATACCCTCTAGCTCCATCCATGTTGTTGCAAATGGTAGGATTTGTTTTCTTCTTATGGCTGAATAATATTCCATTGTGTATATGTACCACCTCTTCTTTATCCATTCATCTACTGATGGACACTTAGGTTGCTTCCATTTCTTGGCTATTGTAAATAGTGCTGCAATAAACATAGGGGTGCATCTGTCCTTTTCAAATTGGGCTGCTGCATTCTTAGGGTAAATTCCTAGGAGTGGAATTCCTAGGTCAAATGGTATTTCTATTTTGAGTTTTTTGAGGAACCTCCATACTGCTTTCCACAATGGTTGAACTAATTTGCAGTCCCACCAGCAGTGTAGGAGGGTTCCCTTTTCTCCACATCCTCGCCAACATTTGTTGTTGTTTGTGTTTTGGATGTTGGCCATCCTCACTGGTGTGAGGTGATATCTCATTGTAGTTTTAATCTGCATTTCTCTGATGATTAGCGATGTGGAGCATCTTTTCATGTGCCTGTTGGCCATCTGAATTTCTTCTTTGGAGAAGTGTCTATTCATGTCCTCTGCCCATTTCTTAATTGGATTATTTGCTTTCTGTTTGTTAAGGTGCATGAGTTCTTTATATATTTTGGATGTCAACCCTTTATCAGATACGTTTTTTATGAATATATTCTCCCATACTGTAGGATGTCTTTTTGTTCTACTGATGGTGTCCTTTGCTGTACAGAAGCTTTTCAGCTTGATATAGTCCCACTTGTTCATTTTTGCTTTTGTTTCCCTTGCCCGGGGAGATATGTTCATGAAGAAGTTGCTCATGTTTATGTCCAAGAGATTTTTGCCTATGTTTTTTTCTAAGAGTTTTATGGTTTCATGACTTACATTCAAGTCTTTGATCCACGTTGAGTTTACCTTTGTGTATGGGGCTAGACAGTAGTCCAGTTTCATTCTCTTACATGTAGCTGTCCAGTTTTTCCAACACCAGCTGCTGAAGAGGCTGTCATCTCCCCATTGTATATCCAAGGCTCTTTTATCAAATATTAATTGACTGTATATGTTTGGGTTAATGTTTGGATTTTCTATTCTGTTCCACTGGTCTGTGGGTCTGTTTTTGTGCCAATACCAAATTGTCTTGATTACTGTGGCTTTGTAGTAGAGCTTGAAGTCAGGGAGTGTAATTCCCCCTGTTTTATTCCTCCTTCTCAGGATTGCTTTGGCTATTCGGGGTCTTTTGTGGTTCCATATGAATTTTAGAATTATTTGTTCCAGTTCATTGAAGAAAGCTGCTGGTAGTTTGATAGGGATTGCATTGAATCTGTAGATTGCTTTAGGTAGTATAGCCATTTTGACAATATTGATTCTTCCTAGCCAAGAGCATGGGATGCTTTTCCATTTGTTAGTGCCCTCTTTAATTTCTTAGGAGTGTCTTGTAGTTTTCAGAGTACAGGTCTTTCACTTCCTTCATTAGGTTTATTCCTAGGTACTTTATTCTTTTTGATGCAATTGTGAATGGAATTGTTTTTCTGATTTCTCTTTCTGTTAGTTCATCATTAGTGTATAGGAAAGCAACAGATTTCTGTGTGTTAATTTTGTATCCTGCAACTTTGCTGAATTCAGATATTAGTTCTAGTAGTTTTGGAATGGAATCTTTAGGGTTTTTTATGTACAGTATCATGTCATCTGCAAATAGTGACAATTTGACTTCTTCTTTACCAATCTGGATGCCTTGTATGTCTTTGTTTTGTCTGATTGCTGTGGCTAGGACCTCCAGTACTATGTTGAATAACAGTGGAGAGAGTGGGCATCCTTGTCTTGTTCCCGATCTTAGATGAAAAGCTTTCAGCGTCTCGCCGTTAAGTATGATGTTAGCTGTGGGTTTGTCATATATAGCCTTTATGATGTTGAGGTACTTGCCCTCTATACCCATTTTGTTGAGAGTTTTAATCAGGAATGGATGCTGAATTTTGTCAAATGCTTTTTCAGCATCTATGGAGATGATCATGTGGTTTTTGTTCTTCTTTTTGTTGATGTGGTGGATGATGTTGATGGATTTTCGAATGTTGTACCATCCTTGCATCCCTGGGATGAATCCCACTTGATCATGGTGTATGATCCTCTTGATGTATTTTTGAATTCGGTTTGCTAATATTTTGTTGAGTATTTTTGCATCTACGTTCATCAGGGATATTGGTCTGTAATTTTCTTTTTTGGTGAGGTCTTTGCCCGGTTTTGGTATTAGAGTGATGCTGGCTTCATAGAATGAGTTTGGAAGTATTCCCTCCTCTTCTATTTTTTGGAAAACTTTAAGGAGAATCGGTGTTATTTCTTCTCTATATGTCTGGTAGAATTCAGAGGTGAATCCATCAGGCCCAGGGGTTTTGTTCTTGGGTAGTTTTTTGATTACCAATTCGATTTCGTCACTGGTGGTTGGTCTGTTTAGTTTTTCTGTTTCTTGCTTGGTCAGTCTTGGAAGGTTGTATTTTTCTAAGAAGTTGTCCATTTCTTCTATGTTGTCCAGCTTGTTAGCATATAGATTCTCATAATATTCTCTTATGATTCTTTGTATTTCTGTGGGGTCTGTCGTGATTTTTCCTTTCTCATTTCTGATTGTGTTTATGTGTGTAGATTCTCTTTTTCCTCTTAATGAGTCTGGCTAGGGGTTTATCTATTTTGTTTATTTTTTCAAAGAACCAGCTCTTGGTTTTATTGATTTTTTCTATTGTTTTATTCTTCTCAATTTTATTTATTTCTTCTCTAATCTTTATTATGTCCCTCCTTCTGGTGACTTTGGGCCTCATTTGTTCTTCTTTTTCCAATTTCAGTAATTGTGTCTTTAGACTATTCATTTGGGAATGTTCTTCCTTCTTTATATAGGCCTGGATTGCAATATACTTTCCTCTTAGAACTGCCTTTGCTGCGTCCCACAGAAGTTGTGGCTTTGTGTTGTTGTTGTCATTAGTCTCCATATATTCTTTGATTTCTGTTTTGATTTGGTCGTTAACCCACTGATTAATTAGGAGAGTGTTGTTAAGTCTCCATGTATTTGTGAGCCTTTTTGATTTCTTTCTAAATTTATTTCTAGTTTTATACCTTGGTGATCTGAGAAGTTGGTTGGTAGGATTTCAATATTTTTGAAATTACTGAGGTTCTTTTTGTGGCCTAGTATGTGGTCTATTCTGGAAAATGTTCCATGTGCACTTGAGAAGAATGTGTAACCTGTTGCTTTTGGGTGTAGAGTTCTGTAGATGTCTGTTAGGTCCATCTGTTCTAGTGTGTTGTTCAATGCCTCTGTGTCTTTACTTATTTTCTGTCTGGTTGATCTGTCCTCTGGAGTGAGTGGTGTGTTGAAGTCTCCTAAAATGAATGCATTGCTGTCTATTTCCTCCTTTAATTCTGTTAGTATTTGTCTCACATATGCTGGCGCTCCTGTGTTGGGTGCATATATATTTATAATGGTTATATCTTCTTGTTGGACTGACCCCTTTATCATTATGTAATGTCCTTCTTTATCTTTTGCTACTTTCTTCGTTTTGAAGTCTATTTTGTCTGATACAAGTACTGCAACACCTGCTTTTTTCTCTTTGTTGTTTGCATGAAATATCTTTTTCCATCCCTTCATTTTTTGTCTGTGTATATCTTTGGATTTGAGGTGAGTTTCTTGTAGGCAGCATATAGATGGGTCTTGCTTTTTTATCCATTCTGTTACTCTGTGTCTTTTGATTGGTGCATTCAGTCCATTTACATTTAGGGTGATTATTGATAGGTATGTACTTATTGCCATTGCTGGCTTTAGATTCGTGGTTACCAAGGGTTCAAGGGTTGCTTCTTTACTATCTAACAATCTAACTTAACTTTCTTGTTAAGTTATTGTAAACACAGTCTGATGTTTCTTTATTTCTCTCCCTTCTTATTCCTCCTCCTCCATTCTTTCTATAATAGGTGTTTTATTCTTTGCCTTTAGTTGGTATTTGGATGGTCTGCTTTCTTTGCTATGTTTTTTTTTCCCTCTGGTGCCATCTTTTTAGCCTTAGGTGTGCTTCCATGTAGAGCAGTCCATTTAAGACATCCTGTAGTGGTGGTTTATGAGACGCAAATTCTCTTAACTTTCGTTTATCTGGAAATTGTTTAATCCCTCCATCATATTTAAATGATAATCGTGCTGGATACAATATTCTTGGTTCGAGGCCCTTCTTTTTCATTACGTTAAATATATCATGCCATTCTCTTCTGGCCTGTATGGTTTCTGTTGAGAAGTCTGATGATAGTCTGATGGGTTTTCCTTTGTAGGTGATCTTTTTTCTCTCTCTAGCTGCCTTTAATACCCTGTCTTTATCTTTGATCTTTGCCATCTTAATTATTATGTGTCTTGGTGTTGTCTTCCTTGGGTCCCTTGTGTTGGGAGATCTATGAGCTTCGTGGACTGCGAGACTACTTCCTTCCCCAGCGAGGGAAAGTTTTCAGCAATTATTTCTTCAAAGACACTTTCTATCCCTTTTTCTCTCTCTTCTTCCTCTGGTACTCCTATAATGCGAATATTGTTCCGTTTGGATTGGTCACACAGTTCTCTTAATATTCTTTCATTCCTAGAAATCCTTTTATCTCTCTCTGCCTCAGCTGCTCTGTACTCCTGTTCTCTGTTTCTATTCCATTAACAGTCTCTTGCATCTCATCCATTCTGCTGTTAAGCCCGTCGATCGCTTGTCTGATTTCTGTATTGTCTTTCCTCAGTTCCCTCACTTCCTCCCTCAGCTCTTGCACATTTCTCTGTAGGTCCATCAGCATGGTTATGACTTTTATTCTGAATTCTTTTTCAGGGAGGCTGTGCATTTCCATCCCTTCAGACTCCCTCTCTGGGGTTGTCTGGTTGATTTTGGTCTGAACCATATTCCTCTGTCTTTTCATGGCTGTATAATTTGGTCACTGATAGTTGCCACGTATGTCAGCTGGGCTCTTTAAGACTTTAAAAAGAGAAGAAAAAAAAAAGAGAAAAAAAGAGAAAAAAAGAAAAAAAGAAAAACAGAAAGAAAGAAAAAAAGAAAAAAAGAAAGAAAAGAAAAAACAGAAACAAAACAAAAAAACAAAACAGAAAAAAAACAAAAAAAATGCCCACCGGACGTAGATTCTGTGGGAATGCTCTAGGTGGCGCTATTGCCCCACTATTCCACAGCTGTGACTGTGCTGCTCCGCAGGGCCCTTTATCGCTCTGGCAGGGGTGGGAACGAATAGGAGGCTGTTGATCTCAGTGAGAAGGGTTAAGTATGGCTACGCTTCCTCAGTCGCCAGCTAAGGCGTCTGAAACTCCCCAGGACTCCCAGCCTGCTGGGCTGAGTGTGCTGGGGCGATCCGGCTCCTCCGCTGGGCTCCTGTCTCTTTAAGACCGCTGAGGAAAGCGCGCGCTTTTTTTTTTTCCTTCCCGGAGCCGGCTGCAAGCCCCCTGGCGCGTTCCCCGCTCAGATCCTGCCCCTCTGTCTCTCCAATCTCCGCTGCACTGCGCAATGTGGGTCAGCGCTCCCCGCGCAGATCACCGGGGCTGGCTACTTCGCGGGGTGCACTTCCACTCCCTCCCGGCTCTGAATCCTCTCCTCCCACCGGTGCGCTGGGGTGGGGGAGGGCTCGGGTCCCGCCGGGTCGCGGCTCCGTATCTTACCCGCCTCTTGGGGTGCCGAGTCCTCTCGGGTGTAGCTGCACGCTGTGCGCTTTCCTGTGTATTCTCGTCTCTCTTTTAGGAGTAGATGTATTTTCTGTGTTTTCGTAGATAAATATAGTGTTGGGAGGAGATTTCTGCCGCCCTGCTCACACCGCCATCTTCCCGGAAGTCATGATCATGTAGTTTTTAACTGAATTTTGGATATACCACCTTACATTCTGAGGCACATCTAGTTTTAAAATTCTGAGACTCTGCTCTTTTCGTACACTGATGCTGAAATATATCAGCATTTCCAGATAGTTTGTTTTCGTGTGGTGAACTGATTCTATGACGCTTGGATTGTTCAGATTTTCCAGTTCGAAGGTGAAATTTAACCTTGACAATCCAACTTTTTTTTGATTCATTTTCCTACTTCTGCTCCCATTCTGATTTTTTCAGCCTCGGTAGCAATGAGTTTTCAACTCAAATTAAAACATGATCAGAATTGGAAGCTCCAAAGTTAAAAAATGGAATAATGTGAAAGTTAGCTATGGTATTAAAGTTTGCTAGGGCTGCTCTAACAATGTATCATAAATTGAGTGGCTTAAACAACAGAAATGTATTATTTCACAGTTCTGAAGGGCAGAAGCCTGATATCAAGGTGTTGGTAGGGTTTCTTCTGGGGGTTTTGAGGAACAATCTGTTCCATGTCTGTCTCTAGCTTCTGGTGGTTGGCTGGCTGGCAATCTCTGGCATTCCTAGACTTGTACATGAATCACCCTAATCTCTGCCTTGATGTTCACATAAAGTTCTCTCCTGTGCATGATGTCTGTCTCCTAACTTCCCCATTTTATAAGGACACTAGTTATGTTACATTAGACTCCACCCTAACAGCTTCATTTGATTTAATTACCTCCATAAAACCCTTTCTTCAAATAAGGTCATATTCTAAGGTACTGTGTTTTGAGGCTTCAACATATAAATTTTGGGGGGACACAAGTGAACTCATAGGAGTTACCTTCTGAGAAGCGAATCAAATTGTTTTCTAAAGCCTTCATGTAAAGCCTTAAAAAGGGCCTTCAAACAATAAACTTGAACATGGCATCCCCATATTTTCAATATTTAATTCTTTTTCATAGAATAAAGTTGAAACAAGGGTAATTCTTATTTATTTGAATTTTCTTCTTTGGTGCTAGAAACATTCTAGAGTAGAACTAATTACCACATATTCTAAAACCTAGTTTTTCCTGCTATGGCTAGGACAGATATTTCAATGAAGGAAGAGGCATTACTTATGGAATTCTAGGATATCAGGTATAGTAGCTGTAGTTTAATTAAGTAAGCTTTTTTGGCAATAGGAAAGAAAAGGAAGAAAAGGACAAAAAGAAAGTGGAAAAGTAGAAGAGAAAGAACAATAACAGAAGATGGAGGAGAGAAAGAAAAGGAAGAGACAGTAACTCTGATAGATTAATTCTTCCCTGGTGAGATGACTGTCAGAGACAAATGATACCGAATTACCATAGATTTTAAAGTCAGATTCAAACAAAACTCTAATAAGTCTATGTTCTGCATGGATAAGGCTCTCAAGATTATACGTTTTTTTTTCCTTTTTTAGGTTTTAGAGTGCTGTCAGAGAGGAGTCAAAGCCTTTCCATCTATCCCCAAGTTTTTCTTTATAATTTATTTTGGTATCATTAATCTACAATATTTTTTAATAAGTTTATTTTGATATCATTAATCTATAATTAAATGAGTAATATTATGGTGATTACACTACCCCCTTCATCAGGTCCCCCCCACCAGCCCCATTACAGTCACTGTCCATCAGCGTAGTGAGATGCTATAGAATCATTACTTGTCTTCTCTGAGTTGTACAGCCCTCCCCGTGCCCCCGCCTCAACATTACATCTGCTAATCGTAATGTCCCGTTTTTCCCCCTTGTCCCTCCCTTCCCACCCATCTTCCCCAGTCCCTTTCCCTTTGGTAACTATTAGTCCATTCTTGGTTTCTGTGAGTCTGCTGCTGTTTTGTTCCTTCAGTTTTTTTCTTTGTTTTTATACTCCACATATGAGTGAAATAACTTAATACTTGTCTTTTCCGGCTTGGCTTATTTCACTGAGCATAATACCCTCTAGCTCCATCCATGTTGTTGCAAATGGTAGGATATGTTTCGTTCTTATGGCTGAATAATATTCCATTGTGTATATGTATCACCTCTTCTTTATCCACTCATCTACCGATGGACACTTAGGTTGCTTCCATTTCTTGGCTACTGTAAATAGAGCTGCGATAAACATAGGGACAAATATGCCTTTTTCAAATTGGGCTGCTGCATTGTTAGGCTAAATTCCTAGGAGTGGGATTCCTGGGTCAAATGGTATTTCTATTTTGAGTTTTTTGAGGAACCTCTATACTGCTTTCCACAATGGTTGAACTAATTTGCATTCCCACCAGCAGTGTAGGAGAGTTCCCTTTTCTCCACATCCTCGCGAACATTTGTTGTTGTTCGTGTTTTGGATGTTGGCCATCCTCACTGGTGTGAGGTGATATCTCATTGTGGTTTTATTCTGCATTTCTCTGATGATTAGCGATGTGGAGCATCTTTTCATGTGTCTGTTGGCCATTTGAATTTCTTCTTTGGAGAAGTGTCTATTCATGTCCTCTGCCCATTTCTTAATTGGATTATTAGCTTTTTGTTTGTTGACGTGTATGAGTTCTTTATATATTTTGGATGTCAACCCCTTATCGGATAAGTCATTTATGAATATATTCTCCCACACTGTAGGATGTCTTTTTGTTCTACTGATGGTGTCCTTTGCTGAACAGAAGCTTTTCAGCTTGATATGGTCCCACTTGTTCATTTTTGCTTTTGTTTCCCTTGCCCGGGGAGATATGTTCATGAAGAAGTCGCTCATGTTTATGTCCAAGAGATTTTTGCCTATGTTTTTTTCTAAGTTTTATGGTTTCATGACTTACATTCAGGTCTTTGATCCATTTTGATTTACTTTTGTGTATGGGGTTAGACAGTAGTCCAGTTTCATTCCCTTACATGTAGCTGTCCAGTTTTTCCAACACCAGCTGCTGAAGAGGCTGTCATCTCCCCATTGTATATCTAAGGTTCCTTTATCAAATATTAATTGACTGTATATGTTTGGGTTAATGTTTGGATTTTCTATTCTGTTCCACTGGTGTGTGGGTCTGTTTTTGTGCCAATACCAAATTGTCTTGATTACTGTGGCTTTGTAGTAGAGCTTGAAGTCAGGGAGCATAATTCCCCATTTTATTCCTCTTTCTCAGGATTGCTTTGGCTACTCGGGGTCTTTTGTAGTTCCATATGAATTTTAGAAATATTTGTTCCAGTTCATTGAAGAAAGCTGGTGGTATTTTGATAGGGATTGCATTGAATCTGTAGATTGCTTTAGGTAGTATAGCCACTTTGACAATATTTATTCTACCTAGCCAAGAGCATGGGATGAATTTCCATTTGTTAGTGTCCTCTTTAATATCTCTTAGGAGTGTCTTGTAGTTTTCAGACTATAGGTCTTTCACTTCCTTGGTTAGGTTTATTCCTAGGTATTTTATTCTTTTTGATGCAATTGTGAATGGAATTGTTTTTCTGATTTCTCCTTCTGTTAGTTCATTGTTAGTGTATAGGAAAGCAACAGATTTCTGTGTGTTAATTTTGTATCCTGCAACTTTGCTGAATTCAGATATTAGTTCTAGTAGTTTTGGAGTGGAGTCCTTAGGGTTTTTTATGCACAGTATCATGTCATCTGCAAATAGTGACAATTTGACTTCCTCTTTTCCAATCAGGATGCCTTGTATGTCATTGTTTTGTCTGACTGCCGTGGCTAGGACCTCCAGTACTGTGTTGAATAACAGTGGAGAGAGTGGGCATCCCTGTCTTGTTCCCAATCTTAGATGAAAAGCTTTCAGCTTCTCGCTGTTAAGTATGATGTTAGCTGTCGGTTTGTCATATATGGCCTTTATGATATTGAGGTACTTGGCCTCTATACCCATTTTATTGAGATTTTTAATCATGAATCATGCTGAATTTTGTCAAATGCTTTTTCAGTATCTATGGAGAGGATCATGTGGTTTTTGTTCTTTTGTTCGTGTGGTGGATGATGTTGATGGATTTCCGAATGTTGTACCATCGTTGCATCCCTGGGATAAATCCCTCTTGATCATGGTGTATGATCCTCTTGATGTATTTTTGAATTCGGTTTGCTAATATTTTGTTGAGTTTTTTTGCATCTACGTTCATCAGAGATATTGGTTTGTAATTTTCTTTTTTGGTGAGGTCTTTGCCTGATTTTGGTATTAGAGTGATGCTAGCTTCATAGAATGAGTTTGGAAGTATTCCCTCCTCTTCTATTTTTGAAAACTTTAAGGGGATTGGGTGTTATTTCTTCTCTATATGTGTGGTAGAATTCAGAGGTGAATCCATCTGGTCTGGGGGTTTTGTTCTTGGGTACTTTTTTGATTACCGATTCAATTTCGTTGCTGGTGATTGGTCTGTTTAGTTTTTCTGTTTCTTGTTTAGTCAGTCTTGGAAGGTTGTATTTTTCTAAGGAGTTGTCCATTTCTTCTGTTTTCCAGCTTGTTAGCATATAGATTCTCATAATATTCTCTTATAATTCTTTGTATTTCTGTGGGATCCATCATTATTTTTCCTTTCTCATTTCTGATTCTGTTTATGTGTGTAGATTCTCTTTTTCTCTTAATGAGTCTGGCTAGGGGTTTATCTATTTTATTTATCTTTTCAAAGAACCAGCTCTTGGTTTCATTGATTTTTTTCTGTTGTTTTTTTTCTTCTCAATTTTATTTATTTCTTCTCTGATCTTTATTATTTCCCTTCTTCTGGTGACTTTAGGCCTCATTTGTTCTTCTTTTTCCTATTTCAGTAATTGTGTCTTTAGACTATTCATTTGGGAATGTTCTTCCTTTTTTAAATAGGCCTGGATTGCAATATACTTTCCTCTTAGAACTGCCTTTGCTGCGTCCCACAGAAGTTGTGGCTTTGTGTTGTTGTTGTCATTAGCCTCCATATATTCTTTGATTTCTGTTTTGATTTGGACGTTAACCCATTGATCAATTAGGAGAATGTTGTTAAGTCTCCATGTATTTGTGAGCCTTTTTGTTTTCTTTTAAAATTTATGTGTAGTTTTATACCTTTGTGATCTGAGAAGTTGGTTGGTAGAATTTCAATATTTTTGACTTTACTGAGGTTCTTTTTGTGGCCTAGTTTGTGGTTTATTCTGGAAAATATTCCATGTGCACTTGAGAAGAATGTGTATCATGTTGCTTTTGGGTGTAGAGTTCTGTAGATGTCTGTTACGTCCATCTGTTCTAGTGTGTTGTTCAGTGCCTCTGTGTCTCTACTTATTTTCTCTCTGGTTGATCTATTCTTTGGAGTGAGTGGTGTGTTGAAGTCTCCTAAAATGAATGCCTTGCTTTCTATTTCCTCCTTTAATTCTGTTAGTGTTTGTTTCACATATGCCGGCGCTCCCGTGTTGGGTGCATATATATTTATAATGGTTATATCCTCTGGTTGGACTGACCCTGTTAACATTATGTAATGTCCTTCTTTATCTCTTGCTACTTTCTTCGTTTTGAAGTCTATTTTATGTGATACAAGTACTGCAACACCTGCTTTTTTCTCCTTGTTGTTTGCATGAAATATCTTTTTCCATCCCTTCACTTTAAGTCTGTGTATATCTTTGAGTTCGAGGTGAGTCTCTTGTATGCAGCATATAGATGGGTCTTGCTTTTTTATCCGTTCTATTACTCTGTGTCTTTTGATTAGTGCATTCAGTCCATTTACCTTTAGAGTGATTATCGATAGATATGTACTTATTGCCATTGCTGGCTTTAAATTCGTGCTTACCAAATGTTCAAGGGTTGCTTCTTTACAATTTGACAATCTAACTTAACTTTCTTGTTAAGTTATTGTAAACACAGTCTGATGTTTCTTTATTTCTCTCCCTTCTTATTCTTCCTCCTCCATGCTTTATATACTAGGTGTTTTATTCTTTGCCTTTAGTTAGTATTTGGATGGTCTGCTTTTTTGCTATGATTTTATTTTCTCTGGTGACATCTTTTTAGTCTAAGGAGTGCTTCCCTCTAGAGCAGTCCATTAAAGATATCCTGTAGTGGTGGTTTATGGGAGGGGATCTCTCTCAGCTTTCACTTGTCTGGAAATTGTTTAATCCCTCCATCATATTTAAATGATAATCGTGCTGTGTACAATATTGTTGGTTCGAGGCCCGTCTGTTTCATAACGTTAAATATATCATGCCATTCTCTTCTGGCCTGTAAAGTTTCTGTTGAGAAGTCTGATGGTAGTCTGATGGGTTTTCCTTTGTAGGTGATCTTTTTTCTCTCTCTAGCTGCCTTTAATACTCTGTCCTTATCTTTGATCTTTGCCATTTTAATTATTATATGTCTTGGTGCTGTCTTCCTTGGTTCCCTTGTGTTGGGAGATCTATGGGCTTCCATGGACTGCGAGAGTATTTTCTTCCCCAACGTAAGGAAGTTTTCAGCAATTATTTCTTCAAAGACACTTTCTATTCCTTTTTCTCTCTCTTCTTCCTCTGGTATTCCTATAATGCGAATATTGTTCTGTTTGGATTGGTCACACAGTTCTCTTAATATTCTTTCATTCCTAAAGATCCTTTTATCTCTCTCTGCCTCAGCTGCTCTGTATTGCTGTTCTTTGATTTCTAGTCCATTAACAGTCTCTTGCATCTCGTCCAGTCTGCTGCTAAGCCCATCGATTGCTTTTCTGATTTCTGCATTGTCTTTCCTCATTTCCCTCACTTCCTCCTTCAGCTCTTGCATATTTGTCTGTATATCCATCAGTATGGTTATGACTTTTATTCTGAATTGTTTTTCAGGAAGATTGTGCATGTCCATCCCTTCAGACTCTCTCTCTGGTGTCTGGGTCTGGTTCAGCTTTGTTTGTACCATGTTCCTCTGTCTTTTCATGGCAATAGAAGTGGTCGCTGGTAGGTGCCACGTCTGTCAGCTGGGCTTTTTAAGACTTAAAAAAAAAAAGAAAGACGAGAAAGAAAAGAAAGAAAGAAAAGAAAAGAGAGAAAAACAAACAAAAAGATGCCCACCAGGAGTAGATTCTGTGAGGATGCTGTAGGTGGTGCTGTTGGTCCACTGTTCCGCAGCCGCGGCTGCTTTGCTCCACAGGGCCCTTTGTAGGTCTGGCCAGGGCGGGAACGAATGGGCGGCTGCTGATCTCTTTGGGAAGTCTCAGTATGGCTACTTTTTCCCAGTCTCCAGTCAAGGGTTCCGAAATTCCCCAGGACTCCCAGCCTGTTGGGCTGAGTGTGCTGGGATATCCTGCTCCTCTGTTGGGCCCCTATCTCTTTAAGACTGCTAAAAAAAATTGCGTGCTTTTCTTTTGTCCTGGGGAGCCGGCTGTGAGGACCCGGTGCATTCCCCCACTCAGATCCTACACCCTCTCTGTCTCTCCAATCTCCGATCCACCACGTGATGTGTGTTAATGCTCCCAGTGCAGATCACCAGGGCTGGTTATTTCACAGGCCTGTACTTTCACTCCCTCCTGGCTCTGAATCCTGTCCTCCTGCAGGTTCACTG
Organism: Smutsia gigantea; assembly: GCA_032199065.1. Taxonomy (NCBI): domain Eukaryota; kingdom Metazoa; phylum Chordata; class Mammalia; order Pholidota; family Manidae; genus Smutsia; species Smutsia gigantea. The sequence continues at coordinate 111,738 of JAVSCE010010498.1, forward strand.
GGGTGGGGGAGTCCTCGGGTCCCGCCGGGACGGGGCTCTGTATCTTACCCACCTTACGGGGTGCCGAGTCCTCTCAGGTGTAGATGCAGGCTAGGTGCTGTCCTGTGTCTTCTGGTCTCTCTTTTAAGAATAGTTGTATTTGTTGTATTTTCATAAATATATATGGTTTTGGGAGCAGATTTCCGCCGCCCTGCTCATGCCACCATCTTTGCAGAATTTCTCCTATCTCCAAGTTTTACACATTCAACTATACCGACATTTACCGAATATTTTATCTTCTTCTTCTTATTAAAGTAATGATATTTGAGCTTTTCATGTAGAAATTCAAGTTTAGCAGTAAAAGTAAAAGCTAAGCAATGCCAAATAATTATTAGACATTTTGTTTGGAAATTTAAAACAAGGGCAGTAACTTAATATTCTAATTATAAACAATTATGTAACTGGGAGCATTTCATTGTTCCAATCACGTATATGTAAACTAATTATATGAACCAATTTTCTAAGTAAGATTGTGATTTATGGAACATTAACTTAAATGATTGTCCAAGGCATGACATATCCAAATATTCAACTTCTTTATATAACTCTTTTAAGAAATTAAACTCTGTTAGACTATGTAAATTTTCTTAATTTTAGAATTGTAGTGACTAGCTACTTGAAATGACTTTGAAATGATATATTCCCAAGCTTTGCTTTCAATAGATGCATTGAGAATTGTTTTTTCATGTCACTTTTGGGCAATTGGCATTACCTGTTTATAATAGGAAATCACACTTTTATTTAAGAAAAAAATCTCATTTGAAAATGACATTTTCAGAGGTTCACAAAGATCAGAAAGATAAGCTTAGCCCTTAGGGTATGCACATCCTGGGAATGTATAAATGACCAATTTACCAAACAATGGATAAAGCTAAGATTTGTACAATACATACAATTAAAAAAGTATAAACAAAACAAGGTTGTTTTTGAAAATATGCCTCATAACTTACAGACTTTTAGAAAACAAAATTTGAGACTTTAGGGAATTAAGGCAGGGTAATAATAGGGTTATAAACCTAATTATAATTTTTTTAAGTTTACAGTTCGACTCAAATTTTTAGTGTAATGTATCTTGCAGACCATGAAATTAATTTTTCTTTCTTTCTTTTAGGCATGGAAAAGTGTCCAGTTAGAAATTAGTGCTTCTTGCTGGAGGGTAAAGGATGAAGGAGGACATATAATGTTAAATGTTAGCTAGCTATTTTTCATCTTTATAAAAACACAATGATGTAAATATAGCAAAAATGCTTTTCTAGCTTATAGATTCTGAAGGATCCCAATCCACTTTTAAGTTATTAGTGCAAAATAATATGATTATAATCTTAGCTTTTACATGCCACAATTAGCTACTCTAAAACTGATGTCTGAATTAGGGTATTGTGTGTGTATGTTTCCCACTAATTTCTTCATTTGTTTATTACTCTGGCATCATGAACACAGTTTTATGAGGTTAGATTTCCATCTGAAGACTTAGGGACTGTTATGGACTGAAGTGCATGCCCTTAAAATCCATAACCCCCACTGTAACAATATTTGGAGGTAGAGCATTTAAAGAGATAATGAAGGTAAATTTAGAGTCCGTAAGAGTGGAACTGTAATCCAGTGACTGCCCTTCTCATAAGAAAGAGTATGCAGTAAAAGCTGTGTTAGAACACAGTGAGAAGGCCATTTACAAGACAGGGGGAGCCCTCACAAGAAACCAGATCTGCTGACACTTTGCTCTTGGATTTGTAGTTTCCTCTAGAATTGTGAGAAATAAATTTCTGTTGTTTAAGCCACTTGACCTATGGTATTTTGTTATGGCAGTCTTAGTAAACAAATACAGGCACTTCATTCCTTATTAGCTATGTGAACTTGGCAAGTTAACCTGTCTGTGCTTCTCCTTCATGTTCTAGAAGGTGAATATAATGGTAATATCTATGTTATGTAGACTTATTTAAGGGTATATATAAGTTATTATATATAAAAGAGTTACAACAGTGCGTGGCATATAGTAAGCCCCATGCAGGTGTTACCTTTTTTATTGCTCTTTGTTTTCCTCCTTTGCTTCTCTTTCCTCTACTTTAAATTTTATAAGGAACAGAAATGTGCACAGGTAACCTCAAGTGAAAGTGGGAGTTATTGCAAAAAGAGTTTGATTAGTGTCATAGAGATAGACTCTGAAAATTGCCATTCACCAAAGACTTTGCTCAGTCTATAAATTAACCTAGAATTTTCCTATCAGAGCTTAAAAATGGGCTTTGAAAGTCCAACTCTTGTTAAGAAGGCAACAAAGTTCAGACACTAAGAAACAAACATTCTAAATGTCCAGTACACAATTAAAAATTCCAAGACATTCCAAGAAGCAAGAAAATATAATTTTTAAGAGACAGAAAAATCAATTGATAGTAACAAAAGCAGATATGACAGAGATGATGAAATTAGCTGGCAAGAACATTAAAACACTAATGTGATAATGTTCAAGTATTTAAAAGAAAATGTGACCATGAAAAAGGAAATGGAAGATTTAAAAATGGAAAACTTAAAGATGAAAAGTAAAATCTCTGAAATGAAAATTTCACTGGATGAGATTGGCAGAAAAAACTATATAAAGAAACATCAGTGAATTTTATTTAGCAATAGAATATATGAAAAATGAAGCATAAAGCATAAAGAGAAAAATAAACTGAAAAAGAAAATGAACAGGGTCACAGTGGCCAGTGGAAAAATACCAATTGAACCTATGTTAATTGAAATCTTAGAAGGAGTGAGGTGCTATTTGTGACAGAAAACATTCTTGAAGAAATGAAGAAAAAATGGCTGAAAAATTCCAAATATGATGAATATTATAAACACACAGCTACAAAAACCCAGTGAGCCCCAAGAAAGATAATAACATCCCATCACTTCACTGTACCAAGGTATATCAATCAAATTGCTGAAAACTAATGAAAAAGAGAAAAAATTTTTTTCATTTGTTTTATTAAGGTATTATTGATATACACTCTTATGAAGGTTTCACATGAAAAACAATGTGTTTACTACATTCACCCATATTATCGGGTCCCCCTCATACTCCATTGCAGTCACTGCCCATAAGTGTAGTAAGAGGCCACAGAGTCACTACTTGTCTTCTCTGTGCTACACTGTCTTCTCCATGATCCCCCACACATCATGTGTGCCAATCATAATACCTCTAGATTCCCTTCTCCCTCCCTCCCCATCTGCCCTCCCCCACCCCTCCCCTTTGGTAACCGCTAGTCCCTTCTTGGAGTCTGTGAGTCTGCTGCTGTTTTATTCCTTCAGTTTTGCTTCGTTGTTATATTCCACAACTGAGGGAAATCATTTGGTACTTGTCTTTCTCCTCCTGCCTTATTTCACTGAGCATAGTATCCTCTAGCTCCATCCATGTTGTTGCAAATGGTAGGATTAGTTTCTTTCTTATGGCTGAATAGTATTCCATTGTGTATATGTACCACATCTTAAAAGAGAAAAATCTTAAAAGCAGTTCTGAACAAAAGAGATAAGTCCATACAGTAGAGCAAAGATAAGATTAATCAAATACTTATCAGAAGCTGTGCCAGGTGGAAGACAATGGATTGGCATCTTTTAAGTGTTGACAAGATTTTCAACCTAAAAGTCTCAATCCAGTGAACATACCCTTCAAAAGTGAAAGCAAAATACAAAATTTTTTTTGATGAACAAAAGCTAAAAAAACTCATTATAGATAAATCTGTACTATAAGAAACATTAAATCACTTTATTTAGGTGGAAGATAAATGGTAACTGGTGGAAAATAAATCCTGAAAAAAGTGTTGCAAAATCTACATTATCTGATGTGAAAATTTAGTATAATGCTACAGTAATCAAGATTGTGTAGTACTGACATTAAGATGTAAAAATAGATTAATGGAATAAAATAAAGAAGTCAGAAATATGTCCACATACATATATAGTCAAATAATTTTCAATAAGGTGCCGAGTAATCAAGGAGAAAGAACAGTCTTTTCAATAAATGGGGCTTAAATAAGTGGATATACATAAAGGAAGAAATAAAACCTGACTTTTATCTCACACCGTGCATAAAAATTTATTTAAACTGAACAATTAAAGCTATTTATATAAATGTAAATGAAACATTAAATATGTAAAGCTGTATATAAAATATATGAAACATATACAAAGCTGTAAAGCTAAAATTATAGGAGAAAATCTTCCTTGGGCTGGGAACAGGCAAAATTTTTTAGATAGGAAACAAAAAATTATTGAACTATGGAAGAAAGTTATCTGATAAATTGAACTTCATGAAAATTAAAACATTTGCTTTTTGAAAGACACTATTAAGAAAACAGAAAGGCAGCCACGGACTGGTAGAAAATATTCCCAATACATATAGTTGATATGAATAGCACATGTACCCAGAATATTCGAACAACACATATGATTCAATAATAAAAATGTGAACAATAAAAGATGTCCAGTAAATAGTGGGCAAAAGATCTGGATAAACACTTTGTAAGAGAAGATAGGCCAAAGTCAGTAAGTCCATAAAAACATGGTCAACATTGTTAAATTGCCAGGCAAATGCTAATTAAAACCACAATGAGAGACCACTTACTATACATTCACCAGAATGGCTAAAATCAAATGGACTAACAATAACAAGTATAAGCAAGATTGTGGAACAACCATGACTCCTACACATTTCTAGAAAGGATGTAAAATTATGACACTCTGAGAAAATGCCAACCTCTTAAACGTTATGTATATATTTACTGTAAGACTCAAGCCATTTCACTCCTGGGATATGGGGATGAAAGTTTCAAGCTTCAAATCAAGGTTTGTTCCTCTGGCAACCAGTCTTCCATCCTGAAGCTATGTAGGGGCCTGCCAAGCATTGTTACATCAGCAAGTGTATGAAACTTCATTAGAAAGTGTATCACTCTTTTCAATCATGAAATTCCAATGATTTTAGGAGCTTTGTGCCAAGAACTGAGGAGGAGAACCAAATGCATATTTCTTACTGTGTTATATCATACCTGGGTATTCATTATATTAGTGTCCATAATATTTGTAAGGATGATATATTTCATAGTTAACACACACAAAAAAACCAGGAATTGTTCTAATCAATAAAATATAGCAATGATTCCATTTGGTTAGTAAGTAAAAAATGTTGCACCAGAAGCGTACTTACTATAAATACGGCAAGGAGCAATGGCAGAATTGCAACTGGTGGAAATACTGTAGAGTTAAATTTTTTCTTACACGTATACTCCAGCTGATAGCACATAATCTGACTAAGTTATTAAATGAAGATCTCAAGTCCTTTTATATTGTTGTTCTGCAATCTTCAATTCTTTTTCAGATCTGTGAACCACTCTTTATAATTTCTTGTTCTTTGCTCATGTTTGTGATTCTCTTTTCTTCAAGTTTATGAAAGATTCTTACTTTGTATTCTCTACCTTTTAATTTAATCATATGAATACTTTAGGAGCTTACTTGCGCTATTTTTGACTGATTCTTATTTGGGGTTTGTTGTGGGGTTTCTAATAGCTCATGTATATGTTGTGGGGTTTCTAATAGCTCAATATATGTATATTTCTATAAAATAGAAAAAGTCCCAATTTGTGGTGTTTGCCAATTTCTGTGGTGTAAACACTCCCACCCAGCCAATTTCAAACTACCAAGTTGGTGCTGCTGATGTGGAGTTGGAAAGAGATGTGCACAGTTGGCTCTTGCAAGTTGGCATCAGTCAGCTCCTGTATTTGACTTGGCCAAGTATTCCCCTTGTCTGTTGAAATTCATAGTAGATCATGATCAGTAGTCTATTCCTTAGAGGGGATTTGCCTTGGCTTTTGTTTGGTACTTCGAACTGTTCCCAATTCAGACCCCTTTAACTTGATTTCTTAGCTTTTCGGAGCATTCAGGTAGTTTCAAATTGGAACCCTAAATCCATTGGAGGACTGCTTCTGTTAACAGATTCTCAGAAGAAATATCCTCTTAGTTTTACCCTTCACTCAAGACCAAAAATAGTTTCCCAGTCATGTCCCTGTGCAGGGAGAGTGTTTTTCTATTCAGTCTCATTCAGGGCACAGCGCTTTAGGCTCTTGACTTTATTTAGTATCTCCATTCCAATTCCCTATTTTGTGTAGGCCAAAGACTGCCTCAGCCATTAAAACCCAAGGCTCTTGCTTTTTGGAGCCAACGTCCTTGGGCAGCTGCCAGATTTAGTAAGCTGTCCTGCTTACTAGTTGAGATTCATCTTGGGTTTCTCTACTTCTGAATACTTTTTTATCTTCTTGTGAGCTTAGCTATGCATTTAAAATAATTTTAAGAAAATGTTTGATCCAGTATATTAAAGCATTTTGCAGTGGGTGTTTTTTCAGGATATGTAGCAGTGTTGCTAGAAGTAAAGATCCCATATTAAGTGGTTGAAACTCTTTTTTTCTGGTTAACTCTCTCTGTGTAACAAATATTCTAAACTTAGTGGTTTGTAAAAACAGTCAATTTATTATGCTCGTGATTCATGGGTCAGGGGTTTGGACAGGGCTTAGCTGCATGATTCTCCTACTGTGTACATTATCAACTGGGTTCATTCAGTGGTTTTCAGGCTAGTCTGGACTGGAGGGTTCAAGAAGGGTTTCACTCACAGGTCTGGTGCCTTGGCAGGGACAACTGAAAGTCTGGGCTCAGTTGATTTGTTCTCTCTTTCCATGAAGTCTCAGGGCCTACCTTCATAATCTTCCCAGTAAGTTCTGAGACTTCTTTCACTGTAATTCAGGGCTCCAAGAATCAGTGTCCTAAAAGGCCAGGAAGTAGAAATTATCAATCTCTAGGTCTGGAAGTCAGCACATTGCCCCTTTTGTCATATTGATCAAACAGCCATCTAGCCCAGCTGGATTCCAGGGCACAAGGCCATGCTGTCTATGAGAGGGGTGTCAAAGGATTGGTGGCTAACGAATTAGATTTAATCTGTCACATTACTGGTTTAAATCTTTCTGCCTTTCTTGATTCATTCCACTGATTCTCTTTGTTTTTGTTGCAGCAGAAACAGAAATTAGATTAAATGGGCATATTTTAGGGTTCTCAGGGCACTGATGCACTCAGTCACAATTTCCATCCTCATATCATGGCTTCATTGCTCCTTTCACTTGGATAATACTTTCAGTTTGGGAAATGGCTCCCCTAATTTACATGGAAATGTTTGTTTTGTCATAAAGATTTTCTGAACAATTGATATATTATCCACATAGAGCCAATTAAAAGAATTGTTTTAATCAGCATGAAGTTTTAAAATATTTTTCAGTTTTGTTAGATTTACTGGGTATGAAAGGAGATCATTTTGTGATGAATGTCTTCAGTTGATATTTAATTTTTACTAAGTTGAAAAATATTTTGAACATTATCTAAGTGATATTTCAATAAATATTTCAGAAATATAGGTTATGCTCTAATAAAAGAAATATAAATTAAGGTATTTCAAGTCTTTTAAAAGTTACAGTTTTCAAATCACTAGAAAAATAGTTGGACACAGAGTTTCCCCACTTAACAAAGCATTCATTTTAAAACTCAAGAAAGTTACACAGCAGTCAGGGTGTCACCCATAGTTGTTCAGATGCAATGGACTGTGGCAGAGATTGTTGGCTGTCCACAAAAATCTGTTCTTCTCTTCATCCATAGTGGAATGGCATATGGATTATTGTAATACATATTTTTAAATTATATAATTTTATATATAAATAATATAATTATTATCCTATTAACCTTTCTAATGATGCAGCATTCCTATTTAAATTACTTATTCCTTTTACTTATGCCTCCATCTATCAATGAACATTTAGTTCGTTTCCATTTCTTGGCTATTGTGAATTATGTGAAGATGAACATGGAGTGCAGATATCTATCTATCTATATATAATGGGAAATTATTCAGCCTTAAAGAACAGGGAAATCCTGCCATTTGCATCATCAGCATGGATAATGGAGGACCATACAATAAGTGAAATAAGCCAAACACAGAAAGACAAATACTGCATGATCTCACTTATACATGACATCTAAAATAGTCAGTTTCACAGAAATGGAGAGTAGAATGTCAGTGACCAGGGGTGAAGTGCAGTGGGAAGTGATGATCCAAGGTTGCAAACTTGCAGTTATGCAAGGTGAATAAATTCTGAATCAAATGTACAGCATTGTGCCTATAGTTATATAAGTATTATGGTATGGTATACCCAACATTTGCTGAAAGGGTTGATCCTAAGCATACTCACTACACGGAAAAAAAAGGAGGAAGAAAGAAAATGATAGCTGTGAGGTGACTGATAAAATCAGCTTGATTGCACTGATTGTTTCACAAGTGTATATGTACATCAAAACATTAAGCTTTCACCTTAATTATACACAATTTCTGTTTGTCAATTTTACCTCAATAAATCTGAAAAAAAAAAGAATTCATGCCATTCTACACAGGAAATATGTCATTTTAAGCCCTGTTCACTGACATTACACTGGAACAAGGTCATTGTGTGATGCACTCTAGTGCCTAGGAGTCCAAGACTTCTTGGAGAAATGGTTGATTCCAAGTGAAGCTTCAGTGTGAGACTGGATAATCTAGTTCTGCCAGAAAGTTAGGGAGCTTTTGAAGATGAATGGTGTTATGTCAAAAGACCTCAGGAACCAATTTAAAGTGTACTTGGAACAATCTGAGCAACAAAACAAGGATAATGGCTCTAGACAATTGACACAATTTAAACCTGAAAAACCATTAGTATGAAATTTTGTACAGAAGAGAAAAGCTAACTTAATGTGTTGAGTCTTATTATTCAATCACATTGGTGTTATTGACTAATTTATTGTATTGTTAAAGAGTATAGAAACAAAAAATGTAAATACTTCTGGTAAATGTATCTTCTGACTGAAAGGGAATATGAGCAGAATGATACCATAAATTGTGGCCTTAAATCAAACACAAAATATTCAAATTAAATTGTGTATATGTACATATATATTAGTATACACACATGCACACAAACACACACATTAGTTCACAGGCTCTGGCTGTACCCAGATAATCTTCCCATGACCTCATTCCCTGTTTCTTGTCTTGGTCCAGGTATTCCATTAAGAAACATGCTTGGGGATAATAGAATAACAATAAAAACAAAAGACTGTTTTATTTTCCCAAGGAGTAAGTACCTCATTCTGTGCACTGCCCCATTGTTTGCCACTTACAATACTTACAAAACAGAGAAGCCAGCTGCAAGTACAATGAAGGGCCTCATTGGTGGGGGTCCCCTACTCACTTATGGAAACTGAATTTTCTATCCAGGGGGTTATGCCCATATCCTTCCTCTTCTATACCTGCTCCTTGGATAGGCCAAAACTTTCCAAATGATATTAGTATAAAAAATAACTTGCTCCAGGAATGTTTCTTGCTGGGGATCATAGACTTAGATCAAGGTTCTCATAGATGGGATACAATTTCAATATGTATGTGAAATCTTAAATATCTAAAATATCAACTTGTTTTTTCCCACTTGCTCTGACAAAGTGGAGAAGAGAAACTCTGTTGTTAAGCAAAGACTAATTCACTTCTTAGAGAATGAGGGTATTAAGGGCCTGAGACCTTCCAGTGATCACGAGGAGCATGCGAGAGTTGCAATTATGCACCCTGGGGAGCTCAAGTCACTGGAATGATCATGAGTGATGCATAAAGGTTCCAGCTCATATTCTGACCATTTCTTTCTTGAATGGAGAACAAGAAAATGTCACTTACAAAGACTGGTTCTGACTATAATTCTTGTCTGCAAATATGTATGCTACCAGGTCAATAATATACCCCATATCAACATGTCCTTTCAATTGAAGACTGGATATATGTAAAGGAATTCTAGACTAAAACTACCTTGCACCTGAATGGACTGTGCCCTGAGGAATGCTCCTGACCACTCCCATGACTGAACTGTTCTCGGGGTCATCCTTCTGTATCCATGTATCCCGTTGTCAGAGACGTGTGAGCTCTAGGTCTTAACTACATTAAAATGATCATGAAAATAAGGTGAATATCTTCAAATCACAGATACCACTTAATATATAGAAAGCCCAGATAGGGACTTCTAGTTTTTACCACTCTGTGTCAGCCTCAGATTTAAATGGGAAAAGGCAGTCTTCTTAGGGCATTTGTTGGAGAAGGGTGTTGTGTATTTTCCTCGGTTCTTGTCCCCATCGCAACAAAGAATTGAAGGGCAGAGACACGGTAGTGAAGCAGAGTCAAAGTTTTATTTAAAGTTACTTAAACAGAGAAAATGTGCAGGCAACCTCAGGGAGGAGAGGCACTTTGAAAGCTTTTCAGAGAAAGGGGAGCGTGGGCTGCTTCAGAAACAAGCACACTGAGTGACTGGGAAAAAAGTTATACACTTGCAAAGTGCAGGCAACCTCAGAAGGAGGAGCACACTGAAAGGTTGGGAGTTCCCCCTTTTAAGGATTTTTCAGGAATGTGACAAAGGGCTAGGGGTGTGGACTTGTTGAGTGGTCTTAAGATGTTTATCTTTGATGAGACATTAAGTTCTTCTTACCAGTCTTCCAGGTAGTTCTGCAAAATTAAAATAAGAAATTTACTGCTCTGGTCCCCTCCCAAGATAGCAGTTTCCTGGTTTGGGAGCATATCAGTTAAGACTGTCTGCCCTTCCTCCAAGGTGGGGTGAGTTATTGTCTGTTTGCTAAAGAGTATGTTAAGAATCTTACTTCTTAATTGTTTGGTTTTTCAAAATACAATTTTAGCTTTAAGATAGAATCTTCCTGTCTTTATTATGCTGTTTATAGGTGGACCTTTTAGCAGGCTAGAGTGAATCTTACAACAGCATGATCTAATTGACACAATGAAGACATGGGCTGTGCTCAGATACTTTCCTTTCATTCAAGGAGAATATTCAAACATTCAACGCCAAGTTGCTCCTGACCTTTGAGCTTTAACTGATTAACTCTGAGTCCTTTCTAGTGGGCTTTACTGACCTTATTCTCTTTCCACCCTACTCATATCTACTTTCCTGCCTAACACATTCACTACTGGCTGAGGGGAGACCATAATAAAGTCCCAAAGATCTGGGAAATAATAGACAAGTGACCTCAGGGCCATTGCTGCAGATTAGAAAACCATTTGTTTATTTTGGGGCTGCTGGTAGAAAGGTCCTCTTACCCTTCCTCTCACTGTATTCTCCACCCTCAAGGGGCATTTAGAGAGATAATGAACAATTACAAGCTTTAGAAAGGCAGATTTATAGTTTGATAAATGTCCAAGTAAAAACTGGTGTCTGTGTTTACCCAGAGAAGGGCCTATGATGTGGAAATTTCTCCCCAACCACCATTCCCCAACACAAGTGACAGAAGTCCTTAATACATGTTAAAGGTTAAAACCAAAATCTCAGTTATCAAAGGAATCCTGGATTTTCTACATCTCTGCACAAATACTTTAATCCATAAGAGATCCTGAATATTTCTTCCAGGTAAATACTGTATATGTCGTAATACCACTTTCAAGGAGTCTTTTCCATCTTTCCTTCCTCTGCTGAGTATCAAAGTGTCTCATCTTTATCTCATTGGTAGGAGGTCCTTCCCCTCCCTGCTAACCACAGAGCAATTGTGGAGGGGGTCTTACATGTATTTAGGCATAAATGAAAGCACTCCTTTTAATGTGTTGAGCTATTGGCATGTGGTGGTCTCCAGCCATGGGAGGTGAGATGTCTTCCTTCCAACAATGTGAATCTTATAAGTAGTCTTGTCTTGTATTGATGCCAGGGTTCTTGTTTGCAGAGTTGAAGAATGAACTTAGCAAACACCCAAGGTAGGAGAGCCACGGTAGAGGCTTTAATTTAGAAATAAAGTGAGAGGAAAGAGCTTCTGGCTCACGCCAGGAGGGGACAAGAGAGCCCGGGGTGGTGCATTGTCTAGGGAATTTATAGGTAGTTGAGAATTTTTGGAAATTGAGGGCTTAGGGTGTGGACTTGTACCACCTGCCCTGCCCTCAAGGTGGGCTGGGTTATTGTCTGTTTGCTAGGGCTGTTTACAGTGAAGTCACAGGTTATGCTGAGATACGCTTGCGGAACACTTAAAACATTCCAGGCAAAGTTGCTCCTGGCCTTTTGACTTTTAACTGATCTCACTGAAGATGTCTATATTCCTAGTCTGGTATCTTTACCCTAGAGAATTAGTGTGACCTCGACTTTGCATAATGCTGAACAGTTTCGATAGGGACTTTACATTGTTACATTGCTTTGACTATAAAAAGCCTGCCTTGCTCTTTCCGGAGGCCCTCACTCTACTCTGACTACACGCACGGTCCCTGTCTCAGTATTAAAATTCTGAGCCTGTGGTTTTATTTTTTATAGCCCTGCTCCCAATGATAATCAATATCCTCTGTAAGTCTGGGGAGAGGAAATCCTGGGGCAAAATACCTCTAAAACTGAAATCAGTCAATGGGAGAAACAAAGTTTAAAACCCATTCATTACTTACAAACTGCAGTCCGGGCCGTCTCTCTTTCCTGCTCTGGCAGAAGCAAAACCAGCATTCCCCCTCACCTCTCAGGTTCACATAAGCCCTCCTTTGCTCAGGTAATTACCCACTGTTATGGAGACGAAAATCTTCTCCACCCTGAGGAATGCCTATTTATATGCAAATGCACTATAGCCATACTTCTCTCCACCCCTGAGGTTACAGGTGCACTAAGGCCAGCTAAGATGTCTGGAAATATTACAATTATACCCACACCTCTATTTTCCATCTCCCACCTGTTGCCATCATACTCCCCTCTGCTGGTAGATTTTGCCTCTCACATTCTCCCCTCACCAACTCCTCCTTTATCACTGGCTCACATGACTTTTTCTCCCCCATCCAGATTTCCCTTCTAGACCTTGGTTATATAAATCACCATGCTATATACTTTCCTTCCACCTAATACCATTTCATTTCATCCACTTCTGTCCATTCTCAGTTTAGTTTTAAACAAAATTCTCTGTTAGAGGTTTTTTTGGACCACCCAGTTTCAACCAAATCAGGCTGGAATGGGTTATATTAAATCTTCTTAGGAGTGTTTCCTTCCTTTACTAAAAAGACAGACTGCAGACAGACATTCTTCCTTGTAGACCTGAGGCTATGGAATGGAGGTTTTCTTTCTAGTTCACCCTTACTTTGAGGATGAGGCCCTTTGAGGTTCCAACCTTGGGAGAGAATTTTTCCTATTATTTTCCTAACTTTGTGTGGCTTAGTTTCCTAAACCGGTAAGGCTGTGACAAACCAAGGATGAATTTTCTAGGATTCAGTGAGTATTCTCATGTTGAAGGTTCATTCAATTCTTCATTGTTATCTGGGTGTCTACCTCATTTCAGTTTCTGATTAAAGCATTACTTGCTTTCCACCAAGCCTTTTGATGCTTAGAAGATGATTTTATAAAATCTACAATCTTGAATTTTCAGATGGCTTCCAGTAGAAGTGTCAGTATATGAACCTAGAGAGCCAGGTTGCCAGAACACAGCTCATTGCAAGATTTTCTAAAGTTGAACCAGATGCCTCTCTGACAGGAAACCCACTGTGGTTATGACAAATTTTTTAATTCATTGCTTATTTGGTTCGCCATTGTTTTGTATGAGGTTTCTACATATGTGTTGTGCATGTCTTCCTAAATGAGATAATAGCTTTTCTTGTATTGTCTTTGTGTAGTATTTGTGTCAAGGTTGTATTAGCCTCACAAAATGACTTAGGAATATTTCTACTTTTCTACTCTTTCACAGAAGGTTGAAATTGTTGGGGGAGAGGTGTTGTGTATTTTCCTCGGTTCTTGTCCCCGCTGCGACAGTGAATTGAAGGGCAGAGACACAGTAGTGAAGCAGAATAAAAATTTTATTTCAAGTTACTTAGAGAGAAAGTACAGGCGGTCTCAGAAAGAGAGGAGTGCCCTGAAAGGTTGGAGAGAAAAAGTTTAAGATTTAAAGGTTACACACTTAGAAAGTGTGGGTGACCTCAGAGAGAAGAATGCCCTGAGAGGTTGGGAAAAGTTAGTTACGCACTCTAAGTGCTGGCGACCTCATAGACAGGAATTCCCTGAAAGGTTGGGGGTTCCCCCTTTTAAGAATTTTTCAGATGCGGGAAGATGGCGGTGTGAGCAGGGCGGCAGAAATCTCCTCCCAACACTATATTTATCTACGAAAACACAGAAAATACATCTATTCCTAAAAGAGAGACGAGAATACACAGGAAAGCGCACAGCGTGCAGCTACACCCGAGAGGACTTGGCAACCCAAGAGGCGGGTAAGATACGGAGCCGCGACCCGGCGGGACCCGAGCCCTCCCCCACCCCAGCGCACTGGCGGGAGGAGAGGATCCAGAGCCGGGAGGGAGTGGAAGTACACCCCCGAAGTAGCCAGCCCCGGTGATCTATGCGGGGACCACTGACCCACATTGCGCAGTGCAGCGGAGATTGGAGAGACAGAGGGGCAGGATCTGAGTGGGGAACATGCCAGGGTGCTTGCAGCCAGCTCCCGGGAAGGAACAAAAAAAAAGCGCGCTTTCTTCAGCGGTCTTAAAGAGACAGGAGCCCAGCGGAGGAGCTGGATCGCCCCAGCACACTCAGCCCAGCAGGCTGGGAGTCCTGGGGAGTTTCAGACGCCTTAGCTGGTAACTGAGGAAGCGTAGCCATACTTAACACTTCTCACTGACATCAACAGCCTCCTATTCGTTCCCACCCCTGCCAGAGCGATAAAGGGCCCTGCGGAGCGGCACAGTCACAACTGTGGAATAGTGGGACAATAGCGCCACCTAGAGAATTCCCACAGAACCTACGTCCGGTGGGCATTTTTTTTGTTTTGTTTTGTTTTTTGCTTTGTTTTTGTTTTTTCTTTTCTTCCTTTTTTTCTTTTTTTCTTTCTTTCTTTCTTTTTTTTTCTCTTTTTAAAGTCTTAAAGAGCCCAGCTGACATACGTGGCAACAATCAGTGACCAATTATATAGCCATGAAAAGGCAGAGGAATATGGTTCAGACCAAAAACAACCAGACAACCCCAGAGAGGGACTCTGAAGGGATGGAAATGCACAGCCTTCCTGAAAAAGAATTCAGAATAAAAGTCATAACCATGCTGATGGACCTACAGAGAAATGTGCAAGAGCTGAGGGAGGAAGTGAGGGAACTGAGGAAAGACAATATAGAAATCAGAAAAGTGATTGACGGGCTTAAGAGCAGAATGGATGAGATGCAAGAGACTGTTAATGGAATAGAAAACAGAGAACAGGAGTACACAGCAGCTGAGGCAGAGAGAGATAAAAAGATTTCTAGGAATGAAAGAATATTAAGAGAACTGTGTGACCAATCCAAAAGGAACAATATTCGCATTATAGGAGTACCAGAGGAAGAAGAGAGAGAAAAAGGGATAGAAAGTGTCTTTGAAGAAATAATTGCTGAAAACTTTCCTCGCTGGGGAAGGAAGTAGTCTCGCAGTCCACTGAAGCTCATAGATCTCCCAACACAAGGGACCCAAGGAAGACAACACCAAGACACATAATAATTAAGATGGCAAAGATCAAAGATAAAGACAGGGTATTAAAGGCAGCTAGAGAGAGAAAAAAGATCACCTACAAAGGAAAACCCATCAGACTATCATCAGACTTCTCAACAGAAACCATACAGGCCAGAAGAGAATGGCATGATATATTTAACGTTATGAAACAGAAGGGCTTCGAACCAAGAATATTGTATCCAGCACGATTATCATTTAAATATGATGGAGGGATTACACAATTTCCAGATAAACGAAAGTTGAGAGAGTTTGCCTCTCATAAACCACCACTACAGGATATCTTAAATGGACTGCTCTAGATGGGAGCACAACTAAGGCTAAAAAGATGGCACCAGAGAAAATAAAATCATAGCAAAGAAAGCAGACCATCCAAATACTAACTAAAGGCAAAGAATAAAACACCTATTATAAAAGAATGGAGGAGGAGGAATAAGAAGGAAGAGAAAGAAAGAAACATCAGACTGTGTTTACAATAACTTAACAAGAAAGTTAAGTTAGATTGTTGGATAGTAAAGAAGCAACCCTCGAACCCTTGGTAACCACGAATCTAAAGCCAGCAATGGCAATAAGTACATACCTATCAATAATCACCCTAAATGTAAATGGACTGAATGCACCAATCAAAAGACACAGAGTAACAGAATGGATAAAAAAGCAAGACCCATCTATATGCTGCCTACAAGAAACTCACCTCAAATCCAAAGATATACACAGACTAAAAGTGAAGGGATGGAAAAAGATATTTCATGCAATCAACAAAGAGAAAAAAGCAGGTGTTGCAGTACTTGTATCAGACAAAATAGACTTCAAAACGAAGAAAGTAGAAAAAGATAAAGAAGGACATTACATAATGATAAAGGGGTCAGTCCAACAAGAAGATATAACCATTATAAATATATATGCACCCAACACAGGAGCGCCAGCATATGTGAGACAAATACTAACAGAATTAAAGGAGGAAATAGACAGCAATGCATTCATCTTAGGAGACTTCAACACACCACTCACTCCAGAGGACAGATCAACCAGACAGAAAATAAGTAAAGACACAGAGGCACTGAACAACAACACACTAGAACAGATGGACGTAACAGACATCTACAGAACTCTACACCCAAAAGCAACAGGATACACATTCTTCTCAAGTGCACATGGAACATTTTCCAGAATAGACCACATACTAGGCCACAAAAAGAACTTCAGTAATTTCAAAAATATTGAAATCCTACCAACCAACTTCTCAGATCACCAAGGTATAAAACTAGAAATAAATTTTAGAAAGAAATCAAAAAGGCTCACAAATACATGGACACTTAACAACACTCTCCGAATTAATCAATGGGTTAATGACCAAATCAAAACAGAAATCAAAGAATATATGGAGACTAATGACAACAACAACACAAAGCCACAACTTCTGTGGGACGCAGCAAAGGCAGTTCTAAGAGGAAAGTATATTGCAATCCAGGCCTATTTAAAGAAGGAAGAACATTCCCAAATGAATAGTCTAAAGACACAATTACTGAAATTGTAAAAAGAAGAACAAATGAGGCCCAAAGTCACCAGAAGGGGGGATATAATAAAGATGAGAGAAGAAATAAGTAAAATTGAGAAGAATAAAACAATAGAAAAAAACCAATAAAACCAAGAGCTGGTTCTTTGAAAAAATAAACAAAATAGATAAACCCCTAGCCAGACTCATTAAGAGAAAAAGAGAATCTACAAACATAAACACAATCAGAAATGAGAAAGGAAAAATCACAACGCACCCCCAGAAATACAAAGAATCATAAGAGAATATTATGAGAATCTATATGCTAACAAGCTGGAAAACATAGAAGAAATGGACAACATCATTGAAAAATACAACCTTCCAAGACTGACCAAGCAAGAAACAGAAAAACTAAACAGACCAATCACCAGTGACGAAATCAAATTGGTAATCAAAAAACTACCCAAGAACAAAACCCCTGGGCCTGATGGATTCACCTCTGAATTCTACCAGACATATAGAGAAGAAATAACACCGATTCTCCTTAAAGTTTTCCAAAAAATAGAAGAGGAGGGAATACTTCCAAACTCATTCTATGAAGCCAGCATCACTCTAATACCAAAACCGGGCAAAGACCTCACCAAAAAAGAAAATTACAAACCAATATCCCTGATGAACGTAGATGCAAAAATACTCAACAAAATATTAGCAAACCGAATTCAAAAATACATCAAGAGGATCATACACCATGATCAAGTGGGATTCATCCCAGGGATGCAAGGATGGTACAACATTCGAAAATCCATCAACATCATCCACCACATCAACAAAAAGAAGAACAAAAACCACATGATCATCTCCATAGATGCTGAAAAAGCATTTGACAAAATTCAGCATCCATTCATGATTAAAACTCTCAACAAAATGGGTATAGAGGGCAAGTACCTCAACATCATAAAGGCCATATATGACAAACCCACAGCTAACATCATAGTTAACAGCGAGAAGCTGAAAGCTTTTCATCTAAGATCGGGAACAAGACAGGGATGCCCACTCTCTCCACTGTTATTCAACATAGTACTGGAGGTCCTAGCCACAGCAATCAGACAAAACAAAGACATACAAGGCATCCAGATTGGTAAAGAAGAAGTCAAATTGTCACTATTTGCAGATGACATGATACTGTACATAAAAAACTCTAAAGATTCCATTCCAAAACTACTAGAACTAATATCTGAATTCAGCAAAGTTGCAGGATACAAAATTAACACACAGAAATCTGTTGCTTTCCTATACACTAATGATGAACTAACAGAAAGAGAAATCAGAAAAACAATTCCATTCACAATTGCATCAAAAAGAATAAAATACCTAGGAATAAACCTAACGAAGGAAGTGAAAGACCTGTACTCTGAAAACTACAAGACACTCCTAAGAGAAATTAAAGAGGACACTAACAAATGGAAATGCATCCCATGCTCTTGGCTAGGAAGAATAAATATTGTCAAAATGGCTATACTACCTAAAGCAATCTACAGATTCAATGCAATCCCTATCAAACTACCAACAGCTTTCTTCAATGAACTGGAACAAATAATTCTAAAGTTCATATGGAACCACAAAAGACCCCGAATAGCCAAATCAATCCTGAGAAGGAGGAATAAAACGGGGAATTACACTCCCTGACTTCAAGCTCTACCAGAAAGCCACAGTAATCAAGACAATTTGGTATTGGCACAAAAACAGACCCACAGAGCAGTGGAACAGAATAGAAAATCCAAACATTAACCCAAACATATACAGTCAATTAATATTTGATAAAAGTGCCTTGGATATACAATGGGGAGATGACAGCCTCTTCAGCAGCTGGTGTTGGAAAAACTGGACAGCTTCATGTAAGAGAATGAAACTGGACTACTGTCTAGCCCATACACAAAGGTAAACTCAAGGTCGATCAAAGACTTGAATGTAAGTCATGAAACCATAAAACTCTTAGAAAAAAACATAGGCAAAAATCTCTTAGACATAAACATGAGCGACATCTTCATGAACATATCTCCCCGGGCAAGGGAAAAAAAAGCAAAAATAAACAAGTGGGACTATATCAAGCTGCAAAGCTTCTGTACAGCAAAGGACACCATCAGTAGAACAAAAAGACATCCTACAGTATGGGAGAATATATTCATAAAAAAGTGTATCTGATAAAGGGTTGACATCCAAAATATATAAAGAACTCATGCACCTTAACAAACAGAAAGCAAATAATCCAATTAAGAAATGGGCAGAGGACATGGATAGACACTTCTCCAAAGAAGAAATTCAGATGGCCAACAGGCACATGAAAAGATGCTCCACATCGCTAATCATCAGAGAAATGCAGATTAAAACCACAATGAGATATCACCTCACACCAGTGAGGATGGCCAACATCCAAAACACAAACAACAACAAATGTTGGCGAGGATGTGGAGAAAAGGGAACCCTCCTACACTGCTGGTGGGACTGCAAATTAGTTCAACCATTGTGGAAAGCAGTATGGCGGTTCCTCAAAAAACTCAAAATAGAAATACCATTTGACCCAAGAATTCCACTCCTAGGAATTTACCCTAAGAATGCAGCAGCCCAATTTGAAAAGGACAGATGCACCCCTATGTTTATTGCAGCACTATTTACAATAGCCAAGAAATGGAAGCAACCTAAGTGTCCATCAGTAGATGAATGGATAAAGAAGATGTGGTACATATACACAATGGAATATTATTCAGCCATAAGAAGAAAACAAATCCTACCATTTGCAACAACATGGATGGAGCTAGAGGGTATTATGCTCAGTGAAATAAGCCAAGCCGAAAAAGACAGGTATCAAATGATTTCACTCATATATGGAGTATAAGAACAAAGAAAAAATACGGAAGGAACAAAACAGCAGCAGACTCACAGAACCCAAGAACAGACTAATAGTTACCAAAGGGAAAGGGAATGGGGGAAATGGGCGGGAAGGTAGGGATAAGAGGGAAAAAGGGGCATTATGATTAGCAGATGTAATGTTGGGGGGGCACGGGGAGGGCAGTACAACTCAGAGAAGACAAGTAGTGATTCTATAGCATCTCACTATGCTGATGGACAGTGACTGTAATGGGGTTGGTGGGCGGGACCTGATGAAGGGGTAGTTTAATAATCGTAATATTGCACATGTAATTGTAAATTAATGATAATAAAATAAATTATATTAAAAAAAAAGAATTTTTCAGGAATGTGACAAAGAGCTAGCGGTGTGGGCTTGTTAAGTGATCTCAAGAATCTTTGATGAGACACTAAGTTTCTTATCAGTCCCCTAGGTAATTCTGCAAAATTAGCTTATCAATCAAGATTGTCTGCCCTTCTTCCAAGGTGGGCAGAGTTATTTGTTGTTTGCTAAAGAGTATGTTAAGAATCTTTCTTCTTAACTTCCTGCGTTTTTTCAAAATGCAATTTTGGCTTTAAGGTGGGATCTACCTGTCTTTATTATTCTTTTTATAAGTGGGCCTTTTAGCAGGCTAGAGTAAATCTTACAATTATCTAATTGACACAATGAAGACATGGGCTGTGCTGATACTTTTCCTTATCTGGGGAAATATTCAAACATTCAAGACCAAGTTGCTCTTGACCTTTTTTTTGAGCTTTAACTGATTAACTCATTAACTGAATCTTTTCTGGATTTCTAGTTTTAACTGGTTAACTGAATCCTTTCTAGGGGGCTTTCCTGATTTTGTTCTCTTTCCACCCCGCTCATATCTATTTTCCTGGCTAACAAAATGAAAATTTGATAGATCATTCCTGTAAAACCAACATAGTGCTTCTTTGCAGAAAGATTTAAAATGAGTGAGTGACTTTATTTATTGGTTTTAGGATCATTTAGGTTTTCTCTTTCTTTTTTGAGTCAGCTCTGGCAATTAGTATTTTTAAAGAGTGTTTCTTCTCACTTAAGTTTTAAAATTTAGTGGTTAAGAGTTTTAAAAACTGGTGTTTTCATTCTTAATGCATATGTAGTTGTGTCCCTTTTTAAATTCCTAATATTGTTTATTTTAGCTTTTTCTTTTTCCTGATCATTCTTTCCAGTGGTTTGCCATTTTTATTTATCTTTTCAATGTAACATACTTTTGGCTGAGTTGAATGTCCCTACTATACATTGGTTTTCTATTTTGTTAGTTTCTTTTCTTATCTTTGTTATTTTCTTCTTTTTATCCTTTTAGGTTTATTATAGTTCTTTTCTTCTTTTCTTATTTTGCATGTTAGGGCTTAGTTTTCAAGTTCTTTGCTTTTCTAATATATGCACATTTGAGACTATAAATTCCCCTCTAAATACCCTTTAGCTGTATTCTTCAATTTTTGTAATACAGTATTTTTAAGTGTTTATTCATTTTAAATATGATTTCTTTTTGTTCTTGTAGGCTACTTAAACATTTTTTGTCATTAGTTTTTATCTTAATTATATGCTGATCAACTAATGCAATTTGTATGATACTGATTATTTAAAAATTTGTTGATATTTGATATTTGCTTCATGGTTTAGTATATGTGGATTTTTATATACATTCCATGTCATCTCCAGTTGTTAAGCTCATTGTTTTACACATTTCTATTAGATCAAGCTTGCTAATTGTGTTGTTCAAATGTCCTCTGTCCATACAGGTTTTCTTTTCTTTTTTTTTTCTAACTTTAGCTATTCTTTTCCTCCTATTCATCTTAGGATTCTTGGCTGGAACTCTGTAAATAAAACTAACAAAAGACAGATTAACAAGAGAAAAACAAAAATAAATTTATTAGCCTGTTCATTGAATATATATGTGGAAGCACATTCAGAGATGAGTAACTCAAAGGAATAGTTAGAACTTGGGGTCTGTGTACCTGAGTAAGAGAAAGGAAAGAGGAGAAAGGGCACTTATGGAAAAGCAAATGACTTTTTGGAAAGGCAAATGGGCTCTTAGGAGAATAGAGAGGAGATGGTAATTTGTGACATCTATCTGGGTGTGGCACTGACTTCTCTGTAAGAAGAGAAGATTAGTGTTTCTCTGGCGAGGGGATTTACTACAATTCAGCTCTTTTGGGAAGCTCTGCTTTTAAGAGTGTAAGGGATTTAAGACACTCAAATGCTTTTAGCACAAAGTAATTCTTATAATCAAGGTACCGTATTTGGGGGTGGCAAATCCTGATTTCCTTTGCTATCAATTGTTGAGAGAGGTGTCTTAAATTCTCTCACTGCGATGGTGTATTTGTCTATTTCATAATGCAGTTGTAAATCTTCTTTTACAAAGGGAATTTATAAGTCCTCAGTTTTTCCAACTGCAATAGTAAAACATAATAGTTATAAAATCTTCAAACAATACAGAAATATATAAAAGTTGAGAGGGAGTATCCCCCATATTCCTACATAATCATTGTTAACAGTTTGTTGTATAAGCTTCCTTAATGTTCTCTAGGTGTGTGCATGTGTATGTGTGTTCCTGGAAAATAGGATTATTTTTTAAATTGGGAGACCACATTGGGAAGATGTTTTAAAAGGAATAGCTATTACTGCCATTTCATAAAGAAAGATAATTTTAAAACAAACAAACAAATAGAGTGTAACCCAGATGGCAGCTGGATTCTCCCAACTCCCCAAGGACTAGATGAAAGTTAAACTCCCCTTCAAATCCATATGGAAAACTCTAACACTTTACTCTAGATTTCTTTGAATTCCCAGACAGCCTATATTTTACAGCTACTTCTCTAAATCTGTACTCTTTCTGTTTTGCTCACAGTAAACCCAAGGTCAAACCCAGCTTCCTCCAAAGCAGTAATAACTACAATATGCCAACACCCTACTGACACTGTTTGTGAGTGCAGTAGGCACACCTGTAGATGGTGACTGGTGTAGGTGAATTGGTTGCAGCAGAGATAGTGGAAGGAAATATAAGAGGAGTTTTGGAACTAGCTGTTAGGATAGCAAATCCTTTCCTACTTCAATACAGAAGGAGGGACACACTCTCAGAATAAAGAACAGTGTTTCAAATAAATTTAACTTTATGATAAGCTCATGATACAATTCTCTAATTATGAGGACAAAGTGACAAAAATTTCACAACTAACTGAAATCACTTATTCATTCAAACGTTTGTTCATCAAATATATATTGAGCACTTCTAATCTTGTGGGTGTAGTGTTTGCACAGGTTTTTGTGAACCACTGGGATAATCTTGGTCAATGTTATGCCCTTGTACCTCAGAGCATGTGACGCTCTGTTGGAGAAGGTTAGATCTCTTTGAAAATATAAGACTTTGACCTGCAGGTAATAGAAGTAACATCTGGTTGAGGGTAGGGAGCAAGAAGACAGAAACATTCCCTTATTTGGGGGAATCTTTTAGTATTTATACTGTGTGGGCAATATTATTTCTGGCTAGCTTTGCCAAGAACAATATGCCATACGGGTGCATTCTTGCTGCTAGAGGGAAGAGCTTTGGGTGATCATGACTGTTGTCATATTATGGTACTAGTTATTCATAATTATTTTCCCTAATGTTGGTATGTTATATCCCATTATGTTATATGCTTATAAGTGGGAGGGCAATGTGATGTCAGTAGAGTAGGTGTTCTTTATGTCTTGGGGGCAGAAATAGTGGAAGAAATATAGGTGAGTTAAGAAAGGGATGGGATTAGCAGAGGTAATAAAGAGGATAAGAGAAAATAATAGAGGGGATGGGGAAAAGAAAAGTAAATAGGGATCTCCAGAGTGAAAGGTCTCTGTCCTTTCCCAAGGATGCTGCCTCCCATAATGCACTGCTCCGTCTCTCACCTTGCCTTCATGACGGACCCCCAGGCCCTCATCCCTAGGGCATGGAACTCCTCTGTCAACCCTTTCCTTTCTCCTCTGCTCATACATTGTCCTGGTGGCTTGCACTGCAGACACAGTGTAAAGGGCTTGTAGTCTTCTTTGATATGTTGTCTCACTTCTCTTTTTACTTCTGGTACTGATATTTATTGGCGTCTGGGCCCTTTTGGCATCTAATATTCTGCAGTGAGAGATGCTGGAAGATTCAGTTTTCTTATTCTTGAAGGAGAGGGTTTCCCATTCCAACCATGGGGTCTTAAAGTGATCCCCAGTTCTGAATCACAGACCAAGTTGTTCTAGAACAACATAAGTTTGCTCAGCCACACTTTTTTTACTTGTAGCTGGTTGCGGGACAGCACTTGGCCTCACTAGGGGAAGGTAAGGTTAAATTGTGCCTTGGAAAGGATGGATGAGGGGTTTTCACATTAGAATAATATGCGACACAATAATGATATGATGTCAGAAAATTATGCTGTATAAGAAAATGTATAAAATTTATAATAAAGTAAAAATTGGATACTAAGACTATACCTACAAAGTGATTTCAAATTCATTATTCAAGTCAATCCTTCAACTGTATGAGTTACATTGTGTAGAGGATTTGTATTATGCTAATTTGGCTAAACTGGAGTCATGTTCCAGAATTTCCTTCTCTGATCAGAATTTCCTTCTGATCAGTGTGGGCTAGAAGAGACTTCTTTAAAAAAATTATTTGATTTGACCTTACTTTAAATTGTGGTTTAAATACATAATATTACCTTTTTCATCTTAAACATTTTTAAGTGTGCAGTTCAGTAGTTCTAAGTATAGTCACATTGCTGTGCAACAGATCTCTAGAACTTTCATGTCTGGTGGAATTAAAACTATGCCCATTAAACACTAATCCCTCCTCTCCCTTCTCCCATCCTTGGCAATTAGATTTCTAATTTCTATTTGAGTGGAATCATATAGTATTTGTTCTTTTGCCACTGGCTTGTTTCATGTAGCCAAATTCAGTAAGTGGACACGGAGACAGAGAGAACAGCAGAGCGAGGCTTTAATGACGGTCTTGTAAGAACGGTTGTCTTGTGAGCAGCACACCTGGGGAGTTTGGCGCCAGTATTTTATCTCCTAGTGTGAAAGTCCCTCCCCTGGTTCCTCATTGGCTGAGTACTACAGGGTTCACAGTCTTTCCCGCACGTCACCTAAGCCAGTTATATCTTTCCCTTACATTACTCTTAATCTTATTGGTAGGTTTAAAAAAAACTCAAACAGGTTTAGCCAGGCCCTTATCAATTCCCCTATCCCCCACCCCCATTCTCAGCCTAAGCAGCTTCCACCACGTGGTCCTTTGTTAATACCTTACTGTAAAAATGCTTAAACATACTAGTGGGAATAAATAACATTTAGGTTTTATGCTTTCCTAACAATATCTTTAAGGTTCATCTACTTTGTAGCATGTGTCAGAATCTTCTTTTTTAAGGCTGAATAATATTCCACTATTTTATTTTTCCATTCATCCATTGATGGACACTTGAGTTGCTTCTATCTCTTGGCTATTATGAATAGTGTTGTAATGAACATGGGTGTGCAAATATCTCTTTGAGGTCCTGCTTTTGGTTCTTTTGGATATATACCCAGAAATGGGATAGCTGGATCATATGGTAGTTCTGTTTTTATTTTCAGGAAACTCTATACCGTTTCCATAGCAGCTGCACCATTTTACATTCTCACCAAAAGTATACAAGGGTTCCAATTTCTCCATATCATTGTCAATACTGTTGCTTTCTATTCTTTTGATAGTGGCCATCCTAATGAGTTTGAGGTGGTATCTCATTGTGGTTTTAATTTGCCCATAAAAGAATTATTTAACATGATTTGGAAAATAAAAGTAAAATAGAAGGCATAATCTTTTTATATTCTGAAGGCCATGCAGATAGGGTTGCTGTGGGTAAAACTGCAACATTTCCAGAATCTCTCACCTGGCTTTAGCGCATCTTCGTATCAACAGGTGTTTCCAAGGGTGCAGAGAAGTAGTCCATCTCCATATCAATAGGTAATTACAAGGGCGAGTGAGGGTTTATCTGGACTCTGGAGAGGTTGGGTGGAGTTCTCTCTTCTGCTACAGCTGGGTCGAGAGAGACATCAGACGACTGCGTGTAAGAAATAAACTGGTTTCTTAAACTTTATTTCTCCCTTTGACTGATTTTGGTTTCAAAGGTATTTTGCCCCGGGATTTTCCTCCCAGAGTTACAGTTACCAATAAAATACAGGGTGCCCAATTATGTTTGGATTTCAGATAAACAAAAATAATTTTTAGTATAAAAAATATGTTCCAACACTGCATGAGATATATTTATATTAAAAAAAGGATTTATGTGCAATATTTGACACACATTTATATTTAAAAATTAATTGTTATTTTTCTGAAATTTAAATCTATCTGGGCACTCTGTGTTTTGATTTGTTGAATCTAACATCCCTAAGTGCAGTGCCCTGGCACTGTCATGGCTCATGCACGTTGCTGGGCATATATCAATTCATCCTTTGACATGGGAAAGTGGCCAGGTAGGTGACAACTCCAGCAACTCCTGTATGTCCTCTTTCAGTTTTGCTGATTCCTGGGTGTGTTTTGCTCAAGTGTCCATTGAGAGATGACTGGATAAAGAAATGTGGATATGATACAGGGGAATATTGTGCAGCTTTTTAAAAAAGTGATGAAGGGAGCAGCTTATCCATCTGGATATCCCATCATGGATGCAGGAGGCTTGGAGGCAGTGAGAGACCAGTGTGGGTTCCAGCACATTCCTGTGGATTTCCCTCAGCCTTGCAGGTTTCTAGTTGCAAACTGATTTCCCTATTTCACATTTATCTTCTCTTCTAGACTGCTGACCCTGCTGACTTTGGGTCATAGCAGCAGACCCAGAAGCAGCAGCCTCACCTAGATGGTCTAATCAACCCATAACTATACACGATCAAATCTCTGAAATGAATCATATATATCTACATCTACATCTACATCTGTATTTATATCTATATCTGTATTTTTATCACCTATATATCTCTCTATCTATCTCTCTATCTATCTATCTATCTATCTATCTATCTATCTATCTATCTATATCTATCTATCTAATCTTCCTCCAGTAATTCTGTTTCGTGGAACGAACACTAAGTGATACAGACTGGAATGTGTTTATATACATTTTTACAGGAAGACACTGGATCTCAAAGATGATAAGTTGCTTGTCCAAAGGTACAAGGTTGTATAAACAGTGAGTGACAGAAAGAAGCAGTCTTTGATCTTGGTCTGTCTACCTCCAAAAGCCGTAGTCAGACTAATTTGTCTTAGGGAATACAATGGGGGAATCACACATATGTGGAATACTAATTGATTGATGAGTGTCACAGTCCAAACAAGCAAGGTAATTAATCTAATTCAGCACTAATGATTAGGTCTCATTAATACTATATTTAGTAAGTGAACATCTGGTTTCTTTTAAGAGACATAGATAAATTGGAGGAATTTTTAGAAGACCAACCAAATAAAGAGGAATTTAGAAAGAAGAAATGTTAATGAAATAACCCAGACAATGAAGTTTATAGCAAAGAGTAGGAATCCCAGTTAGAGCAAAAGGGATATAGCAGAGTTTGTGGAATTGGAAGAGAAAATTTGAAATCCCAGAGCACTAACAAAGGATTTTAAGATGAGCAGTTCCCTTACATATCATTTGTGATTCCAGAGAACTTAAAGGTGGATACAATTCCCAAACTACCAGTTAAATACTCAGATGCCTTAAATTATTTCAAATAAGCCACAGTGCCCATCCCAAGGCCTGGCCCACACCACTTACTCCTTTATTCTATCATAAGAGGCGTTTTATCTTTTTCATTATTTTAAGTAGACTTTATTTTTTAGAGCAGTTTTAGGTTCACAGAAAAATCGAGGGGAAGGTATAGAGATATCCTATATGCTTCCTGCCTCCAGATGTGCATAGCCTCCCCCATTATCAACATTTCCCACCAGAGTGGGACATTTGTTCCAACTGGTGAACCTGCACTGATACATCATTATCATCTCAAGCTCATAAGTTACATTAGGGTTCACTCCTGGTGTTGTACATGTTATAGAATAATTTCACTGCCCTAAAAATCCTCTGTGTAACTCTTATTTATCTTTCCCTCCCCCCAACTTCTGGGAACCACTGAAATATGAACCATGAAAATTCTTTGTCATGTTTTGACATCTCTGAAATTAGGATGCATCTTATTTGAGGCTTCACTTGTTCTTTCTCAGTGGTATATAATATAACGGTATGTTGTTTTATAATATGTAAAATACAATAATTTTGTGAACTTGAGCAACTTAATCTCTCTGTACCTCAGTTTCCTTATCCCTAAAGTGGGATAATAATAATACCTCTTGCATAAGGCTGGTGTGAGAAGTAAATGAACTGTATGATATGTTTAGAGCAGAGTAACAGTTATCTATTGCCACAACGATGCTGGGTAACAGACCACTAAAACATGGTGTCTTAAAACAATAAGCCTTTGTTATTTCAGCCTAGTGTTTCTGCTGCACTGAGCTGGGTTCCAGGGAGCTCACTGATGTGTGTATGGCTAACTGTGGCTCGGCCAAGAAACTTTGCTAATCTTGGCTGGGCTCTCCCACATGTCTGGAGTCATGACTAGGAGAACTCTCTGCCTCCCTTGTTCTTTCACCTTCTGGCAGGCTTCTGGCAGCTGCAGAGTTCTGAGCAGGCACAGAAGCCTCGGCTCAGAGCTGGTGCATCATTACACCTGTTGATTTTTATTGGCCAAAGTATGTCACAAGGCAAGTCCAGATTCAGAAGATGAAGAGACAAACTCCTCCTTGTGATAAGACGAGCTGTAAAGTTACATTACAAAGAGCATGGATATAGGGTTGGAATGGAAAATTGCGGCTGGTTTTGCAATCAATCTGCCATAGTCAGTGCCCGGAATGTAGTGAGTGAGTGCTCAATAAATTTTACCTGTCATCAGCATCCTCATCGCTGAAGGCCCTAAGTAATTATAAGTTGAGTTGAATTGGTTTAGTTTAACTTGGCTGAAGGAAACAAGTACAGATTACCATATTATGAGGGCTGGACGCAGCCCGGGCTGCTGAGGTGCCCATCAGAGTCTGGAAGCAGGAGGTATTGGAATATGAAAGATGGAAAGATAATCAAGTCCAACTACTGTCTCTCCCTTACGTTACTGGGGAGAAAAATGAGCTCAACAGAGGTGAAATTACTTGTTCAAGATTGCACAGTAGAAGAGCTGGGATGTCATACCTCCATGACAGTGTTCTTCTACTATAAAATGCTGCCTCCTTTCTAAGTATGACTGTGAGGGAAGAAAAGAAGTGTTATTTTTCTTTTTTCTTTTTCTTTTCAAACAACTTCAAATAACTTTATTTAGTAGGGTTTTTTGTATCAAATGTGTCTGAAAGATCTGAACACTGTGAATTATACTTTTCAAATTTTTTTAAATTAAGGGATTATTGATATACACTCTTATGAAGGTTTCACATAAAAAAACAATGTGGTTACTGCATTCACCCATGTTATCGTGTACCACCCATACCCCATTGCAGTCACTGCCCAACAGTATAGTAAGATGCCACAGAGTCACTATTTGCCTTCTCTGTGCTACACTGTCTTCCCCGTGATCCCCCACATCATGTGTGCCAATCATAATACCCCTCAATCCCCTTCTCCCTCCCTCCCCACACACCCTCCCATACCCCTCCCCTTTGGTAACCGCTAGTCCCTTCTTGGAGTCTGTGAGTCTGCTGCTATTTTGTTCCTTCAGTTTTGCTTCTTTGTTATACTCCACAAATGAGGGAAATCATTTGGCACTTGTATTTCTCTGCCTGGCTTATTTCACTGAGCATAATATCCTCCAGCTCCATCCATGTTGTTGCAAATGGTAGGATTTGTTTCTTTCTTATGGCTGAGTAGTATTCCATTGTGTATATATGTACCACCTCTTCTTTACCCATTCATCTACTGATGGACACTTAGGTTGCTCCATATCTTGGCTATTGTAAATAGTGCTGCAATAAACATAGGGGTGCATATGTCTTTCTGAGTATGAGAAATTATATTCTTTGCGTAAATTCCTAGGAGTGGAATTCCCAGGTCAAATGGTATTTCTATGTTTAGTTTTTTGAGGAACCTCCATGCTACTTTCCACAATGGTTGAATTTCCTTACATTCCCACCAGCAGTGTAGGAGGGTTCCCTTTTCTCCACATCCTCACCAACATTTGGTGTTGTTTGTGTTTTGGATGTTGGCCATCCTCACTGGTGTGAGGTGATATCTCATTGTGGTTTTAATCTGCATTTCTCTGATGATTAGTGATGTGGAGCATCTTTTCATGTGCCGGTTGGCCATCTGAATTTCTTCTTTGGAGAATTGTCTTTTCATATCCTCTGCCCATTTTTTAATTGGGTTATTTGCTTTTTGGGTGTTGAGGCATGTGAGTTCTTTATATATTTTGGATGTTAACCCCTTGTTGGATATGTTGTTTACAAATATATTCTCCCATACTGTAGGATGCCTTTTTGTTCTGTTGATTGTGTTCTTTGCTGTACAGAAACTTTTTAGTTTGATGTGGTCCCATGAGTTCATTTTTGCTTTTGTTTCCCTTGATTGAGGAGATGCATTCAGAAAATAGTTGCTCATGTTTATATTCAGGAGATTTTTGCCTATGTTGTCTTCTAAGAGTTTTATGGTTTCATGACTTACATTCAGGTCTTTGATCCATTTTGAGTTTCTTTTGTGTATGAGGACAGACAATAGTCCAGTTGCATTCTCTTGCATGTAGCTGTCCAGTTTTGTCAACACCCGTTGTTGAAGAGGCTGTCATTTCCCCACTGTATGTCCATGTCTCCTTTATCATATATTAATTGACCATATATGCTTGGGTTTATATCTGTGCTGTCTAGTCTGTTCCATTGGTTATGGGTCTGTTCTTGCGGCAGAGCTATTTGTTTTTCAATCCACCGCAAAATAAAACTTGGGGTGAATGCAAATGTACCAATATAAGCTCTTAAACATTCAGTCATGAATAAGTGTTTGTTCTTTCTATCACTTTAAATGCAGTTTTTAGTCTGTTGGAAATTGTGATTTCTTTTTGATGTGTCCAAATATTGTGTAATAAGGGAATAATTTTTTATTTTAATGACCACTATCTATTTCCTATTTAAAATACATATACAATAAATTAATTTTTTATTTGGCTTCAATAATAATAGGAAACATGAAATTTAGATACATTTTAAAGAAGCAGGCCAGATAAATTTTGTTGGTTTAGAGTTAGAGACAATGAAACTCAACTAGCTAGTATTAAATACTTAGTAAACTTGATTTACTATTTCAAAAAAGAAAATCTATAAGTAAGCATTGTAGAATTATTGGGCATGAAAGACAACCTGGAAATAAATTTTTGTTTAAAAATAAGGTGGCCTGCCAAACTGTCCATCAATAAATGAGTGGATAAAGAAGATGTGGTACATATACACAATGGACTATTATTCAGCCACAAAAAAAGAAAAATACCATCATTTGTAGTAACATGGATGGATCTAGAGGGTATTATGCTAAGTGGAATAAGCCAGCTGGAGAAAAACAGATATTATGTGATTTCACTTACATGTCGAATCTAAAAACAAAACAAAATGAACAAAACAGTAGCAGACTCACAGACACTGAGAAGTGACTGGTGGTTATCACTGGGGAGGGATTGGGTAGGTGAGGGGGATAAAGGGACACAAAAATCTCAGTCATAATATAAATTGGTCCAGGGATGGAAGTGTAGCATAGTTTTGTAACATCTTTCTATGTTGACAGATGGTAACTGCACTAGTTGGGGTAAGGATTTAATATTGTGTGTAATTATTGAATCACTGTTCAACAAGTATAATTATATACTTGAAACCACTATAATATTGTATATCAACTACACTAAAAAATTACAAAAAATAAAAAATAAAAAAAGTTGGTCTGAAATTCACAAATTAAAGATAAATGCTCAGAGAAGTGCATTTATTATTTTCTTTCCTTTTAAGAGCCATATACACTATACTTCAATTTGTATGACTGTATTTATGTTTTATTCTATTTGATCACATAAACTCAATGTACATTTATTAGAATTAATGGAGAGAGCAATAGATTTGGAATCAGGGGACTTCAGCTGTGAATTTGGCAGTTCACATAAATTCCTTGTATAGAGGAACATTATATTTTTTAAATTCCCATGAAGGACTTGTGTGGATATAGATAAACAAAAGTTCCTTGTATTTCCACAAAATTTTTTTCTTAATCACTAAAAAGTTTTTTAAAAATTATGCTTAAATACACATAATACAAACTTGCCATCTGAACTATTTTAAAGTGCACTGTTCAGTGACATTAAGTACATTCACATTGTTGCACTATTGTCACCATCATCCGTTCACAGAATGCTTTTAACCTTGCAAAACTAAAACTCTCTCCCCATTAAATAGCAACTCTCCATTCACTCTCCTCCTAGCCTCTGGTAACCACCATTCTACTTTCTTTCTCTATGAATCTGATTATTCTGGGCATCTTATATAAATGAAATAATACAGTATTTATCCTTTTGTGCCTAGGTTATTTCACTTAGCATGAAGTCCTCAAGGTTCATCCATACTGTAGATGTGTCAGAATTTTCTTCCTTTTTAAGGCTGAGTAGTATTCCATTACATGTATATACCACCTTTTTTTAATTCAACCGTGGACAGTTGGATTGTTACCACCTTTTGCTATTGAGAATAGTGCTTCTATGAACATGGGTGTATGGCACAGAATATTTTTATATGTGGCATATTCAAAGTTTACAAGCTGTCATTACTGTTAGTCAACACACCCATTTTTCAATTCTTTGTGACAAGGATTCCAATTCATTTTAGTAAATCTGGAGGGAGTTAGATGCATCTTGAAATAATCATTTTCTGTTGCAGTGGGGGTATAATAGTTTATAGATCATAAATTCAGGTATAAAAATACATACATTTTAAAGGACAAAAAAACTATGTGTGAACACTATCCTGAACCATCATCTCTGATGAAGAAAACTTCATCATAGTTGCTAGTAACAGATCAAATACACTCATTCATGATCTGCCCTGTACTGATGTGATGTCCCTTCTGGTCTCATGTCCTCTCCCTCCTACAAATCTCTGATCTTCTCAAGATCATGGACACTAATGGATGCTTTTTCATGCTTCCTGGTGCTGAAGAGAGCTCAGTGGGTGGACTCAGAGCCTGGACATACCTTGCTGCCATTTTTAAAATTTAATTATACAATTTATTTTGCTATCATTAATCTACAGTTACATGTGCAATATTATGGTTATTAAACTACCCCTTCATCAGGTCCCCCCCACCCATTTTTGATGCTGCCTCACCACAATGGTACTGTCACACTTCAGAAAACTACCAGCTGAGCTTCATCAGCTGGGGTCCCCTACCTGGGACTGCCCCTGAACCCATCTATGGCTTCTGTCATGTTTTCCTTCTGCCTCCCCACATTACCTGCTCCACCTTCTTAGAAACATGTTCCAGCAGCTGACACTGTGTTCTTCTCTTAGATGAAAACCATCATTTATTTATCCAGATTGTATTCTGGTTCCTCAACTTCCTATTTTCCTGTTTAGTATTAGGCATACAATTTGTGACTCTGCTTTTGGAGTTCGATTTTCCATACATAAAATCAAACGTTTGTGTGTGTGTGTGTGTGTTTTAAAGAGAGGATAAAGAAAAAAAAATATGTATACTCATAAATGAAGCAAACTTAATTTCAAGGTTATGTGTAGATTATGAGGTTCAGGACCAAATTTTGGAACTCCAAAGCCTTGATAACCCTGTATTCTCCATATTCTATGTAATTCCCACCCTCAGGCAATGCATATGGCTGACTGCATAGGGACAAGGTTAAGGGAAGAAAGTAAAATGGATCCTAGATTTTCACCCAGAAAGATCTACAGAGAGCCATGGAGTGGGAGGAATCGAAATGGGGGGAGAATGTACATTATGGAAGATTTGACCTGGATAACAAGGACTTGAGGCTGAGGAAGGATGACTAACTCAACATTTGGTTTCAACACTTGTCTCTTCAATGCAATGAAGAAATGAGTGTGAAGGAGTATGCATGGTGGTGTATGTGTTAGGGGGCAGGGAGGAAGTTGAGTAACATGCATTTAACACCTATGTCCAAACACATTGGGTCAATTACCTGATTAGTCTCACAACCACAATAAGTAGTAAGAAAGCTGCTGTCCAGTTTCAAATGAAAAAGAGGAGCTTGGGTTAGAATCTTAAAACCCTAATTATGGGTCCTTTATGTTTATTCATAGCAAACAGTTCCAGCCTAAGATTATTAAGGAATAAACCAAAAGAAAGATGGATGCTCCTGATTCTTTAAACTGTGTTTATTGCTTAATTCTATTTAAATCTGTTTATCTGGAGGATAAGCAAAGAGATAGGAAGGGCTGGAGGAAAGACATGCAACCTTTCTTCAGGGCTAACTGGTGATCATTTGATGTTACCTGGTGAGGTGCTGCTTACCAAGAGTGACTATGATTTAATAGACCAAAGTCTGGACTCTGGGTCTGAGCTCCTGCCCCTGTACTCGGGGTGGACTCCAGTCTACCTCCTTCCTCCAGCTTCTAGGTCCTCTGGATCCCTCCCTTGACAGATGGTTCTTAAGGATGAAATGATTTTCTTGCCATTAGCTCTGCCACTAACGTGTGCTTGATATTTTTAGCTAACATTGTTTTTTGGCCATCCCATAAAGCAATTTACGGTAGTGAACTTACATTCCTCCTCATGCAAATATCTTTCCACTATAGTTTTTACACACAATTTGCACTTGTTAAAAATATTTTCACAGTATCCCTGAAAAAGAAGTCAAGTCAGATGCTTGTATTTAAATTGTGAGAGGAATGAGAGGAGGAAGAGAAACAGTAAGGAGTTTGAATGAAACTCCTTAATTAAAATCTAAGATCAACAGCTACTTAGTGGTAGAAGTTTGGCTTGTCTGTTCATACTCATGCCCAAAGACTATGTGCTGTGATATTAGTTCTGTAAGTTCCTAGGACACCAAATATTGGCTCCATGGCTCCTGAGCAAATTGCTTGATCAGAATTTCTTAGTTGGTAAATATAGATGAAAAGTACCCAACGCATAAGGTTGTTGTGAGATTAAACAAGAAAACCTACGTCAAGTGCTAAAACAGGGCATGGTTTTGTAAAAGGGAATGAGAAATGAAGGGTGTGGATGCTAAAACCAGATTGCCTGTTTTCAAATTTTGGAAAGACAACCTTTCCTAGGAATTTGTGAGGATTTAATGAGTTAGTCTATATAAAATGCTTAGAAAAGTGCCTGGCCCATAGCAAACGTTTAATGAATGTTAGCTACTGTTATACTGTTAGCATTGTAATCTAACCTTAGGATGCTTTTGGGTTTTTTTTTTTAACACGTATAATCTCTATGACCATCTACATACTATTCATCAGGTTCCATTGCCAGAAAATTAGATAACTTGTCCCATACAGTGAAAAGATAGAATTAGGGAATAAAAAACTAGGAGAATTATTGCACCCTCATATGTTCATTTCTCTTTATTTAGTTCATTACTTGCAATTAAAAGCACTTTTAATCACAAGTCTTCAGTCTCAAACCTGTCCTTGTGCATTTGGTGAATGGCTGTGATTTCTAATAAATATTTGCATCATTTCATTATTTTCCCCCTATTTAATTTATTAATATTCTTCATGAATTTGATTCATTTCATAGAAGGCTCCTCAGAGTTTCATTAGTTGACGATTTCTTTGCTTTTGATTGTTGCTTTTCCATCCTTGGAGAAAGTTTCCTACACTATTAATGGGAGTTTAAATTGATCTTCTAACCCTCCTAGATGTCTAGAAAGGAGCTTTTTGTAGAAGAATAGTGATTATAGTATTTTTCTCTATTTTGCCAGTCAGACACCTTGAAGAAATCAATGAGTAGGCGAATTATTAACTAATTGAGCATTTAGAGTGTTCTTACTTTTGAAAAATCAATTAGGCCTTTGCCCTTAGTTTTCCAATGTTGCTTCATTATTAATTGTTTTAAACAGCCATTCATCATGCATAGACCTAGGTCAGCTGACAGTTGTTTTTTGTTTATATTCTGTGCTTAATTCATTAATACAATGAGCTGAAAACCTTTAACATCATTGATCACGTCACGGAATGCTGAGTAATTGGCTGGCAAAATGCAATTTTTTTAAATTAATGATTCAGTGGTTCAAAGGTTCAATTCAGCTGCAGATTACAGTCAGTGGAAAGAGGATTTTCAGTATACTTCAACATGGGTAATCTGAATGAGTAGTCTCACCATATTCTTGGAGCCAGTACTTTTTTTCTTCATTAGTGATAATTTCTTGTTCTATATAAAGCACAGGAGGTTACATTTGCTATCTTAGTGACACTTCTTTACTACCACTGGGTAAACATGCCTTTCAATTCAAATTTTGAAGAGATTGCCACTGTTGTGAGAGGTACTAAATAGATAAATTTATAGGATGAAATTCCATTTTTCATAAGATCTTCAAGGGAGGTACTGGGTAGGAAGTGGATGGAATGGAGTTTGGGATCTCAGTTTGGTAATCTACTCTTCTAGAAAGCCTTTCCTGAAGTGTATCTCTACAAGCTCTGGGTCCCTTTTCTCTGCTCCTATGATGTAGCTTTGTCCCCACTGTTATCATAGCAATGGGCTTAAATGCATGGCTACCTCACCAGTGACACTGCAAACTCTCAGAGATCATGGACTCACCTAAGGGCTTTGTATTTTTAGTATTCACCTGTTGGAACAGCGTTGGCTGTAAATTGGTTGACAAAGTGAAGAGAAAACATACACACACACATTCATTCACTTAGGGGAATATATTTTGGTGATATACATAAAACTTATCCTCATCATAAAAAATATCATCTATCTTTCCTTGACATATAAAAACCAAGTCCCTGGATATCTAAGCTGTCCATGGCAACTATTAGGCAAATTTATCTGTATTTTTTTCTGTTGGAAAGACCTCAGAGCTCAGGCAGGGTTTTGAGTCAACTGCTGAAAACCATTTTAATCCCTGTCTTCTCTATATCTTCAAACACTAAATTTTAAGCCAGTGTTCTCCAAAATGTATTTTGATAGAAAAAAATCCTTTCAAGATATTAATAACCAAAAGGTGATTCATGGACATATAAATTTAGTGGAACATAGCAAGCCCATCCCTTTTGGGAAGGCATGAAATATGTTAGAATATTAAGGAGTCTGAGAAGTCTAATCAGAACTTTGTAGACCCAATGTTTTTGACCTTGAACCTCTTTTTTTTTTGTGGAGCATTCATTAACATCTCTGGGATCTAATGATCTATAGAACATACTTCTTCAAGAAATGCTGCTCTGTACAATAGACTGAGTCAGAGAATGTGATTTTAGTCATGCTTTATATATGGGGAAGTGTGAGGAAAGTCAGGATCTCACAGAACAGGTGGCTCATGGGCATTCTGCTCCGTTAGTGTAGCAGCTTTAATTGTTTCTTTTTCCATATATTTGTTGCTTTCTTTTCTAGTAATGGTTGATACATTACATACAAGGAAAAAGGAGAAAGTCTTCATAACAATTTTGCTTAAAGAGTTCCATGCTCAAATAAATATTTGGGAAACTCTGGGTTAAACAAAGTTAAGTAGACTTTGATCATGTCTTCTCAGAGTCACAATGATCAAGAATGTGCAAGCTGGCTCTCCAATGGGGTTCAAGTATACAGCTTTTCCCAATTTCTGACCATAATTTTCTAGGCATTTGGGGCCTAATGTTTGTTGTGATTCACTATGGATAATCAGGAGATTTGGAGGCCATATCAGTGATTGCTGCTCAGTGTCCTTCACTGGACTGGTGAGCATGCTGTCAGGATGGACAAGGTCTCCAATGTTATACAACCTAAGACACTTGGAACCTGTTTCTCAGCTCCCCATAACTGGTTACATCTGTTTTTATCCAAGAGCTTGGATAGATCAGAGCTAAAAATAATAAAAATAAAATTAATATGCATTTGGGAAACAATTGTTCAGGCAAACTAACACATGCTGATAATGGATCTGTCCAAAGCTTCATTTTCGGAACTGAAGAACAATAATAAGCGTATTAACACAGGTGACTGTCTAAACAGATTCTTGGCAGCCTATGATTAGATAAAGGAACTCATGCATCCTAAATGCAATTTACGCAGTAAAAATTATGCACCATTACAAAGGGACACATTTAAGTTAACTGTAACAAATTGTTATTTTCATGGTATATTTTTCTGCAAACTTTGACTTTGAAGCTACATGTGCTTTTGTACTGAAAGTTGATTTCTTGTAGAAAACATATAGTTGAGTACTTTCCATTGTCTTTCTCACTTTCTTAATTCCAAGTTAACTTTATAGTTTCAATACAATCTCATTTTCTTTCCAAAATGATTAAGACTGAGTTTTAACTTAATTATTGAGTGTTCAGGAAGGTAGGGTAGTGGGTGCTGGTGATTTCTAAGAAACAGAATTGAAGAATTTATTAAGAAAATTAAATTATGTAATGTTATGTTTTCATTAGTTCACGGTTAAGGGAAAATGGTGGTTCACGTGCCATTGCCATTTGTAGATACGGCAGCTGCTGATAAAATACAAGGAAATCCCTTAAACAGAACAATTGTGCAAATAATGAAATATTTCACACTTAAAGGAGAGGAACTTTGTTTCAAAAAACATTCAGTGAATAATATCTGAATATACAATTTTAGAATAGAAAGAAAAGAGTGCTTTTTATAATTACAAATTTAAAAGCAAATGAGTACTGAAATTAAAAGGAATTACAGAAAAATGATAAATATTTTATGAAGATAACACTGTGGTGTATTAAAAGCAGAGGAGTAGGGTTTAAGTTTTAAAGAGACAAGACATCAATAGAGATGTCAAAAGAGTAAGTTTTGAATCAGGAACTATCATTTGCTAAGCCCTCACTATACATCAGGCATAATTGACTACTTTATGCAAATTATTTTGTTGAGGTCTGTCATCAACACA
The DNA here is from genome assembly GCA_032199065.1 of Smutsia gigantea. Classification (NCBI taxonomy): domain Eukaryota; kingdom Metazoa; phylum Chordata; class Mammalia; order Pholidota; family Manidae; genus Smutsia; species Smutsia gigantea. The sequence goes on from JAVSCE010010498.1 coordinate 150,787, forward strand.
GGAAGGAGTGTATTTGTTTCATTTTACTTTAAACTTGAAACATGAGGTAAAGAATGCACAGCACAATAAAGAATTAAGATATAACACCATTAGTGACTGGCTCTCATACATTTTGCAATAAAATGATCATAGCATTACTACAGCATATCGTAATTTTTCCTTTTGCCACCAGAGAGTGGATCAAGATGTTGCATTTCATTTTCTTCATGGAAGAATTTTCCTTGCCACTAATGTTCAAAAGCTTTAATTTTTTATTTCTTAAAAAAAACATACTTTACATTTAGAACTCCTTTCTTTATGTTATCAATAAAAATCTGGGTTAATTAAGGTTTTTTTAATCATGTGCAGTTATAATTATTAAAATCAAAATAATTCTTTCCATCATTTACTTAATGCAGTCTGGGTAAATGAAGTTGAAAAAGCATTTTGTGTATAAAATCGCTGTCAAGAATGCTACCTGCCTGGGACATAAATCCATACCTAGAGGATGAAATGAGCCAGGTGTGATAGCTTCCAGCTGCGGTGGTGGTGGGCAGATATGGAAGAATAAGTACATTTTGTTTTCTCTTTTTAATTCTTACATAAGGAAACAAAAAGAAACAAAAAACCAACCCACATATTAAAAAGTAATTGTGCTTAAAATGCCTAACATAACTGTAACTTAGGTTTTTGTTTTTTTGAAAGGACAGGAACCAAAAACTTGTGTGTGTACACAAACACACACAAGCATGGAACTAATTACACAAAAGATTTAAAATGTAATTATAGATGCCCTTTTTAGCACTCACATTTTAATTTCATATTTCTGCAGGTGAGGTTCAAAAAAACAAAAGGCTTTCAATTCAGAATTATGGTTTCCACAGAAATTGCAGCACAATTCTATCTTGCATTTTTTCATGTTTTTATAAAACCTATGACCATTTCCAAAACCTCTGGGTATCATAACATATTTTTAAATGCCAGCAAAATTACCAGACTGTAGAAGAGCATTAACTGGGCATTTTCCCCATAGAAAACCATTTCACACATCTACTCAGAGTTATATATTAAGCCAAGAATTTAGTATTGCAAATATATTAAAAAATGAGTTATCATTTCTTTGGGAGTCATAACTTTGAATTTTAGACTTCTGTCCATTTAGTATTTCAGACATGGCATCAATTTATATAATTTTGGGATGTGTATTGAATATACAAGCTTTGATGATAAACTGGTTCACCTTCATTTCCTGGATACCAACACAGAAGTGAGTACCTATTTTAATATGTGTTGGGCTTTCTGCATATGAATGAAGCACTATTAGACAGTTCCAGCTATGTTTTAAAAAATCAGCACACTTCAATGTTTTCTTAATTCTCTGACTCTGGGGAACATAAATAATCAGTTTAATTCTCTAGGAGATGCTGAATTAAATAGTAAATTGTATCAAGCCTGGGAAAGTTACATTTTTTAAAAAAGCACATATCTTTTTTATGTGAAGAATCTGAGATAGGAGCAAACTCAAAATGGTATTTAAGGTTTTGACTGAAATTAACTGTAGCACTTAAAATAATTCTTACTATTTTAAGGAAAAGCTCCAGAGGCCATTTGAAAAAAAAGATTACACTGAAAAAGGCAGAGAGAAAGGGAAAGATAATTAATAGGATATACTACAGTTGAATAACTAAATGAAAATATACAGATCTGCCAGCATCTAAAGCAGTCAGAATAATATTAATCAAATCTTACTGACTCTTAATTGGAATAATGAGAAAACATTCTTAGCCTGCTTGATCATGTTGGCATTTTAATTAAACTTTCTGGAATCCCAGAGAAAACAATAGTTTTTTGTTGTTGTTGGAACTTTTTTTGTTTAGTTGTTACCAAAAATACTTTTGAAGGCAGTCACCAAGTAGTATAATTGGGTCTTTATGTAGAGTAACAAGGCAGAACATGCTGCCATAGAATCAAAACTTTGGCGTTTAAAAAAGTTGTCTATAAATCTGCAACTACACAAAACTCTAACAGTGAAATGTGGGTTTAATTAGAATAAACTTCCTACATTATCAGAGATAATGTTATGGTCATTCTTCTATAGCATGTACCTAATAGAACAGTTCTGGTCTGGTGGAATAAAGATTTTCAATAAATAAATAGCTGACAATTTAATATATACTTATATAGCATACCTTGTGCCAAGGGCACCATTCTAAGTGCTTTAGAGATATTAACTCGTTTAATCTTCATAACCATCTTATAATACAGGCATCATTTTAATTCTCATTTTAATGGTGAGGACACGGAGGTACAGAGAGGTAAAATAATTTGTTTCAGATTGTACAGGTAACTAGCTGCAGAGCCAGGACTTAAACTAGGTAATCTGGCTTCAGAGTCAATTCTTACACATGTCTTCAATACTTTTCCCAAATGCCTTTACATGCTCAGCATTCTAACTTGGTGCCATGCATGTATCATCTCATTTCATCCTCAAAATGATTCTGCAAAGTCAGTATTATTATCCTCATTTATTGATTGGGAAAATGAGGTGCAAGGAAATTAAATAATTTGATCAAATTTAATTTAAACTACTAGGAAGAAAGCTATAAACTCATTTCTATCTGACTCTAAAGTGTATGCTTTTTCCAGCCTTTTTCCAGAATGTACTGAAGTAGCATTTAAAGATCCAGGTATTTGATTTACTGTCTTAAAATTTTAGTTTTTTAAATAAAATTAAGGTGCTTTATCAAATAAATTGAAATTTATCTGGTCATGGGAAGTCATTCACTCCTGTACCAAACATTTGCTGAATGTCCATTAAGGACATATCTAGGTTTCCTGGGGCCAGACTCATATAATTTCAGAGCTCTTTAGAATAAAGCATACAAATTCATACATATAAATTTAGATGTGTAACTAACTACTCATTGTGAATGATAAAAAAAAAGAGACAAATTATGATACCATCACACCACAGTGCAGTTTCTAGCCCTGGCCATCAGATTATCATGCTGGAGAAGTTTGCCCAGCGGGCCAAAGGAGGACCATTACCTGGAAAGTTAGCAACAGCTTAATTGTAGATGGGAGTGATTGCAAATGACTTAACTCTATCCCACTAAACATAAACTAAAGGGAGCCTAAATCAGCTTTCCCTTAGCTAGATTAAAGAAAAATGCCCACAGCCATTTCAACATCACCAGAAAGCAAGCATACATACAAGGGAGAAGTCAAATTGGAGAGAGGTAGTGGCCTCACTTTTGCAAATTTTGCAGAAATACATGATCATGAGAACACATTTCTAGAGCCTTTTCTGGCTCTTTGAATGGATGTGTGCAAGCGAAGTAAGCTGCTATATCCTCAAGGTAAACCCAACGTCTTCTAGCATCTACTCTGTTCTAGGCAATGCTCTGCCCTTCAAGAAGTGCTGAATTTGCCAGCCTAAAACAGTATGAGGCCACCAGAACCATGACTATGTTGACACAGTGGGATAAGGATGTACATTAGTAAGAGAGAAAAAAACTGTTCTTCATTCTTGATCCAATTTTACCATCCTGGAAAATTAAAGAAAATTCATTATGATTTACACTTAAAACTGAGAAAAATAAGTCTTTGTACTGTTTTTTTTCCTGTTTACAAAGAATGTAGGTAGAAATCCTGCCTAAGAATCTAGACCACGATAGAAAACCAATTTTCAAGCTTCTTTTGAGGCTTTCTAAAAGTAAGAATGATGAGAAAGGGAGAGCAGAAGTCACTGTAAAGGTCCCGGTGTCTTCTGCATAGGAAAAATCCTGTGTTTAGGTTGGAGAAGAAAGAAGACATTGGAACTGAAATTCTCTGCCTAATGATGGAAAATGTTATCTCCGTTGAGGGCTGGGAAGCCTTTGCAGGCTCACTCGCTCTATAAGTAATTCTCATATATGACAATTTGTTTGATTTGCTTTAAAGAGTATGGAAAGCCATAAAGTGATAAAAAAAAATAGGTCCCCTTCTTGCAGTCCCATTTCCTTTTCCATTCAGCATCTATTTGCATTGGAGACGAAAAGGCCATAGGAAGAATGAAGAGCTATTATTACATCTCATCCTGGTCTAAAGACATCAAAGGCAGCAAGATCCATCCTGTCAAAAGCAGACATAAGACTCTCCTACAAATCCCCAACCAAGTGATTCTTGTGGTAGAGAGACAGGTCTCTGGGTTACAGGCATATGGGATGGCTTATCTTTTCCCTTCTTATGTGTTCAGAGCCCCAGGCATGAGTAAAAATGGAGACCCAAATACCAGTGTCTAGTTATTTGAAAGGTATAAATCAAATAACAAATCATTAAATAAAATGTGTAGTATTTCCTACCTCGGAAAAAGGTGCCTTGATGACCACAAAATGGAAGAATATTTGTAAAGCTATGAATTTCAGATGACTGCAAGTTGGCAAATTTTTTTAAGGATGACTGATTTTATTACTTTTGTACATGCCTGGATGTTGCGTTGATGGAACAAAGATTTATGAATAAATAATAAGACATATGTAATTTATACACTATATACTTATTTTATGAAATTTATTTTTCTTGTCTGCATTTCAGCAAAATCATGATTTATATTGTCATAATCCAGATTATACATAATTTGTATTCTCTTCACAGTAATAATCTAAAGTAACTTTCTCTTACTGATTTAGGTATATATAAGCCTCTAACTTTAAGCATTTAATGAGCCAGCTACTTTTCGCTGGCTTCTATGTGTACATGAGTAAACTTTTGTCTCCTGTCAGTCTTTTGTCAGTTTAGTTTGCAGGCCTCGGTCACTGAATCTAAGAGGGTAAAGGAAAAGTTTTTCCTTCCCTGAAGAGATAATGCATTTCACCCTGCTGGTGCTGAGCACTAGTTCCCAAAAGACGCAGACAGTGATTTTTTTTAGGAGAGAAATGTTTTCAGTGGGGAGCGAAATATCTGTATTTGGATAATTCTTTCTTATATTTTTAAATATAACTTTTTAAACTCCAAACTTTTTTTTTATTATGGCATAATTTATTATAATAAAATAAACAGATTTTAGGTGTAAAATTACATGACTTTTGGCAAATGCCTATCCTCACTTCACCAGCACTTCATGCAAGATATTTAGCATCCCATGATTGCAGAATGTCTTCTCTGTCCCTTTCCAGTACATCCTTAGACACCACAGGCAACCACTACTCCAATTTCTATTGCCCTAGATTCATTTTGCCTGTTTTAGTGCTTCTTATAAATGAAATTATATGGCCTGTACTATTTTGTGACTTCTTTTGCTAAGGTAATATTTCTGAGATCAATCCATTTTATGTGTGTAGTTTATAGATGTTTTTATTGCTGAATATATACTTAGATTTAAATATATTTGTTACAATGTGTATTTATTTATCCTTTCTCTTGTTGATGAACATTTGGTTGTTTACAGCTTGGGGTTATTATAAAGTTGCTCTCAGTTCTTATAATGAAGTTGTACATCCATATACAATTCTTCATATGAGCATATGTTTTCATATGCCTTTGGTAAACACATGGGAGTGGAATTATTGGGCCATAGGGTAGGAGTATATTTAACTTTACTTTCTTTTATTATTTTTTTAATATAATTTATTTTGGTATCATTAATCTACAATTACATGTGCAATATTATGGTTATCAAACCACCCCTTCATCAGGTACCCCCCACCAACCCCATTACAGTCACTGTCCATCAGCGTAGTGAGATGCTATAGAATCACCACTTGTCTTCTCTGAGTTGCACAGCCCTCCCCGTGCCCCCCAACATTACATCTGCTAATCGTAATGCCCCCTTTTCCCCCTTCTCCCTCCCTTCCCGCCCATTTTCCCCAGTCCCTTTCCCTTTGGTAACTATTAGTCCGTTCTTGGGTTCTATGAGTCTGCTTCTGTTTTGTTCCTTCAATATTTTTTCATTGTTCTTATACTCCACATATGAGTGAAATCATTTGATACTTGTCTTTTTTGGCTTGGCTTATTTCACTGAGCATAATACACTAGCTCCATCCATGTTGTTGCAAATGGTAGGATTTTGTTTTCTTCTTATGGCTGAATAATATTCCATTGTGTATATGTACCACCTCTTCTTTATCCATTCATCTACTGATGGACACTTAGGTTGCTTCCATTTCTTGGCTATTGTAAATAGTGCTGCAATAAACATAGGGGTGCATCTGTCTTTTTCAAATTGGGCTGCTGCATTCTTAGGGTAAATTCCTAGGAGTGGAATTCCTGGGTCAAATGGTACTTCTATTTTGAGTTTTTTGAGGAACCTCCATACTGCTTTCCACAACGGTTGAACTAATTTGCAGTCCCACCAGCAGTGTAGGAGGGTTCCCTTTTCTCCACATCCTCACCAACATTTGGTGTTGTTTGTGTTTGGATGTTGGCCATCCTCACTGGTGTGAGGTGATATCTCATTGTGGTTTTAATCTGCATTTGTCTGATGATTAGCGATGTGGAGCATCTTTTCATGTGATTCTTGGCCATCTGAATTTCTTCTTTAGAGAAGTGTCTATTCATGTCCTCTGCCCATTTCTTAATTGGGTTATTTGCTTTTTGTTTGTTAAGGTGAGTGAGGTCTTTATATATTTTGGATGTCAACCCTTTATCAGATACGTTTTTTATGAATATATTCTCCCATACTGTAGGATGTCTTTTTGTTCTACTGATGGTGTCCTTTGCTGTACAGAAGCTTTTCAGCCTGATACAGTCCCACTTGTTCATTTTTGCTTTTGTTTCCCTTGCCCGGGGAGATATGTTCATGAAGAATTTGCTCGTGTTTATGTCCAAGAGATTTTTGCCTATGTTTTTTTCTAAGAGTTTTATGGTTTCATGACTTACATTCAGGTCTTTGATCCACCTTGAGTTTACCTTTGTGTGTGGGGCTAGACAGTAGTTCAGTTTCATTCTCTTACATGTAGCTGTCCAGTTTTTCCAACACCAGCTGCTGAAGAGGCTGTCATCTCCCCATTGTATATCCAAGGCTCCTTTATCAAATATTAATTGACTGTATATGTTTGGGTTAATGTATGGATTTTCTATTCTGTTCCACTGGTGTGTGGGTCTGTTTTTGTGCCAATACCAAATTGTCTTGATAACTGTGGCTTTGTAGTAGAGCTTGAAGTCAGGGAGCGTAATTCCCCCTGTTTTATTCCTCCTTCTCAGGATTGCTTTGGCTATTCGGGGTCTTTTGTGGTTCCATATGAATTTTAGAATTATTTGTTCCAGTTCATTGAAGAAAGCTGTTGGTAGTTTGATAGGGATTGCATTGAATCTGTAGATTGCTTTAGGTAGTATAGCCATTTTGACAATATTTATTCTTCCTAGCCAAGAGAATGGGATGCATTTCCATTTGTTAGTGTCCTCTTTAATTTCTCTTAGGAGTGTCTTGTAGTTGTCAGAGTACAGGTCTTTCACTTCCTTCGTTAGGTTTATTCCTAGGTATTTTATTCTTTTTGATGCAATTGTGAATGGAATTGTTTTTCTGATTTCTCTTTCTGTTAGTTCATCGTTAGTGTATAGGAAAGCAATAGATTTGTGTGTGTTAATTTTGTATCCTGCAACTTTGCTGAATTCAGATATTAGTTACAGTAGTTTTGGAGTGGAGTCTTTAGAGTTTTTTATGTAGAGTATCATGTCATCTGCAAATAGTGACAATTTGACTTCTTCTTTACCAATCTGGATGCCCTGTATGTCTTTGTTTTGTCTGATTGCTGTGGCTAGGACCTCCAGTACTATGTTGAATAACAGTGGAGGGAGTGGGCATCCCTGTCTTGTTCCCAATCTTAGAAGAAAAGCTTTCAGCTTCTCGCTGTTATGTATGATGTTAGCTGTGGGTTTGTCATATATGGCCTTTATGATGTTGAGGCACTTGTCATCTGTACCCATTTTGTTGAGAGTTTTAATCATGAATGAATGCTGAGTTTTGTCAAGTGATTTTTCAGCATCTATGGAGATGATCATGCTTTTTTTGTTCTTCTTTCTGTTGATGTGGTGGATGATGTTAATGGATTTTCGAATGTTGTACCATCCTTGCATCCCTGGGATGAATCCCACTTGATCATGGTGTATGATTCTCTTGATGTATTTTTGAATTCAGTTTGCTAATATTTTGTTGAGAATTTTTGCATCTACGTTCATCAGGGATATTGGTCTGTAATTTTCTTTTTTGGTGAGGTCTTTGCCCAGTTTTGGTATTAGAGTGATGCTGGCTTCATAGAATCAGTTTGGAAGTATTCCCTCCTCTTCAATTTTTTGGAAAACTTCAAGGAGAATGGGTGTTATTTCTTCTCCATATGTCTGGTAGAATTTAGAGGTGAATCCATCTGGTCAGGGGGTTTTGTTCTTGGGTACTTTTTTCATTACCGATTCAATTTCGTTGCTGGTGATTGGTCTGTCTAGTTTTTCTGTTTCTTGTTTGGTCAGTCTTGGAAGGTTGTATTTTTCTAAGAAGTTGTCCATTTCTTCTATGTTTTCCAGCTTGTTAGCATATAGATTCTCATGATATTCTCTTATAATTCTTTGTATTTCTGTGGGTCTGTCGCTATTTTTCCTTTCTCATTTCTGGTTCTGTTTATGTGTGTAGACTCTCTTTTTCTCTTAATGAGTCTGGCTCAGGGTTTATCAATTTTGTTTATTTTTTCAAAGAACCAGCTCTTGGTTTCATTGATTTTTTTTCGATTGTTTTATTCTCAATTTTATTTATTTCTTCTCTAATCTTTATTATGTCCCTCCTTCTGGTGACTTTGGGCCTCATTTGTTCTTCTTTTTACAATTTCAGTAATTGTGTCTTTAGACTATTCAATTGGGAATGTTCTTCCCTCTTTAAATAGGCCTGGATTGCAATATACTTTCCTCTTAGAACTGCCTTTGCTGCATCCCATGGAAGTTGTGGCTTTGTGTTGTTGTTGTCATTAGTCTCCATATATTCTTTGATTTCTGTTTTGATTTGGTCGTTAACCCATTGGTTAATTAGGAGAGTGTAGTTAAGTCTCCTTGTATTTGTGATATTTGTGAGCCTTTTTGATTTCTTTCTAAAATTTATTTCTAGTTTTATACCTTGGGGATCTGAGAAGTTGGTTGGTAGGATTTCAATATTTTTGAAATTACTGAGGTTCTTTTTGTGGCCTAGTATGTGGTCTATTCTGGAAAATGTTCCATGTGCACTTGAGAAGAATGTGTATCCTGTTGCTTTTGGGTGTAGAGTTCTGTAGATGTCTGTTAGGTCCATCTGTTCTAGTGTGTTGTTCAGTGCCTCTGTGTCTTTACTTATTTTCTGTCTGGTTGATCTGTCCTTTGGAGTGAGTGGTGTGTTGAAGTCTCCTAAAATAAATGCATTCCTGTCTATTTCCTCCTTTAATTGTGTTAGTATTTGTTTCGCTTATGCTGGTGCTCCTGTTAGGTGCATATATATTTATAATGGTTATATCTTCTTGTTGGACTGACCCCTTTATCATTATGTAATGTCCTTCTTTATCTGTTGCTACTTTCTTCGTTTTGAAGTCTGTTTTGTCTGATACAAGTACTGCAACACCTGCTTTTTTCTCCTTGTTTGCATGAAATATCATTTTCCATCCCTTCACTTTTAGTCTCTGTATATCTTTGAGTTCGAGGTTAGTCTCTTGTGAGCAGCATATAGATGGGTCTTGCTTTCTTATCCATTCTGTTCCTCTGTGTCTTTTGATTAGTGCATTCAGTCTATTTACATTAGGGTGATTATTGACAGATATGGACTTACTGCCATTGCTGGCTTTAGATTCGTGGTTACCAAAGGTTCAAGGGTTGCTTCTTTACTATCTAACAATCTAACTTAACTTTCTTGTTAAGTAATTGTAAGCACTGTCTGATGTTTCTTTATTTCTCTTCCTTCTTATTCTTCCTCCTCCATTCTTTATATACTAGGTGTTTCATTCTTTGCCTTTAGTTAGTAGTTGGATGGTCTGTTTTCTTTGCTATGATTTTATTTTCTCTGGTGACATCTTTTTAGTCTTAGGAGTGCTTCCGTCTAGAGCAGTCCATTTAAGATATCCTGTAGTGGTGGTTTATGAGAGGCAAACTCTCTCAACTTTCATTTTTCTGGAAATTTTTTAATCCCTCCATCATATTTAAATGATAATCGTTCTGGATACAATATTCTTGGTTCGAGGCCCTTCTGTTTCAGAACGTTAAATATGTCATGCCTTTCTCTTCTGGCCTGTAAAGTTTCTCTTGAGAAGTCTGATGAAAGTCTGATGGGTTTTCCTTTGTGGGTGATCTTTTTTCTCTCTCTAGCTGTCTTTAATACGCTGTCTTTATCTTTGATCTTTGCCATCTTAATTATTATATGTCTTGGTGTTGTCTTCCTTGGGTCCCTTGTGTTGGGAGATCTGTGGGCTTCCATGGACTGCGAGACTATTTCCTTCCCCAGTGAGGGAAAGTTTTCAGTAATTATTTCTTCAAAGACACTTTCTATCCCTTTTTCTCTCTCTTCTTCCTCTGGTACTCCTATAATGAGAATATTGTTCCATTTGGATTGGTCACACAGTTCTCTTAATATTCTTTCATTCCTAGAAATCCTTTTATCTTTCTCTGCCTCAGCTTCTCTGTATTCCTGTTCTCTGATTTCTATTCCATTAACAGTCTCTTGCATCTCATCCAGTCTGCTGTTAAGCCCGTCGATCACTTGTCTGATTTCTGCATTGTCTTTCCTCAGTTCCCTCACTTCCTCCCTCAGCTCTTGTACATTTCTCTGTAGGTCCATCAGCATGGTTATGACTTTTATTCTGAATTCTTTTTCACGAAGACTGAGCATTTCCATCCCTTCAGCCTCCCTCTCTGGGGTTGTCTCGTTGATTTTCGTCTGAACCACATTCCTCTGTCTTTTCATGGCTATAGAAGTGGTCGCTGGTAGTTGCCACATATGTCAGCTGGGCTCTTTAAGAATTTAAAAAAAGAAAAAAAAAAGAAAAGAAAAGAAATAAAAAGAAAGAAAGAAAGAAAAAAAAGAAAAAAAGTCGAAAAGAAAAATCAAAAAAGAAAACAAAACAAAACAAAAAAATGCCCACCGGGAGTAGATTCTGTGAAAATGGTGTAGTTGGCGCTGTTGTCCCACTATTCTGCAGCCGTGTCTGCACCGCTCCGCTGGGCCCTTTATCGCTCTGGCGGGGGTGGGAACTAATGGGAGGCTGTTGATCTCAGTGAGAAGTGAAAGTACGGCCACGCTTCCCCAGTCGCCAGCTAAGGCATCTGAAACTCCCCAGGACTCCCATCCTGCTAGGCTGAGTGTGCCGGGGCGATCCGGCTTCTCCCCTGGGCTCCTGTCTCTTTAAGACCGCTGAAGAAAGCACGCGCTTTTTTTTTTCCTTCCCAGGAGCCGGCTGCAAGCACCCTGGCGTGCTCCCTGCTCAGATCCTGCCCCTCTGTCTCTCCAATCTCTGCTACACTGCGCGATGTGGGTCAGCGTTCCCCGCGCAGATCACCGGGGCTGGCTACTTTGTGGGTGTACTTCCACTCCCAGCTCTGAATCCTCTCCTCCCACCGGTGCGCTGTGGTGGGGGAGTGGTCTGGTCCCGCCGGGTTGCGGCTCCATATCTTACCCGCCTCTTGGGTTGCCGAGTTCTCTTGGGTGTAGCTGCACGCTGTGCACTTTCCTGTGTATTCTGGTCTCTCTTTTAGGAATAGATGTATTTGCTGTATTTTCGTAGATAAATATAGTGTTGGGAGATTTCTGCCACCCTGCTCACGCCGCCATCTTCCTGGAAGTCCCGAGTATGTTTAACTTTAAAATAAATTTCCAGTTTTCCGAAGTGGTTGTTTACATTGTGTATGAGAACTCAGATTACCCTCCAGCTTTGTCAGGACTTCGGAATTCCAATATTTAGAAAATTCTTGCTGTTCTCCTGGGTGTGAGATATTATTTTATTTTGGTTTTAATGTTCATTTCCTTGATAATGATGAGTGACATTGAGCATCTTATCATGTACTTATTGGCCATTTGTATATCTTCTTTTTTTTATTGAAGTATTATTCATATACACTCTTATGAAGCTTTCACATGAAAAAACAATGTGGTTACTACTTTTACCCATTTATCAAGTCCCCACCCATACCCCAATGCAGTCACTGTCTTTCAGTGTAGTAATGCCACAGATTCACTGTTTGTCTTCTCTGTGCTACACTGTTTTCCCTTTGATCCCCCACACCATGTGTCCTAAACATAATATCCCTCAATCCCCTTCTCCCTTCTTTCCCAACTGCCCTCCAAGACCCCTCCCCTTTAGTAACCACTAGTTCCTTCTTGGAGTCTCTGAGTCTGCTGCTATTTTGTTCCTTCAGTTTTGCTTCATTGTTATACTCCACAAATGAGATAAATCATTTGGCACTTGTCTTTCTCCGCCTGGCTTATTTCACTGAGCATAATATCCTCTAGCTCCATCCATGTTGTTGTAAATGCTCCAATTTGTTTCTTTCTTATGGCTGAATAGTATTCCATTGTGTATATGTGCCACCTCTTCTTTATCCGTTGATCTACTGATGGACACTTAGGTTGCTTCCATACCTTGGCTATTGTAGAAAGTGCTGCAGTAAACATAGGGGTGCATATATCTTTTTGAATCTGAGAAGTTTTACTCTTTGGGTAAATTCCAAGAGTGGGATTCCCGGGTCAAATGGTATTTCTATTTTGAGTGTTTTGAGGAACCTCCATATTGCTTTCCACAATGATTGAACTAGCTTACATTCCCACCAGCAGTGTAGAAGGGTTCCCCTTTCTCCACATCCTCGCCAGCATTTGTTGTTCTTAGTCTTTTCGATGCTGGCCACCTTTACTGGTATGAGGTGATATCTCATTGTGGTTTTAATTTGTATTTCCCTGATGATTAGTGATGTGGAGCATCTTTTCATGTGTCTGTTGGCCATCTGAATTTCTTCTTTGGAGAACTGTCTCTTCATATGCTCTGCCCATTTTTTAATCGGGTTATTTGCTTTTTGGGTGTTGAGGTGTGTAAATTCTTTATATATTTTGGATGTTAATCCCTTGTTGGATATGTCATTTACAAATATATTCTCCCATACTGTATGATGCCTTTTTGTTCTGTTGATTGTGTTCTTTGCCGTACAGAAACTTTTTAGTTTGATGTAGTCCCATGAGATCATTTTTGCTTTTGTTTCCCTTGCTCGAGGAGATGTGTTCAGGAAGAAGTTGCTCATGCTTATATTCAGGATATTTTTGCCTATGTTGTCTTCTAAGAGTTTTATGGTTTCATGACTTACATTCAGGTGTTTGATCCATTTTGAGTTTACTTTTGTGTATGGGGTTAAACAATAATCCAGTTTCATTCTCTTGCATGTAGGTGTCCAGTTTTGCCAACACCAGCTGTTGAAGAGACTGTCATTTCCCCATTGTATGTCCATGACTCCTTTATCATATATTAATTGACCATATATGGTTGGGTTTATATCAGGGCTCTCTAGTCTGTTCCATTGCTCTATGGGTTTGTTCTTGTGCCAGTACCAAATTGTCTTGATTACCGTGGCTTTGTAGAAGAGCTTGAATTTGGGGAGTGTAATCCCCCCAGCTTTATTCCTCCTTCTCCGGATTGCCTTGGCTCTTCGGCATCTTTTGTGGTTCCATATGAATTTTAGAACGATTTTCTCTAGTTTGTTGAAGAATGCTGTTAGTATTTTGATAGGAATTGCATTGAATCTGTAGATTGCTTTCGGCAGGATGGCCATTTTGACAATATTAATTCTTCCTATCCATGAGCAAGGGTTGTGTTTCCATTTATTGGTATTTTCTTTTGTATATCTTCTTTTGTGAAGTATTTGTTCATGTTTTTTGCACATTTAAAAACAATTGAGTTATTTGTCTTTAATTATTCATCTGCAGGAATTTTTTATATATTTTAGATACAAGTACGTTGTCTGATTTAAGTATTGAGAATATTGTCTCCCAGCCTTTTATCATTTTCTTAATGAGATCTCATAAAAAAAGAAATTTTTTAATTTTAATGACCCATATGTTCTATATGACATTGTTGTAAGGGTGAATTTATATATGAGTGATCACTTGAAAGCCTTGGGCCCAGGGTAGATATCCCTTTTGCCCAGGTCTGAGCCTGTACTGTCTCATTTATTTATTGACATGTCTCAAAGGAGACTTGTGTTGCTGGCACTTCTCCAAACCCTTATTCTCTCTGATGTGTGCTTTTCACACTAATAAAGGGCAATATATTATTTGGTTTTCCAGAGTAACAGTGGGGAAGAAGAAAGAGTCTTTCTTGCAGTGATGTCTCCTCATGCATATCCCATATATGGGGGAGCCATGTTATTTCAGCTCTCGTACCTGGAGTACATTTTTTTTTTTTTACAAAAACCTGCAGTATGTTTTGGGCACCCATACCTGAACCCTTCTAATAAATAGTTCCTTAACTTCTTCTGAGGGTATTCTTTCTGGAAGGCTCAAACATGAGTCTAACGACTGGGCTGAAGTAATTTGAGGGAGACCCTACCACTGTCCTGTCCAGCACCTTATATTTGGAGCACAGGAGCAAATCCTCAGCATGTTCTTCTTTAGTAAAAATTTTCATGTAATCGCCTCCTGGAGATATGGCCACAAGTTCTTTGGGCCAGCACATATCTCTGTGAGATCCATAGCTGGGACCACTTAGATATAAAAGTAAGTATAAATTGTGAAAATAAGGAGATAAAGATTAAAACAAATAAAACAGTAAAATCCTTAAACCTCTGTACCACTTGCTTTCACACACTAATCTCATTGGAGTTTTCCTAATTTCTAGACATGCCATCCTTTCTTCTACCTCAGGACATTTGAAAATTTTCTTCCTCTTGTTCTAGAAACTCCTCTCTCTTCTCTTTTCTTGGCTAATTCCTAACAATTTCTTTTGGTCTTTATTTTAATCAATGTAAAATCGATATCAAGGCTGAGACATAGAATGTAGTTTACGAGTGGCAGTTTTTTTCTTTGTTGGACTTCATTAGGCAGCCTAGTTGTCTAGCAATCCTGAAAAATTACTTGAACCCCCCCCAGATACTGTGTTATGTTCATTAATAAACCCCAGTATCTAGCACCTTATCATGATTGAATAAAGGCCCTGAATTAAGCTTCCATTATGACAACGGCACTCCTTCCTAATGGACAACAGGAAAATATAGCTCCATACCATTCAATTCTGCCTACCTGGCTGTAGACACACTCCTCCACTGAAACCTGTAACCAGGATTAGACTGAGGCTCTGACAGAAATCTCCTTCCCCCTCCCAGGAAGCAAAGGAGTCTCAATATCTTTTCCATTCACTAGAGATTTAGGGCATTCTTATTTTGAAGTGGACAGTTAGCAGTTGAACAAAGATGTTGGGTGGTTCATATTATAATTTACCATTGAGAATAAGGGATGGGACAATGAATATTCATAGAGCCCCTAACATAATCAGTAACTATCTAGGAGCTTTACATAGCCTTAGTTTTATTCATGATAATGCTGATAGGACATTAAGTTTTGATGAGGGGAAAAAGGGGTAGGAATAGTGATAATATAGGTAGTGATTAAAAGTGAACCCTCTAGAGTCAGAAGATCAAGGTTTAAATCTTGGCCCCATATCATATAAGCCATATGAGCATAAGCAAGCTGCTTAAAAACTTAAAGCCTAAGTTTTCTCATCTATAAAATGGGAATAATAATACATCATAGGGTTGTTTGTGGGATGTGTGATTTAAAAAA
This sequence comes from Smutsia gigantea, assembly GCA_032199065.1. Lineage (NCBI taxonomy): Eukaryota > Metazoa > Chordata > Mammalia > Pholidota > Manidae > Smutsia > Smutsia gigantea. The sequence continues at coordinate 166,499 of JAVSCE010010498.1, forward strand.
GTAAAGGACATGAAGAATAGTGTCTAATACATGGTACATGTTCAGTCAACATTAACTATCAATATTATCATTGATATTGATGCCAAAACCCTTTGGGCATGTAAGTTCTAGAATTTAGATGAGAAGAATGCTAGAAAGTGGAAAGATGAGTCGGCAAGGAAAAATACTCTTGAATAATTGTGTATCCTGCAAACCTGATCAGTGTGTTTGTACGTTTTAGGGGGAGTTAAACAGGGCGGGAGAAAAGAAAGTGATCTGAAGTCTGGGGAAGGGGGGGAACAGCAAAAGAAGTCACTGATTTCACTCATTCCTATTATATCTGGTTCTCGAATCCCAAATCCCTTTCTTGGGTTTTATCAGGAAGATTCAGAAATTAACAAGCAGGAGGAGTTGCTGAGGCTCACCCTTCTGCTTCACTTTCTTGAGAATTCCCTGCCAATCTGCATGCACTTCCCTCCACCCCCCACCCCCACCCTTACTTGGGGGCTTTTATGCTGAGAATTCCCATGCATTAGATTGGGCCATGCAAGACCTGCTGAAACACATGCGTAATTCTGCCAGGATACGAAATGGTCTTCTTTCATTGTGCTTGTCTTCACTGAATCTTAGCCAAGGTCACAAGCAGGGGTACACTTCTTCTGTACCCTCAAATTGCAGTTGTCAGAGCACAGGCAGCAGTGGGGGCACTCACAACCCAGAGCAGAATTATCACACTTTGTCAGGAGGATAAGCGGACAAATGTCTCATATCACAAACCGGAAGAGGCAAAGGTAACACTTGCCTGGCAAAGCTAAGGCATGCTGTTGCGCATCTAAACATCTTAGATATTTGGGGAAAGAGGAACACATGCATGCAAGCTCCCACATGCCTGAAAGGAAATTCCATTCTTCATCAGTGATGTTTTCTAGCTTTTATCTCTCACTTCACCTCAGATTCTTTAATTCTCATAGATCTGCTTTCCAGCCACCAATTAATAATTTCTCTGATAAGTGTTCCTTTTTGAGAGTAATCTTTGATCTTAAGTTCAACATTCTTCTTTTAACTTCTAACAGAACAGGAGACATAAAAGTAAAGAGCTCGGAAGAAAAATACAATGTGTTACCTCCCTGGATCCTGAAATATCAGCTCCAGCTAGTTGGATTTAAACATGTCTAATTGTTTTTAACTTAGTCATGACAGTACCTCATGAAGTTAGTCAGAATTTTAATGTATGTCCATATAGGACAAAACAGAAGAGACAAAATTTGGAATCCACAATCATACAAGGTTTTGCCTAGAGAATGATGAATGTTTAGCTATGTGCAGTGTTCTCCAAGGAAATTTAAATAACAAATACAAAAAGAGACCTGCGAGGACACAGCCTCAAGTTTTGTGCTGTGCTGATTAAAATTAGAGCAGGTTGCAGGAGAAACAGCGGGATATAACACAACTCAAATTTAAAATAACTTATGGTTTTGTTAATTTTGAGAGATAGAGCTTAGCATCACCATATTTCAGCTCCTAATTCAAAAATGAATTATTAAAATGACTTCTAAATTTATTGAGCTTGTCTTTTCATTTTGAAAGTGCATGTGTTGTTTTGTTTGGTTTTCTCTACAAAGCATATACTGGCAGCTCCTATGCTTAGCTGTATATTGAAGATGTTGGGTAAGATGCATAACTTAGTTCTATTCTCATTATGAGAATTTTAGTGGGTTTCATCATTAGAGATAATAACTGTACCTAATCCACTGTGTTATAGATTATAGAACAGGATGCATTCATTATTTCATTTAATGGTATGCTACAGGAGTTATAGCTACTTTGTAAAAACCTATGCTCTGACTTGATTTTCATTACTATGCTTCTAGAATTAATTTTTCAGCTTACACACACAGTCCGAATTTAGAACACTGTAGAGTTAGATACATTTGTTCGGCTGTCGGACAACCAAGACATGTCCTGGTAATCCTGATACAGGTGTGTTTAGTTTTTTTCAGAACACTATTAATCCTTTGCATTTCTGACACTTAGTTACAGTTGTTCTCAAAGGAATCAAGGATAAAATTCCTACAACATTGAATTGAATAAGGTGAGTCCCCCGTATGAACTACCAGCTATGAAGTTATTCACACTTTCAAAATATGATGCAAGTGTTCATATATATCAGAGCTAAAAAGGAAAAAACTAGGACTTCATATCTTCTCTTTCATTCCTTTGACTTTTCCATTCTGTGGGCTCAGATTAAATTTTGTTTTTACATCTCTAATGATACAAACATTCAAGGCACAATGAAAAATAAAGGTCTTATGACTTCATAATATGTCTGGAATTGTACATAATTATCTTTAGCTGATTAGTCGGCTGTAGCAACCACAGGGCCATAGAGGGACTGAAATTAGAAATGGAAAAGTCTCATCGGGTATCATTGTCTTTCCTGCTGTCAAGGAAAGATTCTGACATGGAGTGTGTGTGTGCGTGTGTACATGTGTGTGTGTGTGTGTGTGTGTGTGTGTGTGTGAGAGAGAAAGAGAGAGAGAGAGAGAAAGAGAGAGAAGTCTCTCTTAGCCACATAAATACACAATCTGATGCACTTGTTTAGCAAAATTTTGACAGGAACTAAGCATCAACCCGAATCAGACAGAACTCATAGACTGCTGAGGGAAAGGACAGACAATTGTCCCAACTGTGGAGACAGCAGTTAAGTATTTATAGAACACCAGCTATGTGCCAGACACAGTAACATAACCATCTCCAGCAAAAACACCAATCATTCCAATCAGATATCACAACCCCCATTTTATACATGGGGAAACTGTCAGGAAGGAGCTCAGTTTGATGGCGCAGGGAAGTCAGATAGAGTGAGAAGTGAAACCAAAGTCACGAAAGCAAAGCAAGTTTTATGACTGTAACAGAGTGGCCTGGCCTGAGGTCAGACAGGCCCCACTGCCTACTGTGTGGCTTTGCCTATAGACGTTTTTGGCGGGGCAGAGAAGCCTCTGATTGACAGTTCTTGGCCTTGGAGGCCTGCTCTGATTGGTGAAATGAAGACATGGGCTGGGCCCTGATGTTTGCTGTGCCTGTGCTCTGAAGTTTCTCATTTGGGGCATGGTTTTTTCATCTGGGAATGTCTGGACATTTAGAGTCAGTCCTGGTCTTTGTAGCTTCATCTAATTAACTCTGTTTCTGGCTGTCTAGTTTTATCTGATTAACTCTGTGAGTACCTTTTGGTGGGCTTTACTCTCTTTCCACCCCACTCACATCTGTTTGCCTAACAAAATGGTATAAATAAGGATAAATGATTTAAATAAGGATGATGGTTTGCAAAGGTCCTATAGCTATAAGTAGTGGAAGCCTGCCTCCTGGCCCTGTGCTTTCCCGGCACTGTGGAAAGGTGGGGAAGAGATAGGCCTGCAGCAGCAATAGCTCGTGGGTAGGCACACAAATCTAATGCAGGACAAATAGGAAAAAAGTGTCCTGTCCAGTGGTATCACACCAAGATGGCGAGTAGGAGACCCCAACCTCCCTTGTCCCACAAAGAACAACATGAGCAAAAATAGCTCTAGGAGGGCTCACAGGTCCTCTTAACAAGCTTCAGCAAGGGGATGGAGAAAAAATCCTGGAGCCAGCCGCACAAAAAGTGTGGGAAGGGCAGCTACTTTGCCTGAATCATCACCTCCCCTAGGCTGGCCCCATTCAGTGCCCAGAGGGGACTCCCTGGTGCAAGAGACTTCTGCTCCCAGCTTCCCCAGCTTTTGGGCACTGTGTGAAGGCCCCACTTTGGTCTCACCCTGTCCAGAGACTGGCATAGCTGAGATATCTAGAGATGAATAGGAACAAGGAAGAAAGTCCGTTGCTACTAGTAGCAGTCACAGAGTGGGGGTGACTGCAGTTCCCAGGGGCCTGCTCTGCAGAAGACCCCAGCGGCCTTTGCCCCTGAGGACTTTGACAGCTCTTGCAGGTGCTGTGGACTCTGCAGATTTCATTGCTGAGGACTTTCCCAGACCCCAGGGACTGCTCCGCAGAAGACTTAGCAGCTTTCATCACTGGGGAAATCAATGGCCCACAAAGCCATTGCAGACCCCCTGCAGATCCACCCCTGAAGGGTCCACAGGTATCTGCATTTGCAGACTCTCCAGTTGCTTGAGGCTCTCTCCACCCCCACCCCTTCCAGAGCCCCTCCAGCCAGCACTGCTAGGGACAGGCTCTGGGCCCCGGTGTTCACTCTGTGATAGCAGTCAGCCATGGCTTCTGCCATGTATGTACACACCAGTCCAGGCCTCCACTGCTATGCATGTGCCCCCACTGCCATGCAAGTGTAATCTGCCCAAAGCCTGCTTCAGGCTTGTATAAGAAAGGGTTCTATAAGAAGAGAGCTCCTGTCCTGGGTTTGTGCTTTGCAGAGACTGGCCATGGTTCTCCTCAGCTGTGTCCCTGCTCAGAAGACAAGGAGTCATGGGCTGTGGAGACTTTTCCACCTCAACCCCATGTTTGCCTTTCTAGAGAAATTCCAGATACCTAGGACCTCAGTGTTGCCAGGCCTTGTTTCCAGGGCTTGATAGCTTTCTTCTCCAGGCTGGTCCTCCTGACTGTCAGCTGTGTGGCCAGTGGGTGTTGTGGAAATAAATGGAGACCAACCAAATGAGAAAAGCAAGGCTATTTATTCTGAACTTGCATTAGGAAGGGAGTCAGCCACTGTCATCTGGGCTTTGGGAGACTTCAGAGGAGAACAGAGAGAGGGAGGCTTTGGATATGCTGCTTGTGAATGGGGCAGCTGAAGGCAGACTGGCTGGAGGCAAGATGTCCAGTCTGATAGGTTAGGCGGATGTAGCAAGGTTTCTCTAGTTGGTCCTAAATTGCAAGTGGGGACAGAAATTAGGGAAGCTGTCAGTAATAAATCACATCCTGGCCACTTGTGTCCACAGTAACAGATTTTGTTTAGCTTCCTGGATTGTCACTGAAGGTAGCAATTTGGCTGTCTGCAAGTCTTCCTTACAGAATGCTGGCTGGCTGGCTGTTCTTTATAGAACAGGGGATTGGTCTCCTGGAGGGGTTGCCGCAGGCTGTGGGTGGAAGTTCTGTTTTTCTATCTGCTCTGGTTATTGTCTATTTGTATGTTGAATCCTCTGTGTTTAGGTCTAAGAGGAAGGCAAGGGGTGGCTGTTTGCAGGGGTGTATATGGAACTTGACTGTGTGGCCTATGGAGAGACCTTGTGGGATGAAGCTAGAAGTAGAAAGAAAATGGGATCATATCACAGCTGGGAACAGGGTGCCACCGTTGGCAATCCCTACATCTTTGCATCCTGGAAAACAATTCTAAGATGTCTTAGACTTCCAAATTTCTATCCTGCCTTCCAGTTGTTACAAAGGAATATTTTTTTCAAGGTGAGCAGACAGAACATATCTATTTTACTTTAGAGTTTGTTAACCTTTCTTACAACCTCTAATATGCAGCTATATCACATGTGGTCCTCCACTTTCTAAACTCTTGTCCTGCGCTCTGCAAACTTAGGCAGCAGACTTGTGCTTCAGCCACAGGGTCTAAAGAAAGAGTCAAGATAGGAGGATAGGCTCTCCATTGTTCATGATCTGATCTTACTTGTCATAATTGAATACCATTGTCTGAATCCAATGGTCCCTTCAAGTCAGAGCCAGCTCCACAATTTGTAGGGTCCAGTGCAAAAAGAAAATGCAAGGCCCCTTGTTGAAAAATCTAGAAAAAGTGTTAAAGGCTCTAAATGATGATGCTTTTCTCTTCTTCCCACAGGCTTCCTCTCAAACCTTCCTGGTGTTTTTATTTTCCTTTTCATCTCATTCTCAATAAAGAAAAATTAGATATTTAAATTATTAACAAAGATTTTATTATTCATCTTTATACTGTAAATATCTGTTTTAAATGCAGCTATTAAAGCAATGATCTCCTGCGTAGAATCACTAAAATTACATAATTTGTTTTTGCACAAATGTTAACAAAGGGAGTTCGATAATGACAGGAAGAGCACAGTTGATCCCATGAGATACTTTGGGCTGAGAGTTCAGTTTCTGAGTCCAGAGAGGCACTTGCATGGACCTGTCCAATTTACTATGGAAGACTGCAGAAAGCAGAAATCCCATAAGAACAGAGAGTTCTAAAATTAGAAATTTGGTCCATCTGTTATTATGACAGCTTTTTTACCCAAGGGATGTCGAACACTAGGGAATTTGAATAAATATAAAAATGAAAAAGTGGGTTAATCATCACATCCTTTTATTTCTTTCTAGATCCATCACCACGGTGGGCATACAAGTGACACAAAATTCATTCTTGCTCACTTTTTAAATATGCCTTCTGAGTCTCTCTATTTCTTAATAGCTTTATTGAGGTATAATTTACATACCATTAAATTCACCATTAAAACTGTGCAATTCAGTGATTTTTAAATAGATTTATGGAGTTGTGAAACCATCACTACAATCCAGGTTTTGAACATTTCCACCAACTTCTGTAATTCCCTCGTGTCTATTTGCATCACCCCCAGGCCCAGGTAACCACCGGTATGCTTTCTGTCTCTATGAATTTGCTCTTCTGGAAGTTCCATTTATACCATACAATGTTTGTAATCACTTGTATATATGGCTTCTTTCACTAAGCGTAATGTTTTAGAAGCTCATCTATGTATGTAAAGGGAACCTATTCCTTTTTATTACTGACTAGTATTCAACTGTATGGATATACCACATTTTGTTGATCTATGAACCAGTTTGTGGATATTTGGGTTGTGTCCAGTTTTTGACTATAATGAGTAATACTGCTATGGTCATTCGCGTCTTTTTGACTATAGCCATTCTAGTTGCTATGCAGTACTTCACTGTGGTTTTAATTTGCTTTTTCCTGATGGTTGCTGGTGTTGAGCATCTTTTTATGTGCCTATCAAAAGGGTCCATATTTCTTTTTGTGTCTATTCAAGTCTTATGCCCATTTTTTAAATTGGCTTGTTGTCTTTTCAAGAATTCTCTTTATAGCCTGGATATAATTCCTTTGTCAGACGTGGGTTACAAATATTGTGTTGACTTTTCATTATTGAACTGTATATTTTAAGAAGCAAAATATTTTAATTTTGATGAAATTTATCAACAGTGTACCAAGTTATTAATTTTTTATTTTATGGACTCTGCTTTTGGTGTCACCTCTAAAAAATTTTGTCTGAAGTCACCAATATTACCTTCTATGGTTTCCTCTAGAAGTTTTGTAGTTTTAGCTCTGACACTTAGGTATGTGATCCATTTCCAGTTAATTTTTATAGATGGTGTGAAGTATGAATCAAAGTTTATATTTTTAGCACATGACAATCCAACTGTCCTGGCAATTTCCTTTCTGCATTGATTTTCCATGAAATCTTTGCCAGAAATCAATTGGCCACAGATGCAAGGGTTTAACTCCTAGCTACGTTAATCTTTCTTCTATATCATCAGTTCTGGTTCTCAAGGGCACAGACGGTGGGAGGATATCTCACAATTACATGTGTGTTTTATCTCACATTATACATAATCGTTTCAGAATAACAATACTATTACCACCATCATCAATATGCTTTTCTGTTCATTTGTAAAAGCAGTGAGCTGGAAAGCTCACTGGAAGCTCTGGGCAAGAGTGGAGCATCTCAGTTATGGGTGTCACTTTGGTGGGGCTGTTCTGTTGAGGAACTTCTCAAATGCTATAACCATTGTTCTTTCTTCATGGGTCTCTGTTCCCCACAAAGGGGTTCTCCGGTCTCCAGAATGTCGTCTCCCTTTTAGTGTTGCACCATCTCCTTAGATGAGCTTTGCTTTCCAGAGCCATGTGTCTTTCTGCAATGTCTTCAGAAAATAGCAGTCATTCTTTAGCTGCAGAAGGAGAAGGATAATTTCCTTTTTTTCTTAATAGGGCCAATTCAGAGGTGTGCTGGAGCCAGCCTAAAGCAGCTGTCTAGAAAAGGTTGTGCTCAGCCATTTCTGGTTCTGCGTTTAGTACTGTTATATTAGTAGCCATGGTGGGAATATTTACACCAGCAAAATTTGCAAACAGTGCTTTTGGTGATGGGGTGGGTAGGGGGTGGGATACTAGCACACTATTGACTCTTGCTGATTAGACAGATTTACAGTAAATTCTACAGTTTTTAGCCTAATTTGCAATCTCACTTTTAGATTTTGGAATTCCAAAGACTGAATCAGTTTGCTGGTTCTGGGCAATCTCCCATGTATTTCTCTGGTCTGCTAAGTCTGTTCCAATTTGTCCAACTGTTTTCTTTCTTATAATTTTTTGCTGTCTCTTTTCCCATTCTTTTTGAACTTGTGAGTTTATCCCTGCACTGTAACTTCAATAGAATATTTTTTAAAAGCATGGATTGAGCACAAAGTAAATGAGTGTTCACTTCACCATATTTAATTTTAAGTGTCCTTTAGGTTTAAAATGTTCTCTTTGATTCTGTGCATGTGCAACTACCTATGGATGCTGTGTACCATCTCTTTGCTTTCTCAGATACTCTATAGATATTAAAAATAGGTTTAAAAACAGTTATTTCATGCTTTACTGAAGAACACTGTGAAGAAAGATGTAATGAAATGGTCTTATTATGCTTAAGGGAACAAAAAGTAACAGGATGTTAACTCTTAAATACCTCTGTGAATGAGATTTATTTATTTTTATTATTGGTTTTCTATTCTTTCTGATGTATCTATAAAAATTCTTCCAATTTTAGAGATTAGAAAAAAAGTAAAAAGTGATTTTGAGTTGACTAAAACACACACACGCACACATCCAAGAGAACCCCAAAACTGTTAACTTAGAATTCCTTGGGGTTTACTGAGTTAGAATACCAGATGTAGTCTCAGAACATAACCTGATTGTTATGTCTAATTCCAAGGCATGTTGTGCATTTCTGGCCTATCCCCTCATTCCTCAAATATACAGTCTTTGGAGTTTCTAAAAGTAGAATTCTATTACATGGATTGTAGCAGGGAGTGGCAAGTGCAAACTGTTGCCCCTTTCAGTGTCACATTGCTCTGAGTAAATTGAGGGAGACATTACCGCCCTGTTTCCTAGGTGAGATATTTCATAAATGTGGAGCACACACATGGACACAGTAACACAAAAGCTTTCCGTTTGTCATTATAAACTCCCAAGGTGGCAATACTATTATTCCTGTTTCTGTAAAAATGTGGGATTTTGAAACTCAGGGACTTGCTTTTTACTATGAAGAAAACTCAGGAAGAAAAAAAATGAAAAAAATCTTCTAATGTCCTGGTAGTTCCACTTTCCTAACCCCTGTCCCTCCCAGAGATGCCCAGTGTTTTAACTGTAGTAGAGTTTCTAGGTCTTCCCTACTGGCTACTGTTCCATGAATAGCTAACCTGACAGCTTTCTCCTTGCCTGTTGGTGTTAAGAGAACTTAACTAGAGTATATTTAGACTGACCAGAGAATAAATGGCCAGAGTCTATTCTGAGTGACAGCTTTCAAATGCTGCCAAAGACATAAAACCCAGATATACAGATAGTTTTTGGCCAAGGTGTATGGATCTGTATGTCAGCTGTCCTCAGACATCCCCATCTAGGACTAGTTGTTGACACCTTTCTTGGCTATACTCCTGAGGCCAAATGCCATCAACTACTGGGCAGTACTGGTCAGAAGAGATGGGTGTTCAGAAGAACCCAGACAGTCTGCCAAGGACTCCAGGAGCTAAGAGCTTTACATATAGTAATTATCCTTGGTTTAAAGTTACAAATCTCTTGTTTAAATGAGAGGTGGTTGGGATGGTTACTTTTGTCTCAGCAAATCTATAAGGTGAGAAAAATTTAGTTCACAGGATCTAAGGAATGGGACTGAGTTAAGCTCCATGTGCTGTGATTCGGGCCTAAGCCCTGAGCAGTCCAGAAACAGAAGAGATAAACAGGGAGGCTGTGTGATTAAACAGGGTCCTGCAGGATCTGAGTGGAGACTCCGAGCTCATTAGAGTCACAGCTGACATTGCTGTTGCGCCCTTGAGCTGGCTGACAATGCACACTTGTGTTGTGATTGCTATCATGAAAGGCACTGTCAGAATAAAGTCTGTGTGCTGTGCAGTGAGCACCTGTCCTCTGCCATCCTGACCAAGGCCTCCCTCTAACAATTCCCAATCATAATCTTTTCTTTTTCCTGCGAGCTTTTAATATTTTCTCAAAAGTCAATGTTAATCAAACTTCTTAATCAGGCTAGCTTCTTTTCTTTGAAATTACTTCCCTTTGACAATATCTTAATAGTAACTCAGGCATCCATGCAGAAAATTAGAAGTGCACTGCCTGCCCACCTCCCATTCTCATCACCCCACCCAGTGAGTGGGCACTGTCGGCTGAGCCTGAGGTTTTGAGAGAAGCAGGGAGATGCCACTAAGAAAGAGGAAGCCTTATTGCAGTTGCTACACTATTCCTGGAAACCACCTCCCTCGCCTCCTCCTCCTTCTTCTTCATCACAAAAATTTATTAAGAAGCTACTAAGCAAGAGGATCTGGGCTAGGCATCAGGAAGAGACAGAAATCAGAGCAATACACTGTTTCTGTTCTAAAGACATACTCGGACTGGTGGGGAGCTGCTAAACTGCAGTAATTAAAGAGTCAGTGTTTGGAGTCAGAAAAACGGAGTTCCAATCCTATTCTTCTATTTTGTAGTTATAGGTCATTGGTCAAATTATATACCCTTACTAAACCTATGTTTTCTCAGATGTAAGGTGGACTTAATGATAAAAATCCCATTCTTATAGGGTTGTTGTATAAGGATCAAATGACGTGAAATAGTCTGGTACATATTAAGGACAAAAATTATTGGCTCTTTTTAGGGGAAATAGGATAAAGATACAAATCATTTAACTAGTATAAATTTAACATTATGCAAGTGGAAAACAATGAAAATGAAATGGCTGCGAGAATCAGTTGTTTAAAGAACAATTTAAGGAAGGCACACAGCATAAATCCAGTGAAATAGGTAATGCTTAACGTTCAAAAATTCAAAACTTAATTAAGTGTCCTGAAAACTCTTCCAGTGAGAGTCGAAATTAATGATATGGTGCTTCATTTCTCTCTAAGACCAAAACTCTCTGTCACCTTTATGCTGCCATATTTGAAGTGAGAGGACAGACAAGTATCCAAAATAATGTGGATGCTGGCAAAGACATTAACATCTGCAAAAAGTAAAACATGTCAGAAAGGTGACACCCTCTGTTAGGCTGTCAGGAACATACATGAGATAAGCAAGGAGGAGTTAGGAGATGGCCCATTGAAAATGTCTTTCCTGTAAAACTTGGAGTTGAAATTGTATAAGGGGTATTGCAATGCATGGGATACTGGGGAATCAGAAGATTCTGGTCATAATGAAAAACAATGTCCCAGAGAAAGAATATGCCATGTTTTCAGCCTTTAACTGAGAACCAGTTGGTTCTGGTTTTAAGCAGGAGTTCCCTTTTGCTCCTTATTTGATTAAAAATGTTATCACTGAATACTATGTGCTCTTTGAAGGGAGATAACATGCCTCATATTTCATCATCTCTCCATAGAACCCAGCAAGGTGCTTAGTATCCTACAGTTTTAGAAGGAATCTTAAAGAATAGTTAGTCCAAAGCTTTTGCTTTACAAATGGCAAACTTTGGACCCTTACCACAAATCTTGGCTGATTGTAGGAACTGAGAAGTGTACTTAGAAAAAAAATCTGCAGAAGAGTGTAAGATGCAACATTGTTTGTTTTGAACCATAGGGACTCTGTTTAAACATAATTTGATAGATTATCTCATTGGATAAAAATAAAATTTGACTATTAGTCCAGGTATATTTCCGGCACATTTAAAAGAAAGATGGACTCTGTTTCATCTGCTTCCTGGAGCTCAATTCACAGGGAGTGGAGTAAACAAAATGATGAAATCAAATTTCCTGCCCAACATGGGTGGAAACTGGATGGTAGAGCTGAAATCATTGCATCAACTTGATAAAGTCAGTGTTAATATCTACATAGTACTTTATTGTTTACTCATTTCTTCATTCAAGAAATACGGATTTAGTACTGATCCGTTCTATTTAGCTATTGGTATTATAAATAAATAATTAGTGTCGTGTTTTGAGAATTTCCTTTGTCTTATATTTTCCTCCAGGCCTCTCTTACTTTCACACCCATTGGGTCTTTACAGCATTCCTCCCCAGAGCTAATATCACCTGCATTTCAGGTAGTGAAACGGGCATGAAGAGGTGAAGGATCTTGCTCAGTGACCCACAGCTCCCAAGTAAAAAAGCTGATATTCAAGTCAGGTGTTTGTCCAGCTCTAAGACTTTTATGCTCCAGGGTAGCTTACTTCCAGGGGCTCATGCTACAGAGGGAATATCAATAAAAAAGCAATTGTGATATATTATGATAGGAACGAACATAGAGTTATGTGAAGTTGTTTGCGCCTCATGTATTCCCTAAATGTGCTGTGTGCTTTGTTTACCCTGCTGCAAGTTCTCATGACTTTGTGAAATACTGTAGTAGTTTCTTCTCAATATTAATATTCTCTCTCTCAATCCCTTTCTCTATTTTTGGTGGAGGAAACTGGAGTTTAGAGTAGGTTTACCTGATTTAATCTAAATGATCAGAGCAGTAAGTGGCTGGGCTAGGATACAAACACAGGGTTGTCAAGCATTCAATACTCTGTCTTCCACTCCTTCTTGAAGTGCTTGGAGTCAGGTGCTGTGAAAGAGCAGGAAGCATTTACTTAACTGCCTGGGGGACTCCTGGCTGACAAGGCAGCACTTGGACTAAAGTTTGCAGGAGTAGAAGTCCACTAAGTGAATGAGATGATAGAGGTCATCTCAGATTGTAGAGCAGCACGAGCAAACACTCCCAAGAGAGAAGAGAGTTGATTTGGGGAAGAAGAAGTCGTTTTCTATGGCTCTTGACAAGAAATGGCATGTCAGGTGAGCTTTGATTTCCCACAACATTATAAAGCATTGGCATAGTTCTGAAAAGGAAGACAGTAGTTTTGACTCTTGGGAAATTAGATAAGATCTCATAGGAGTGACATTTGAACCTTAAGCAACAGTAAGAATTGGACAGATGGCAATGGAGCAGGAAAAGCATTTCACATGGCAGGAATAGCACTGAAAAGGAATCAATCAATATATATACAGTCTGTGAACAGGAATCATGAATAATTCTCAGTTTGACCAGACTTGGGGAAATAAGACTGGAAAAAGATGCTTTGCCAAATCTGGGAAAGCCTTGACTTCCAGGCAAAGAAATTTAATTTTGTTTGTAGGAATCACGGATGGAGAGACATGATCAAAACTGTGCTTGAAGAAGCTGGAAGTTGATAGGGAATTGATTTGTAAGACATTAATAAAACTATTGTCAGATTAATGTTGGTAAGAAACAACACTAAGACATATAACCCAAACAACTTTTTTAAAATCAGTTTTAAACTTTTTTTCAGTTTACAACAGATTTAACTAAGGATTCATTTGATCCTTAAACAATCGAGGCAGGCAGATGAGGAGTTTTGAGAAACAGAGATTTTAGTAGGTATTCCCAAGTTCACCCTGGTTTTACAGGGTACTCGAAGGTCTTCTGATTCCAGGCTCACTATTCCTGAGTGTCCTCAAGGTGGGCCCTGGCATTTTACATTTATTTGTTTCCTCCTTTAGGCTGACTTGTTCTTCTTCCCACAAAGAAATTGACGAAAGTCTGAGATATCTGTTTCAGTATGAATGATAATTGCTAACATCAATTATTATTATTTATCAGGCACAGCTCTAAATGTTCCCCGTGAATAAAATTAACTAATTGTAACAATTATAAATTAATTGTAACAAAGTATGTACTATTTCTATTTTATAGGTAAGGAAATGGAGGAATGGTTTACCACAATTATTTGCAGCTATTAAGTGATGGAGCTTGGATTTGAACTCATGGAGTAGGGCACACATCATAGGGTGCATGGAGTAGTGTTACATAACCTTGTAACCACCACACCTTACTATTTCCTCAAGAGCTAAGAGCTCTTTTGGGTTTGGTTAATATAAAATGAGCAGCATTTTCAAGAGGACAGAATTATTTTGGGGCTTGACTAGATATCTATAACAATGCTTTGTAACAGCGACCACAATATACATCTATACAAGGATTTGAAAGTAATGATTCAAATGTACAGGTTTCCCATTGGCTGTCGAGATGATCCTTTTATGAGCACCTTTATCTCACCTAGAGTGGTGCATGGTGAGAGCAAGTGGAAGGCGATGAGTTACTGGATTGACCCTTTGTTCTTAGCAGCTGTCAGCGTGTCTTATATTCCTCATTTATAAAACAAAGGTAACTGAAATAATTTCTAAGAAAATTTCTGATCATAAATAAGAACAACCAGTGTTCTCCCTTTCTTTGCTTTCTCTTTACATCATTACATCAATGGTACGTCCACCTACTGATATATTACTTGTCATGAACATTCACATCCAGCTTGTTGAACCGTTTTCTTGGAGTCACTTTATACATCAGGAACAGGTCACACATCAAATCTTAGGGTCTCAGCTTGCCTACCAGTAGAAAATAAGGTTTTGTCAATGGAAGACATTTGAACCACATGTGAGTGATTGTCTAATTTATGGTCTTAAAGGGCAAAGGGAGGCATCAAGATGAGAGAATGACCAAGATGACTCATGGAAATGACTTTGAAAAAAATGTGGCAAAGATTGGAAAGCTGGGAAAGGTAGCAAAGCTTACTTCCTCCCTCCCTCCTTTCCTTCCTTCCTTCCTCCCTCCCTCCCTTCCTCCCTTTCTTTCTCTTTTCTTCTTTTTGCTTTGTTTCTTACATTAACCTTTTATTTCTTGCAAAGCCTTATCCCTTTCCCTCTTGTACTGCCTCCCCTCCTTGCCTGACTGATTTAAATGAGGCACCAAAGCGCGGGTCCAGGTCCTTTGTAGATGTCAAAGTGGTTAAGTCAGTGCCCATGTACTCAAGGAACTTAAACTCTACCCCTGGAGAGAGACTGCAAGCGTCTGTTATGCAACAGAAGCAGTCTCTGGGAGGTAGAGCTCTTTAAATGAAGATGTTATAGTCTGGAAAGTGAGAAGTCAGAGCTCTAAACAAGGAGGGTCTGTGCATCAGCAGGTGTCCAGTGAAAAGGGACGATGGCTTTCTTGGGATTTGTCTCCAGTGACCCCCTCACTGGAGGGGTCATGAATTGACCCCACACCCCAGCTGGCTTTCTCTTCACCAGGAACAGGCAAACAAAATCCCACCCCAGGAGCTAAGCCCCCTCCTTCCCAGGGCCATTTGTTTAGAAGATGCTGGATTTTGCCTAAATGGAAAATGGTGATATTTTAGGAATTCAGTTCCACAGAAAGACAGAAAGGGTGTGGCCTCTGGGTTTGTCCTCTTGCCTAGCCGTGAAGCACCGAAATCTTCACACCCTGTTCACACACTGGAGATTAGCTTTGAGTGTCAGGATATGGGGTAAAGCCAATAGGTTTTCTTGTCAAATAAATCCTCATGCCACTCGTTCCAGCTTTGAATTGAGCAAGTTGCTAAACCTTGATAACTATTTCTAAATCTTTAAAAAGAGTATAAGACTTCTTGGCTTTCAGGAATGCTGTGAAGAGGAACTGAGTCTACCTGACCAAGGCGATAGGGTGATGCGTAGTCTGTGTGTGTGGATTCCCTCCATCCTCCCTCATAAATACCTAGTTTTGCTCTGAAGAGTGAGAAAAGCTTTAAGACAGAGGGAAGTGGTTAAAGCTGTTGAAGGCTGGAGCATTGTGAACCCAAGTCCCATACATAATGGAAAAAATATCATGTCTACATGCCTATTTGTCCAACTTCTCCCCTTCCCCCAAAATATTTGTGATTTATCTATGAGCTATTTGTATTTGTATTAGGGGTTTGTAAACAGAGGATGGAGGAGAGAGATAAAGAGTCTTTTTTTGGCTTGTAAAATCCCCCGTACTCTCTTATCCAAACAATCTCATAATCGTTTCTAGAATCAGAAACTATTGTTCTAGAATGTTTCTAGAATGTGTTCTAGAACGTGAGGTCCATGATGAAGTGGGATATTGGGGTACAGCGCTGATCTGAAGTATGCCTTTTTTCCTCCCCATCAAAGGCAAGTGACTTAGCTCTTAGCTATCTTCAGAAAGCATTTATATTAATTAACCCAAGTAGGTTTTTTTGTCTTTTTATAGAATGATTGAAATCATGGGAATTTTTTTAAAAAGCACTTTAGTCTGTGTAGTTGTTTTTTTTTAAAATAGTGTTGATCCAACAAAATGAACTGCCAAAATTCTGGTTGTATATTGATCCTGGCAAGAGATATTTGTCCAAAATATGCTGATCACTTAAAATGTCTCTTGTAGTTTGGAGACCTGGTTCACTTCTAGTTAATGTGCTACAAATCCGTTTTGGGTATGCCACAGTATCATGAGATTCCTTTGTTAGAGCTGTGAGACCCAGTGCCAAGCAATTATCAACACATATTTCTAGATTTGCCTCTCCCTTTGTCATTTTTACTTTTATATGAGGGCGAAAGAGCTACAAAGTAGAGAAGGTGACTTTTTTAAAAAGACATGGAGCAAAGCGACTTTGGCCAGGAGTAGAATTTTCATGAACCCTTGGTTATTGTTAGATATGAACCTGTTGGAAAGTAGAACTACCAAATAAAGATAGGTGCTTGTAAAAAGCTAAAAAAAAAAAATCAAAGAAGTTTTGGGAAAAGCCTTTCTATTCCGTGGGCTCTGTGTTACTATGGCTCTCTGCCTTCTGGAATAATAATAGCAGACTGTTTCAAATGGACTTAAAATGCTGGGAAGAGAGAGGACTTGGCATGGAAAAACCTGGACTTGAGTTCTGGCTTTACTGACTTATAATGGTGCTTTTCCAGGCAATTCTCTGGGCCTCTTCTTCATTTATAAATGATTATGTTTTACCAAATGACCTATCATCTCCAGCTCAAAAGGCTCTATGACCCTAACTGAGGATTACTCTCTGAACTCCATGAATAGGGCCTTTTTAATTCTGTTTTTATGATTCTGAAAGGAGGTCTTACTTCTACTTGACCGCAGTAAATGGGAGTGTGGGTAGTTAACTCCTATCCCATATGTCACAAAGAGCAGCTGTACTACAAGCATTTCTGCTTCCTAAAAAAATAAGACTGTGCTGAAATGAACAAAGACAGACCAAACAGAGGAAGGGCAAGAGCCTCTGGAATGTTAGCTTTATTTAGCAGCAAATGATTGACAGCCTGTTGTGACATTATTACTCAAAGCATCTCTGTTGCCCTTCAAAACAGTTGTTCCAAGTACTCAAGAGACCGCAGTAGGACTGTGTAGCTCTGCTTTTCCTCTCTTCTAGGGGCGTGGAGTGAAATGCACACACAACTTGCTTTGAATAATATTACTGGTTAGAATCAGGGTCTTTTGATGGTCGGTAGAATTTATCTACTCCCCATGTAGTCTCATTTTAAGAAAAATGCTTTCCCCCTCCTGATATATAATGTATGCTCGTTGTAGAACATATCAGACCAAGACATAACCACATTTTGGAAGTATATCTTGCTAGAAATACATCAGTAAGAAGCCAAAAGGGCATAGGAGGTGGGAAATACAGACTTATACATTTGGAAATAGGCCTGGAAAAGTTCAGCAACCTTTGCCACATCTACAGACTCCTTATATTACACTGCACTTCCCAGGGCCTCCACTACACATTTCAGAAGAGTGTAAACATTGTTGACATTCCAAAGCTAAAGGAAGAACTTTGGATAAGGCAATTTTGTTCTCTACTTTGGAGAGGAGAAAATCCCAGTGAACACCAGGAAAATAATTTTGGAAGCTGTGAATTGTGAAGGTGAGAGGCTGAGCCAGCTTGTGGCTCGATACAAGGAAATACTGTCCACTTCCCATCAATGGTTTCCCATGTGTGAAGTGGGACTGATTCCTGCAGGTGACTTCAGAGAGGTGCAAACATTTAACCACATATGAGTAAATCTTGCACACACTTTAAAGAAATGCAAAGTGCAACCTTTAAAATAAAATGGCGGCTGTCCCATTTTGAGACTGAACGCTCTAAAAGCAGACCTTGTTTATACCAACCTCAAAGGTCAGCGACTGGGGGTTTATTGGATTTCCCATTCCAAGAAAATATTTATACTTGGAGAAGATGATGCCTTTTTTTTTAAAACTATAAAAGCCATACATAGCATATTTGTGGAGAATATTGAAAATAAAATGTTTTTTTTTTTTTTTTTTGCTTCTTAGCCTGGCAAAATTGACAGCTCTGTTTAAGGCACCAAAAACTAGGTAAAATAAAGAATCACACTTCTTCTAAATGGGTAAAGCTTTTTATTCTTAGTGGGGATGTTATAAAGGAAAAAGGTCTTGGTGAGTGCCCTGCTCTCCACTGCCACAGAATTCTGGTCACTAGAGATTTTGGAAGCTCAGATCATACAGGAGGGGAAAAGAGCACCGTAGAAGAAACCAAGGAGAAAAGATAAGCATAGACAGCTCAACAGACCAGAGGCAAAGTGAAATAAATTAACATTGTAGGAAACCAAGGCAATTTCGAGGCATTTAACAATGTTTGCCATTCAATCATTGACCATCCAATTTAACACAAAATATTGATTTAGGGGGTCAACTGGTTGAGGGGGAAAAAAAAGAACAACTCAAACTAATTATTTGCTTAAGCATTAGCCATTGAGCCATAAAATAAAGTCCTTATTTTTAGCTGAAGGCTCCAGATTTCTGAAAAACAGAGGCAGAAGTAAAACAAAAGCAGCAAACTGGGGAAAGCTATCTAGAAATGGATGTAGCGACACATGTTGGTATTTGGTCCTGACAAAAATAATATCTAAATGCCCTGCAAGAGAAGGGAACAGACTTCATATTAATATACTCAATTTCTTCTCTTGTTTTTATAATGTCTTATAACCTCTTTAAAGAATATAGGGAGACTTCCGGGAAGATGGCGGAGTGAATAGGACAGCAGAAATCTTATCCCAAAACTATATATATCTATGAAAATACAGCAAATGCAACTATTCCTAAAAGAGAGACCAGAACACACAGAAAAGCGCACAGTGTGCAGATATACCTGAGAGGACATGGCACCCCGTGAGGCGGGTAAGATACGGAGCCGCAACCCAGCGGGACCCAAGCACTCATCCACCCCAGCGCACCAGCGGAAGGAGAGGATTCAGAGCCAGGAAAACCCCGTGAAATAACCAGCCCCGGTGATCTGTGCAGGGAGCGCTGACACATATTGCATGGTCTAGCAGAGATTGGAGAGACAGAGGGTGCAGGATCTGAGCAGGGAATGCGCCAGGGTGCTTGCAGCCTGCTCCCGGGAAGGAAAAAAAAAAGGAAAGTCCGTGCTTTTTTCAGTGGTCTTAAAGAGACAGGAGCCCAGCGGAGGAGCCAGCGCCAGCACACTCAGCCCAGCAGGCTGGGAGTCCTGGGGGAGTTTCGGACCCCTTAGCTGGCTACTGGGAAAGGGTGACCGCACTTAGACTTCTCACAGACATCACCAGCCTCCCATTGGTTCCCACCCCGGCCAGAGCTATAAAGGGCCCTGCAGAGCAGTGGGGCCATGGCTGCAGAATAGTGGAGCAACAGCACCACCTACAGCATCCCCACAGAATCTACTCCCGGTGGGCTTTTTGTTTTTTGTTTTGTTTTGGTTTGGTTTTTGTTTTTCCTTTTCTTTTCTTTCTTTCCTTCTTTTTTTTTTCCTTTTTAAAGTCTGAAAGAGCCTAGCTGACATACGTGGCAACTACCAGTGACCAGTTCTATAGCCATGAAAAGACACAGGAATATGGTCTAGACTAAGATCACCCAGACAACCCCAGAGAGGGAGCCTGAAGGGATGGAAATGCACAGTCTTCCTGAAAAAGAATTCAGAATAAAAGTCATAACCATGCTGATGGATCTACAGAGAAATGTGCAAGAGCTGAGGGAGGAAGTGAGGGAAGTGAGGAAAGACAATGCAGAAATCAGACAAGCGATTGACGGGCTTAACAGCAGACTGGATGAAATGCAAGAGACTGTTAATGGAATAGAAATCTGAGAACAGGAATACAGAGAAGCTGAGGCAAAGAGAGATAAAAGGATCTCTAGGAATGAAAGAATAATAAGAGAACTGTGTGAACAATCCAAATGGAACAATATTCTCATTATAGGAGTACCAGAGGAAGAAGAGAAAGAAAAAGGAATAGAAAGTGTCTTTGAAGAAATAATTGCTGAAAACTTTCCCACGCTGGGGAAGGAAATAGTCTCGCAGTCCATGGAAGCCTACAGATCTCCCAACACAAGTGACCTAAGGAAGACAACACCAAGACACATAATAATTAAAATGGCAAAGATCAAAGATAAAGATACAGTATTAAAGGCAGCTAGAGAGAGAAAAAAGATCACCTACAAAGGAAAACCCATCAGACTATCATCAGACTTCTCAACAGAAACCTTACAGGCCAGAAGAGAAGGGCATGATATATTTGACGTAATGAAACAGAAGTGCCTTGAACCAAGAATATTGTATCCAGCACGATTACCATTTAAATATGATGGAGGGATTAAACAATTTCCAGACAAGCGAAAGCTGAGAGAGTTTGCCTCTCATAAACAACCACTACAGGATATCTTAAACAGACTGCTCTAGAGGGAAGCACTCCTAAGGCTAAAAAGATGTCACCAGAGAAAAAAAAATCATAGCAAAGAAAGCAGACCATCCAAATACTAACTAAAGGCAAAGAATGAAACACCTAGTATATAAAGAATGGAGGAGGAAGAATAAGAAGGGAGAGAAATAAAGAAACATCAGACCGTGTTTACAATAACTTAACAAGAAAGTTAAGTTAGATTGTCAAATAGTAAAGAAGCAACCCTTGAACCTTTGGTAACCACGAATTTAAAGCCAGCAATGGCAATAAGTACATATGTATCTGTAATCACCCTAAATGTAAATGGACTGAATGCACTAATCAAAAGACACAGAGTAACAGAATGGATAAAAAAGCAAGACCCATCTATATGCTGCTTACAAGAGAATCGCCTGAAACCCAAAGATAAACACAGATTAAAAGTGAAGGAATGGAAAAAGACATTTCATGCAACAACAAAGAGAAAAAAGCAGGTGTGCAGTACTTGTATCAGACAAAATAGACTTCAAAGCAAAGAAAGTAGCAATAGACAAAGAAGGACATTACATAATGATAAAGGGGTCAGTCCAACAAGAAGATATAACCATTATAAATATATATGAACCCAATACAGGAGTGCCAGCATATGTGAAACAAATACTAACAGAATTAAAGGAGGAAATAGAGAGCAATGCATTCATTTTAGGAGACTTCAACATACCACTCACTCCAAAGGGCAGATCAACCAGACAGAGAATAAGTAAAGACACAGAGGCACTGAACAGCACGCTAGAACAGATGGACCTAACAGACATCTACAGAACTCTGCACCCAAAAGCAACAGGATAAACATTCTTCTCAAGTGCACATGGAACATTTTCCAGAATAGACTACATACTAGGCCACAAAAAGAACCTCAGTAAATTCAAAAAGATTGAAATCCTACCAACCAACTTCTCAGATCACAAAGGTATAAAACTAGAAATAAATTGTACAAAGAAAACAAAAAGGCTCAGAAATACATGGAGACTTAACAACATTCTCCTAATTAATCAATGGGTTAACATCCAAATCAAAACAGAAATTAAAGAATATATGGAGACTAATGACAACAACAACACAAAGCCACAACTTCTGTGGGATGCAGCAAGGCAGTTCTAAGAGGAAAGTATATTGCAATCCAGGCCTATTTAAAGAAGGAAGAACATTCCCAAATGAATAGTCTAAAGACACAACTACTGAAATTGGAAAAAGAAGAACAAATGAGGCCCAAAGTCACCAGAAGAAGGGACATAATAAAGATCAGAGAAGAAATAAATAAAATTGAGAAGAACAAAACAATAGAAAAAAATCAATGAAACCAAGAGCTGGGTCTTTGAAAAAATAAACAAAATTGATAAACCCCTAGCCAGACTCATTAAGAGAAAAAGAGAATCTACACACATAAACACAATCAGAAATGAGAAAGGAAAAATCATGATGGATCGCACAGAAATACAAACAATTATAAGAGAATATTATGAGAATCTATATGCTAACAAGCTGGAAAACATAGAAGAAATGGACAACTTCTTAGAAAAATACAACCTTCCATGACTGCCCAAGCAAGAAACAGAAATACTAAACAGACCAATCACTAGCAACGAAATTGAATCGGTAATCAAAAAACTACCCAAGAACAAAACCCCCGGACCTGATGGAGTCACCTCTGAATTCTACCAGACATATAGAGAAGAAATAACACCTATTCTCCTTAAAGTTTTCCAAAAAATAGAAGAGGAGGGAATACTTCCAAACTCATTCTATGAAGCCAGCATCACTCTAATACCAAAACCGGGCAAAGACCTCACCAAAAAAGAAAATTACAGACCAATATCCCTGATGAACGTAGATACAAAAATACTCAACAAAATATTAGCAAACCGAATTCAAAAATACATCAAGAGGATCATACACCATGATCAAGTGGGATTCATCCAGGGATGCAAGGATGGTACAACATTCGAAAATCCATCAACATCATCACCACATCAACAAAAAGAAGAACAAAAACCACATGATCATCTCCATAGATGCTGAAAAATCACTTGACAAAACTCAGCATCCATTCATGATTAAAACTCTCAACAAAATGGGTACAGATGACAAGTGCCTCAACATCATAAAGGCCATATATGACAAACCCACAGCTAACATTATACTTAACGGAGAGACGCTGAAAGCTTTTTATCTAAGATCGGGACCAAGACAGGGATGCCCACTCTCTCCACTGTTATTCAACATAGTACTGGAGGTCCTAGCCACAGCAATCAGACAAAACAAAGACATACAGGGCATCCAGATTGGTAAAGAAGAAGTCAAATTGTCACTATTAGCAGATGACATGATATTGTACATAAAAAACCCTAAAGATACCATTCCCAAACTACTAGAACTAATATCTGAATTCAGCAAAGTTGCAGGATACAAAATTAACACACAAAATCTGTTGCTTTCGTATACACTAACGATGAACTAACAGAAAAAGAAATCAGAAAAACAATTCCATTCACAACTGCATCAAAAAGAATAAAATACCTAGGAATAAACCTAACGAAGGAAGTAAAGGAACCTGTACTCTGACAACTACAAGACACTCCTAAGAGAAATTAAAGAGGACACTAACAAATGGAAATGCATCCCATGCTCTTGGCTACGTAGAATAAATATTGTCAACATGGCTATACTACCTAAAGCAATCTACACATTCAATGCAATCCCTATCAAACTACCAACAGCTTTCTTCAATGAACTCATACAAATAATTCTAAAATTCATATGGAACCACAGAAGACCCTAAATAGCAAAGCAATCCTGAGAAGGAGGAATAAAACAGGGGGAATTACGCTCCCTGACTTCAAGCTCTACTACAAAGCCACAGTAATCAAGACAATTTGGTATTGGCACAAAAAGAGACCCACAGACCAGTGGAACAGAATAGAAAATCCAAACATTAACGCAAACATATACAGTCAATTAATATTTGATAAAGGAGCCTTGGATATGCAATGGGGAAATGACAGTCTCTTCAGCAGCTGGTGTTGGAAAAACTGGACAGCTACATGAAAGAGAATGAAACTGGACTACTGTCTAGTCTCATACACAAAGGTAAACTCAAGGTGGATCAAAGACCTGAATGTAAGTCATAAAACCATAAAACTCTTAGAAAAAAACATAGGCAAAAATCTCTTGGACATAAACATGAGCGACTTCTTCATGAACATATCTCCCTGGGCAAGGTAAAGAAAAGCAAAAATGAACAAGTGGGACTATATCAAGCTGAAAAGCTTCTGTTCAGCAAAGGACACCATCAGTAGAACAAAAAGACATCCTACAGTATGGGAGAATATATTCATAAATGACGTATCCGATAAGGGGTTGACATCCAAAATATATTAAGAACTCACACACCTCAACAAACAAAAAGCAAATAATCCAATTAAGAAATGGGCAGAGGACATGAATAGACACTTCTCTAAAGAAGAAATTCAGATGGCCAACAATCACATGAAAAGATGCTCCACATCGCTAATCATCAGAGAAATGCAGATTAAAACCACAATGAGATATCATGTCACACCAGTGAGGATGGCCAACATCCAAAACACAAACAACACCAAATATTGGCGAGGATGTGGAGAAAAGGGAACAGTCCTACACTGCTGGTGGGAATGCAAATTAGTTCAACTATTGTGAAAAGCAGTATGGAGGTTCCTCAAAAAACTCAAAATAGAAATACCATTTGACCCAGGAATCCCACCCCTAGGAATTTACCCTAAGAATGCAGCAGCCCAGTTTGAAAAAGACATATGCGCCCCTATGTTTATAGCAGCCCTATTTACAATAGCCAAGAAATGGAAGCAACCTAAGTGTCCATCAGTAGATGAATGGATAAAGAAAAGGTGGTACATACACACAATGGAATATTATTCAGCCATAAGAAGAAAACAAATCCTACCATTTGCAACAACATGGATGGAGCTAGAGGGTAATATGCTCAGTGAAATAAGCCAAGCTGAAAAAGACAAGTATCAAATGATTTCACTCATATGTGGAGTATAAGAACAAAGAAAAAAAACTGAAGGAACAAATAGCAGCAGACTCACAGAAACCAAGAATGGACTAATAGTTACCAAAGGGAAAGGGACTGGGGAAAACGGGTGGGAAGGGATGGATAAGAGGGAAAAAGGGGCATTACAATTAGCAGATGTAATATTGAGGGGGCACAGGGAGGGCTGTACAACTCAGAGAAGACAAGTCGTGATTCTATAGCATCTCACTATGCTGATGGACAGTGACTGTAATGGGGTTGGTGGGGGGGACGTGATGAGGGGGTAGTTCAATAACCATAATATTGCACATGTAATTGTAGATTAATGATAATAAAATAAATTATATTAAAAAAAAGAATAAGGGTAATGGATATTTCTTATCTCAAAGAAAAACACATGATCATCTCCATAGATGCTGAAAAAGCATTTGACAAAATTCAACATCCATTCATGATTAAAACTCTGAACAAAATGGGTATAAAGGGCAAGTACCTCAACATCATAAAGGCTATATATGACAAACCCCCAGCTAACATCATACTTAACAGCGAGAACCTGAAAGCTTTTCATCTAAGATCGGAAATAAGACAGGGATGCCCACTCTGTCCACTGTTATTCAACATAGTACTGGAGGTCCTAGCCACAGCAATCAGGCAAAACAAAGACATACAAGGCATCCAGATTGGTAAAGAAGAAGTCAAATTGTCACTATTTGTAGATGACATGATATTGTACATAAAAAACCCTAAGGACTCCACTCCAAAACTACTAGAACTAATATCTGAATTCAGCAAAGTTGCAGGATACAAAATTAACATACAAAATCTGTTGCTTTCATATACACTAACGATGAACTAACAGAAAAAGAAATCAGAAAAACAATTCCATTCACAACTGCATCAAAAAGAATAAAATACCTAGGAATAAACCTAACGAAGGAAGTGAAGGACCTGTACTCTGACAACTACAAGACACTCCTAAGAGAAATTAAAGAGGACACTAACAAATGGAAATGCATCCCATGCTCTTGGCTACGTAGAATAAATATTGTCAACATGGCTATACTACCTAAAGCAATCTACACATTCAATGCAATCCCTATCAAACTACCAACAGCTTTCTTCAGTGAACTCATACAAATAATTCTAAAATTCATATGGAACCACAGAAGACCCTAAATAGCAAAGCAATCCTGAGAAGGAGGAATAAAACAGGGGGAATTACGCTCCCTGACTTCAAGCTCTACTACAAAGCCACAGTAATCAAGACAATTTGGTATTGGCACAAAAAGAGACCCACAGACCAGTGGAACAGAATAGAAAATCCAAACATTAACCCAAACATATACAGTCAATTAATATTTGATAAAGGAGCCTTGGATATACAATGGGGAGACGACAGTCTCTTCAGCAGCTGGTGTTGGAAAAACTGGACAGCTACATGTAAGGGAATGAAACTAGACTACTGTCTAGCCCCATACACAAAGGTAAACTCAAGGTGGATCAAAGACCTGAATGTAAGTCATGAAACCATAAAACTCTTAGAAAAAAACATAGGCAAAAATCTCTTGGACATAAACATGAGCAACTTCTTCATGAACATATCTCCCCGGGCAAGGGAAACAAAAGCAAAAATGAACAAGTGGGACTATATCAAGCTGAAAAGCTTCTGTACAGCAAAGGACACCTTCAGTAGAACAAAATGACATCCTACAGTATGGGAGAATATATTCATAAAAAACGTATCTGATAAAGGGTTGACATCCAAAATATATAAAGAACTCATGCACCTTAACAAACAGAAAGCAAATAATCCAATTAAGAAATGGGCAGAGGACATGAATAGACACTTCTCCAAAGAAGAAATTCAGATGGCCAACAGGCACATGAAAAGATGCTCCACATCGCTAATCATCAGAGAAATGCAGATTAAAACCACAATGAGATATCACCTCACACCAGTGAGGATGGCCAACATCCAAAACACAAACAACAACAAATGTTGGCGAGGATGTGGAGAAAAGGGAACCCTCCTACACTGCTGGTGGGACTGCAAATTAGTTCAACCATTGTGGAAAGCAGTATGGAGGTTCCTCAAAAAACTCAAAATAGAAATACCAGTTGACCCAGGAATTCCACTCCTAGGAATTTACCCTAAGAATGCAGCAACCCAATTTGAAAAGGACAGATGCACCCCTATGTTTATTGCAGCACTATTTACAATAGCCAAGAAATGGAAGCAACCTAAGTGTCCATCAGTAGATGAATGGATAAAGAAAAGGTGGTACATATACACAATGGAATATTATTCAGCCATAAGAAGAAAACAAATCCTACCATTTGCAACAACATGGATGGAGCTAGAGGGTATTATGCTCAGTGAAATAAGCCAAGCCGAAAAAGACAGGTATCAAATGATTTCACTCATATGTGGAGTATAAGAACAAAGAAAAAAACTGAAGGGAAAAAACAGCAGCAGACTCACAGAACCCAAGAATGGACTAATAGTTACCAAAGGGAAAGGGACTCGGGAAGATGGGTGGGAAGGGATGGATAAGAGGGAAAAAGGGGCATTACGATTAGCAGATGTAATGTTGGGGGGAATGGGGAGGGCTGTACAACTCAGAGAAGACAAGTAGTGATTTTATAGCATTTCACTATGGTGATGGACAGTGACTGTAATGGGGTTGGTTGGGGGACCTGATGAAGGGGGTAGTTTAATAACCATAATATTGCACATGTAATTGTAGATTAATGATACCAAAATAAATTATTAAAAAAAAATATATAGGGCTAACCCCATGGCAAAACTAGTTAAAGAGCTTCTCAAACTGCATTCTTGTCCAAAAATTTAATTATAACAAGTGTAGCAAATACTGCTTGAGACATGGGAATGAGTAACCCCTAGGAATCAGTGTTTTTTATGGCTACACTGACATGAAAGACACATGTAAACTGGTGTCTGGCCCAAGTTCATGACACAGAGCTTCTAAAACCCTTGTAATTTCATGGATGACAGAGCATCTTTTGTTCTAATGAGTAGACTCTTGTTGGGCTCCTGTATGGGGGCTGGTCACAAGAAAGACCACACCATGATTAGAAAAGCCTGGCACTTTCAGCTCCACCCTCCCCTGGTCCCTCTCCCACTCCATTCTACTGAGAGGGGAGAAGGGCTGGAAATGGAGGTAATCATGTATCACGCCTATGTGATGAAGCCTCCATAAAAATCCCCAAAATACGGAGTTAGGGGAGCTTCCAGGTTGGTGAATGCATCCAAGCACGGAGGGTAGTGAACCCCAACTCCAGAGGGACAGAAGCTCCTGCGCTTGGGACTTTCTGGGCCTCTTCATCTGGCTGTCCATCAAGATCCATTATCATATCCCTTATTATATAGTAAACTGATAAATGTGTTTCTCTGAGTTCTGTGAACTGTTTTAACACATTACTGAATAAGGAGGGGGTCATGGAAACCCCAATTTATAGCTGGTCCGTCAGTATAGGTTACCTGCTGGCACTTGCCACTGTCCCCTGTATGGGGAGTTCTGTGGGACTGAGCACTCAACTTGTGGGATCTGACAGCAGTTCCAGGTAGACAGTGTAGGAAATGAATCGAATTATAGGATGCCCGGCTGGTGTAGAGACTTGGTCAGTGTGGGAAAAAACTCACACATCTGCTGTCAGAAATGTTGTAGGTGTGTGAGAAAGGTGAACAGTGCACCCTTCCTGGACAACTGAGACACGTTTTTTCAAGTGTGTGTAGGAGTTACACTGGAACTTGATTGGATCGACGAATGGCAAAAGGCCACAAGTCCAGCCCCACACTTTACATTGGAAAGAATTGGCAGGGGACCTTTTCTCATACGCACACGTGAATTCTGTTCTGGCTCAATTCCTTTGTCAGATTTGTGTAAACAAGAGCAGGTACTTGTAAAAGTGGGAGAAACCACTTGAGTCAACAGCATCCAGTGCAAGAAGCCATTCACCAGTGTGAGCTGCTGCAACATACTGCCCCTGTATGCCTCATGATTGTATGCTTTAGCATTTTCTCTAAGCCCCACCCTCTCTTAAATTAAACTAATTTGGGGAATTAGCTTGTTTCAGAGGTTATATTCTGCAGGAAAGACTCTTTGCCCAATGCAGCTTACAACTGCTTTTATTGTTTGAATCTTTCCCAGTTTCTATACATTTTTGCATCATCTCCCATTCCTTCAAAAAGTTTTCTTTGATATTAAATTTACAGTTTGTAATTGAAATTGGCAATAGGGTAATCCTGAAAAAGCTACTCTGCCATTATCAGAAGGTAAAACTACTGTTTTTTTAAATGATAATTGTAATTGGATTTGTTTTTGTTTTATTTTGTTCTGTAAATCTAATGTCCATCTCTTCAATGAGACTCTAAATGCGTGAAATGAATGTTACAAAAAGAGGTTTTCAGGAAAAATTCTCATTTGTCACAAGCTCCTGCCCACTGACCTTATCTGTCTGGGCACACATTGATTTTAGGAATAATATCAATATATTGCACATTCTTTATGCATTTTGATTATTATGCGTGAAGATTACAATATAAGAAATCAGTAGTCAGAATTCAACCACACAAAACTCACACATGGAATGAGAATGTCCTTTATAATCCCTTAAAATGGACAGAGTATATTTTAGCTCTAAATGTTATGAACGGAAATGTAAGCTGAAGGCTGCTGTTGTGCCATGTGCCATTGTTCAATGCAGTTTCCCAAGTAAAGGGAATGTAAGTACAGTTAAGCATTGCCTTCTGGAAGACAGGGAGGAGTGGCTCCCTGGCCTGATACAGAGGCTGAGAGATCCCCCATACCATCAGTGCACCAAATTGGGTAGATGGATCTTTACGCCAGCTACCCTAAGATCCAGAAGCTTCACAGACAACTTTATGATGGAGTTCTCTGAGGAGCATCCTTGTTGTCTTCTCCTTGAGCTTCAATCCTAAATCTACTTCAGCCAGTGGTCCCAGAGGGTTCCTTTCTCCATGGACAATTTCATAGGCACAACACAGCAAAGCAAC
Organism: Smutsia gigantea; assembly: GCA_032199065.1. NCBI lineage: Eukaryota > Metazoa > Chordata > Mammalia > Pholidota > Manidae > Smutsia > Smutsia gigantea. The sequence continues at coordinate 196,240 of JAVSCE010010498.1, forward strand.
ATCCTGTAGTTTCTGGAATGCTCTTTCCTCCTCCCCATCCATCTCCTTTGTCTACCATGAATCAGTAAGGTGTTGGGGAGGAGTGGCAATAATACACTTAGGAAGACTATAGGTAATTCTCTACTTAGTTTTTCATTCTTTCCTGAGTAACTTGGGGTAAAAATGGGATGCTATTAAAACAAAGAAACTTGGGGAGCTTTAATTTGTAGATTGGAAGATGATTCAAGCCCTGACACTATGTTCGGGGACTGATTCGGTCAGATCGGCTCACCACTTTCTTCCTCAGGTCTAGCATGATGCCTGGCTCACAGTAAATGCTCAGTATTCATTTGATGGATGAATTAATGAATCCAGGGGAAAAATACATGAATTGAGCCTTTCATTCTTAGATTGCCTGGTTGAGGCAATCTCTGCTCTCAGAAAAGTTATAAATTGATGGAGAAGTCAGGTAACTAAACACGTTTTGAAATAAAATGTCATGAATGCTATGATAAGAGATGCACAAAGTATGACGGGAGCATGGGCCAGGGGACCTAACTGTCCTGGGCAACATGTCCTTGAAAAAGTAACTGTTAGCTGGCCATATAAGTAAGAGTTAGTTCAGATAGAGAGGGAAAAAAAGGTGTAGGCAGAGGAAGCATAATTTGTCAATTATCAGTGTTGAGAACGGGCATAGAGAATGGTATGTTTGAAAAGCCAAGAAAAGTTAAAAGCATGTGAGAGGAAAACTGGTGGGAATGTGAATAGAAGGGGTGCAGGAACCAGACCATGCATTGCAGCCTTTGTATAGATCAAGAAGTTTGAACTTCAGGGGCAGTAGACAAGCTCTCAACAATTTGTTTTAGAAACTGTTTTAGAAAATAGCTCTGGCTGCAGTAGAATCTATTGGATGGAAACAAAACTGGAAGCTGGGAATCCATTTGTAACTTTCCAGGTTGAGAGGATTTCTATTGACTTTGCATAGGGAAGAGGCACAGGAATGAAGGTAAACTGATGGCTGGAAGATATGCTAAGGAATTAGCAGTGTTTGGAGGTGGGCTGCAGGTGGCAGGAAGTAGGAGGGTTCAGAATGGTATCCAGGCTATTAAGGGGTCTTTGGCTGAGTATCTAAGAGAGAAAGGTCTGGGTAGGTTCTTCTAGATTGTCACATGCTATAAAGAAACCTGTGCTTGCTCTTCCAATATAGTTAATCTAAAATCATGTTATGATCACTGAAATTGTATCTTTCACTCTTTTTTTACATTTTATTTGGCTTGATTCCACTCTTTTAAGCTTCCTCTCCAGACTGTGGGCCTCTAACATATGGCCTTATTCACTGTGGGAAGAAATTACTTTTGAACCCAATCCCTGAAGCGAGATTAACAATCAGAGATAAATGTGCCATCTCAGATGAGACTTAGATGGATTAGCTACAGTCTGGTCCTGAGGCATACAGCACACCTGTGCATGGCCACAAACAGTTTAGAAATAAAACCAGTTCATGATCTGCAGCAAAGTCTTTGAACTTGAGTGTTTTCTTTTGGGTATTTAACACTAGGGCCAGGACTGAGAGCAAGAGCCTCCTTAAATTTTACACCCTACCTATCTCACTTGCTGCATCCTAATTCCCGATCAGGTTAGCTGCTCTCAAATAGCCCATAGGAATACAGGCAGAGTTGAAATGGTATTGGTAGAGAAATATTTTTAGGAGAACGATTTGAGTGTCTGTAGCTCCAGGAGGAGGAGGTTCTCCACCCAGGGCAAGTACGCTATGAAATCGATAAGACCAAAGAAAGACTAGGGAAAAGGGTTGGAAATGAAAGGGTTTATTCTCATGGCTCAGTCTCTCCTCACTCGGAACTCTGGCTTCTCAGCGCTCTCTCCCTGCTCGACCTGGGCCACACTACCACACTGTACAGCACTTCATGGGTGGGTCCCCAGTGACTGGTGGGTACCTGACCATTTACCAGGAACAGAGGAGAGGAGAATATGGGTGCTTCCTCTCTACCCCCACCCTGGACTGGCAATCCTGTGACTGACCAGCAGCTCTGCTGGGGGTAAATACCACATGAATATGCAAACATGCTCTTATTATATACATAATGGGGGCTTTTAAGGCCAGGAAGGAATTCTCATCAGGAAGTTCCATTTTCTTGACAGTGGCTAAATCCAAGTTGGTGGCACAGTAGGTCTGGTGAATCTGAATCACTTAGACAAGATAGAAAGAACCACTGGCAGCTGTGGTAGGAACGATTGCCTGAAATATGCTGCTATGCTACAAGAATCTTATCCCGCAGCTGTGGGTGTTTGCTGGAAGTCTCCCAAAGGCATTCTAAGGGCTCTGCCTCCACAGACCCCCTTTTGTTTTTAGTGCTGCTAAGCTCAACCATTGAGCCTTTGAGTGGCACTGAGTGGTCTTTGTGATTACTTCTATGCCATTGTTAGTACCAGCCTGTCAACACCTTGAAGGGCTGAGCGTTTTTTGTTTGTTTTGAAAATTACTCAATAGTAAATCCTTAATTATAGAACAGTATGGCTTTTTGAAATGTTGAGTGATGCACTGCTGTTGTTTTATGTGGCTTTTGTGCTAAATCTTATTAGGTGTAAGGCCTCCAATAAATAAATTCAAATAATGTAATTGAATCCCACTTGAGCTTGCCATTAATTGTGACATATGTATCTTTATTTCCTGGCTGGTGATATAGGCCAACATTCAAGACCCCTGGAAAAAGTAGCCACTGATGTTCCTTCATTTGGAGGATATATGGACACACATATGAAACATGTATATACACATGCCCACTTTCATATAATTGTGTCTATACTCACACACATCTACATAAAACCACATGCATGGATAAACACATGCACATATATATCACACATCTACATCTACCTAAAACCGCATGCATGGAAGGATAGACATACACACATGCACATATATGTCACACATGTACACATATGCGTGCATATAGATGGATATATAAAGATAGCATTAGATACACATACACACACACACATACCCCAAATACAGCTGTGTACTGTATATGAATCTTCTGGTTTCAAGTAATACGAAACCCAGTTCAAATAAGCCTAAACCATGAGGGAACTTACTGGTTCTCAAGAGTTCAGTTCTTTCCATTTTTCCTGCATATCCCAAAGCAAGTCCTCCTGATGTTTTTGAAACGGCTGCTAAAAACTTCCACATTCATGTACAGCAAGAAAAGTATATCTTTTTAGTTGGCATCTATGGAAGAATGAGAAGCTTCTTTTTCAGAAACCCTGACATACATTTTCTCATGTCTCATTGATTGGGTTTCTAGCCCAACTCCATTCAGATCTTTGTAACCAAAGAGATGACATATGATGATGGCCTTAAACGAATCCCTGGAGCTGGTGGGTTATTGGGTTGGGGGCAGTCAGTGTTAGCTTCTCTGGAAGCACACAGGCTGCATAGGAGAAAGGCAGATACTCAAAGGAAAATCAGACTTTTGTTACCAAGAGAATCCTGAAAGTTGACTGAACCTGGGTGGCCCAGATTAATAAATTCCCCTGCCTCCTGGCTCCCATGCATGCACACATACATACAGTTGTCAGAATTGTCAATGAAAAAGATTTCTTTTAAAAATGACTTACTTTCTGGACTTCATGTTTTGGCAGATTCTATAAGAAACTGAGAGCATTGTTATAACTAATTCATTTTTGCATTTTAGTTCATGAGAAGCTGCTGTTACCGCAGTGAGTTTATATAATTCCAGCCTAAAGGCATAAAACAGACATTTTAGATAGCCTGGGAGACCTGATAGGAAGTAAATGTACAATTGTAATTAGAATTATTGAAATACTAAGAATAGCTTGATGACCCTCAGGAGTCAAGGACCCTGTTTGGGAAGCACTTTTGTACAGTGTTCCTCCTCAGGTCAAGATTTGAGTAGATTTCTTGGCAAATGCAGAAAATCCAGATGAATAATCCATTGCTCAAACAACCGCAGGTAGATCTGCCCTTTGCTGGGCCTCGCCTCACCTGGCCCTCCTTCACTTTGGCTTCATTTCCTTTTTCCTCCAATGATATATTATCGCCAAAGAGGCTTCCCTGCTGGAAAAAAAGTACTTTCAAGTTGTTAAACTTTTACCTTGTTCTTTGAAAGAAAAAAAGTCATTATGGAGAGAGTGTATTTATCAGCAACTCTTCAATCCCAGCAGTTTAGCAGAGCAAATGTTTATTTCTCATTCATAGTCCACTCCAAAGGGGAGTGCTTGTGATACCATTCCACACAGTGGCACAGGGAACCAGGCTCCTTCCATCTGAGGGGTTTCTGGGCCCTCAGAGTGTTCCAGCAGAGCCTCTGTACCCAGTCCGTGGATGAAAGGCAAACTGACATATCAATGCAACACACATGCTTCTGCAGGCAGATTTCAGCAGCCTGGCCTGGATGTGGTGCACATGACTTCTGCCACATTCCACTGGTCAGGACATAGTCATACGGCTCCATCTAAATGCAAAGGTGCTGACAAATGTGGCCTAATTGTGTGCCCAGATGGAAAAGGAAACAGGATTTGGCTAATGCGTAGGAATCTTTGCTGCAGACAGAGAAATGCTTATTTAGAACAGTACTTCTCTCCTGACACAAGTACATGGGAACATTTTGAATGCCAGGGTTTTTCAATCTCAGCATTTCATATTGGGAGGGTCAAAGTCATGACTGGGGAACATTACTAAAGCCTTATTGAAGAATAGTTTTTTTGCAGTTAACAAAGAAAACAGTTTCTGCAGCAATATATTTTTATCCCAGAGAGCAAAGAATTAACGGTCACTTAGCACTCCCAGGACTTCTAGAGAGAGCACATCTGTAGCCAAAACCATAAAGCAAGTAACTTATACTTCTCTTCAGCTTAGAAAGTGGACAGAGGCTGTTGGCGCTCATGAATGGCAGCATTTGGTCTGCTGCTCTGGGGCAGCATACTGGGAAGGCTGCAGCACCTCAGAGATTACTGTGTGGTTTTAAGGAGGGAATTGAACCTAAGACTCAGATTTATATCCTTCAAGAAGAATTTCTGTGCCTCAGAAAGACTCAAGAACTTGTCCCTTCAAGTCCTTGGCAGGCTTGGATAAAAAAATGGACATCTTGGTAATGATCAGTATGGCCAAATCTGGGGGATGGGAAAATGGGACATCAGGCATTTAAAAAAAATATTTGGTGTTTATTAAGACCTAACTTTTCTTGCATGGAGTGTAAGGGACTCACATAATGACAAATTAAATAACCAGCCAGTCTTGGTAGATAGGGCCATGAAATCAATTCTTTTTGTACAAAGAAAATAAATTAGAAAATTCTTTCTTAAACAAGATTATGATTGAAAATTCCTATGTCTTATATCCATAAGGATGTTAGTGTGGGGACTGTTAGTGGAATGAGTTCTCTGAAAGGTGAGAAGAATACAGATGGATTGCAGGGAGCAATGGAAGGTACTGAAAAAGAGGAAGGGAGAGATTACCAGGAAAGCTAAGGTCCTTGAGGTGTGGTCCATGGACCCCTGGGGTCCTTGAGACCCTTCTGGGGGAGGTTCACAAGGTCAAACTATTTCCATAATGATACTAAAACATGATCGGCCATTTCTACTCTCATCTCTATATGAGTGTACGGTGGAGTTTTCCAGGGGCAGCAAATATGAGTAAGAAGCAGATACGAGTATCAGCTGTGTTCCCTTAAGCCAGGCTTGAAGAAAAGAAAGAGATTTGAAAAAATGTAAGCCATTCTTCTCACTAAATATTTTTTTATTAAGTGATTACTTTCCATCAAATATGTTACTTATGTTTATATGATTTGTTTTTTGGTTATTTTAAATGAAGTAATAAGTAAATGTTTTTTAGCAAATTTTTTAATGTCAATTTTAATTTCTAATATAGTTAATATTGATAAAAAGAACCCATATAAAAAAAGTTATTTAGGGGCTTCAATTATTTTTAAGAGTATAAAGAGGTCCTGATACCAAATGGCTTAAGAATGCTATGCTAGTGAATCTGATCAAAGGGGAGAAAAATTGAATTCTGCCAGTTATAGTCAAATAACTTTAGAGGATGTGGAGTGCTGAGAAGATAAGGTTGTTCTTTCTGGAGAAAAATCATTAGGAGAGCCGTAGTAAGGAGCTAGGGGTGGCGGGGGTAGGTGGTCATTGGTGGGATAACACTTCTTAAAGCGATGAGTTAACCTAAAGAAATCACAATACTGCCATCTAGTGTTCCATAACAAAAACTATTTTAATATTTATTTTTTCATTTAATTTACAATGATTGCTGCAGAGCTGAATAACTATAGGGACTCAATTTAATAGTATGCTCTGCATGTTTATGTTTATTTCACTAAACATGTACCTTTAAATGTCTTAAATGTCTTCTTTCATTTCCTTCTGTGTTTAACCTCTCCCCTTCTTAGGGCTAGGATAACTGGACAGGGTAGGATTCTAATCTAGTTATACTTCATTCCAACCTTGTGGTCCTGTCATTGCATGATGTAGGGTGATTTAACAGAGTCCTGGGGGAATTGAATAATAACTTTCCTCGCTTTGATTTTGCTTCACTCTTCTCTCCACAAGCATTTTTTAAAAATGAACTTTTAGGTTTGGATCCATTTTAGATGTACGGAGAAGTTGCAAAGGTAGACCAGTGCGTTCCCATGTGCCCCCACCCAGCTCCCCCTACTGTCAACCTTCTGCATACCCACGGCACACGCAATGGATGAAAAATGCCACTTTAATTTCAGTAATAGAAGCTTGGGGGAGCAGGGAGGGTGGGCTGGGGTACAAAACAGGTTATTTGTAAAAATTTAGGACTTGGATTGTCATCAAATCTCTCAATAGCTGAAACCAGAAGCTGAAAAACCATGAGCCAATGCCTTTAAAATTCTGAGTGAAAATTATTTCCACCATAAATTCCCATAGTTGCCCAAGTACATATCAAATGTGATGTTAGAATAAAGACAATTTCATGACTACAGGATTTCAAAGGACTTACCTCCCATGCCCCCTTTATCAGAAAGTTATTGCTCTTTCCCATCTTACAAGTTGGCAGATGAAAAGGTAAGAAGCAGATACCAAGGAGAAGAGACCTGAAGCCAAGAGGCCAGGTGCTGGTGGCGAGGTTAAAAAAGGTTGACATCAAGGCCAAAATGCCTAAGAGGAAGACCCACTGTAGCCGAAACTCTATCCGAGTCAGAAGAATTGGTGGGCATTTCCAATCAGCTATGTGCTCTGGAAAGGAAGTATTCAGCAGCTAAATCCGGGACTGAAAAGAAAAAGGGGGAGAAGGTTCTTGCTACTGACACAAAACCAGCTGGTGGTGACGAGAATGGTGGTCCCTGAGTGGTTAAACTTTGCAAGATGCCTGGACAGTATCCCCTGCTGTGCCTCCGAGGCTGCTGACCACAGCAAAAAGCCCTTCAGCGAGCATGTGAGAACACGGAGCAGGCATCACTCCCGGGTTCATTCTGGTCATCCTCACTGGGCTTCCCAGAGGCAAGAGGGTCGCTTTCAAAGCAGCTGAGTGGTGGTTTGCTGCTTGTGGTTGACCTCTGATCCTCAATTGAGTACCTCTGTATAAAACACATCAGAAATTTGTCATCACCATCTCCATCAAAACTGATACCAGTGGTGTGAAAATCCCCAAACATCCCACTGACGCATACTCCAAGAAGAGGCCGTGCAAGCCTGGACACGGGGAAGGTGAGCCCTTTGACATGGAGAAAGAGAAATATGAGCTTACAAAACAGTGCAAGGTTGATCACTAGGCTGTGGACTTGCAAACTGCCAGAAATCAAAGCTGTTCCTCAGCTCCAGGGCTACCTCCGCTCTGTGTTTGCTCTCACAAATGGAGTTTATCCTCACAAATTGGTGTTCTAAATTTTTTACAGAGAACCTAATTGAATAACTGATCCATAAAAAAAAGAAAGTTATTCAAGGATTTGCTTCTTTTGAAGGTGAGAAGAAACAAAGAGGGAGAAAGCACAGAGGTGGAAGAGGTTGAGACTGTACAGTTGTACAGGTCTGTAGTGGCCTAAAAACAAACAGTGTAGAACAGAGCTGGAGAAAGGGGGTGTTTGAACAACTTGGAGATTTCTAGTTCTGTCAGGGTGTTTGGGGATAAATTAATGGTAGGTATAGAGAAATCAAATGTAAAAATTGACAATTGATTAACCTCAGAGAAAATACAAAGTTGCATATAAATATAGCATATAAATATGGCTCAGCTTTGAACCATATAGAGTCATAGTAGTAAAAAATCAAATATTTATATGAACAGAAAAGTAATCTTATCATATTGGAGGAAGAGGAAGGGGGGAGAGAAGGAGAGGGAGAGAGAGAAGGCTAGATCTTCCACCCCATATCCAGAATTCAATAGTTATTGTCTAAAACTGAAAAATAAATAAAAAAGCACCACTCTCAGCCTATTATTTAAACAACATGGGAGTAAACTCCAGAAGAGAGTTGAAAATGATTACCCCTAGGGAGTGGGGGTAAGGATGTGGGAAGAACAGGCTAAGAGAAAGTTCTAGCAGGATTCTGTGACTTCTAAAAACAATGTCTATGTACTTCATTAAAGGGAAAAAGATTGGATGAGTAGGGGCCCTGCCAAAGCAGGGACTTGGTCGGCACCCCGGCTGGGTCCAACTGTTGAAAATCAGAGAGGGCCCAGAGAAGAAAGAAGAAATCTTGCCTTGTACAAAGTGTCCTGGATTCATATCAAGGCTGTGACCAGTCAAGTGGGATCCTTTAAACCGGCCCTCCTGTCTGTGTACACGTTTGCATTTGGAGACCGTTGGGGTGAGAGTTCATCGCCTGCTCAGCTGTTGGGCTCCTCGGACCAAAGTGCACAGCCCTCCCCTTCCAGAGTGTTTCTAGTCGGCCACCTTCTGGAAGAATGGCTTTCCCTGCAGGATTTGGATGGGGGGCGGCCACAGCAGCTTATCAAGTGGAAGGTAGGAGAAGCTCCCTGCCCCTTGCTAGGGCTGGGGTGGATTCCTTCAGGTGGGTTCTCTAGGCCTGGGGGAGGGCAGGGGTGAGGAGGCAAAAAGAAAAGATGGGAAAGGATTGGCAAGTCTGCAACTGTAGAAATGAAACTGTCGTTCTCCCGGCAGGAGGCTCACATTCCCTCGTTGCTGTCCTTAGGCCTGGGTGGTGGTGCTTGGTGCACAAGTGGTTTTGGTCAGTTCAGGCTTGTCTGAGACACAGTTTACTCTGGAGCAGCTGCTCAGCTGCTTTCATACTGGGTTCTTGAACATTTGCCGTAACTCCCCTAAAAATGATACCAGGTTCTCCTGTTGGCTGGATAAACCCTGGGTAAATTCTTTCAAAGGGCCCAAGAGACTTCACCGAAGGACACTTACTGTTAAACTATGTCTTCCACCACTGTGCAGATAATGCATGCAGGATGTCAATCTGTAGCTTTGTCAAGAGACTTCACCGAAGGACACTTAGTTGGGACAGATGCCCTGTTCTATTTCTGGTGATAACAAAGCAGAGCCTAATCTATTGTGTCACCCGTTTCCTGGGCAGCTAAGAAGGGAAAGGGAATTGCAGTAAGATGGTAAATATCGCACAAAATGGAGTTGGAGGTCTAAGTGACTATGGGCAAGTTACTCAACCTCTCTGTGCCTCTCATCTGTAAGATGGGGATAATTATGGTGTCTTACATTACTCTGAGGTTTAAATTAAGATGATGTATGTTAAATGCTCAGCATTTAGTAAGTACTCAATGTGTGGTATTTTTAGTTGTGTGTGTGTGGGGGTCACAAATGATTACTGAGAATGACTCACTGTAGAGCTCTAGAGTTAACCTGGCAATAAATGCACAATCATTTATACAAGACAACACAGCGGGTTTCAGGTACGGCTTTGCAGGTCCTGCTCAGTCAGAACCCTTGGACAACCTTCCATGTCTGTCCCCTCCTCTCTGTATAGGGTCTTGGTGTCACTGCCCCTCTGCTGTCTTCTGGAGGCAGTTGGTCCCATGGTTTTCTGCACCCAGCTTGCTGCAGCCTTGTTTAAGGTCTTTATCTGTCCTTAACTGGCTATTGAGCTGTTAACTGTCTATCAGCAGGGTTTTTTCTTTTTGGAGGAGGTGGGTCTCAATCCAACACGCGTTTTCTCTTTGTCAATTCACAAAATGACTTTTATGTGTTTGTTTGTTTTCCACCTAAAATCTCTTCCCCACCCTTTCTTTCTGGGTTTGAATCCTAGCTCAGCCCTTACCCACTGAGCAACCCTGGGCAAATAACTTAAGTCTCAGTTTCCTTAGGAAAACAGTCATGCCCACTTTGTAGGTTTGTTTTGGGGATTAAAGAAGTTAGCATGTGTAACGAGCACAAGAGTGCCTGGCACATAGTACCCACTAAATAACAATAACAACAATAGTAACACTATATAGTCGTTCTTTCTCCTGGCTGTCTTCTTTCCTAGGGTGGATTGACAGGAGAGTTACATTGTCTGCTCCATTAGCGGGAATAGTTATTTCTTCTTCAGACTGCAAGTTAGAATTTATTTCTTCCTTGCTCATTCTTGATTGGTTCTACCAGTAGCTGCTGGGAGAGTTACTGTTAAACTATGTCTTCCACCACCGTGCAGATAATGCATGCAGGATGTCAATCTGTAGGTTTGTCAAATCAACGTGGCCTGGGATTTTAAAGCTGAGGTCAGGCTGTCACTTTTTGATTTTGATACTCTTTGAACTTTGGGTTCGCTCTGGCCCTGAAACTCTGCAGAGCTGTTGGAAATCACATACTCAGCAGAACTGAGGACTGAACACGTGTTTGTAAAAAGAAAATTCTAACATTTGGTGATTTGTTATAAAGCATAGCCTTGTACCTCCTTCCACTGGTTTTCAAAATGCCATCGTCTGTGCAGGCATATTTGTTTCTAGAGCGCCGAGTGATAGCTGGCTTACTCCGCCACCTCCCTACCTGCCTTCACACCCACGCTCAGCCCCCACAGAAAGGGAGATATTTTGGCTCTGCTCCTTGGAGTAGAAGGCACAAAAGGGGCAGGGCCGGGCTTTCTGATCACTGGGCCTCCGAACAATGACTGCTTGGTTGCATATATCGTCAGAACTGTGGTTCTTCCTGTCTGTGTTGATATGCTTTCTGCTTCCATTCTGGCTACTTTGCCATTTACGGTTTTTAAGAAGAGTTTAATGAAGTGTTTATTGCATAAGAGTTGGCTCCATGGTACTTTGGGCCTCTTGGAGGAAAGCTAATATAAATCTAATAAATAAATAATAAACAAGTAGTATAAGCAGGAGGAAAACCATGTGTTTTGGGTGAGTTGTAAAGAACCCTGCAAAACCTGTAAAATTGTATTCGTTAGACAAAGAGGCAGGAGAGAAACATGCCGATAACCATTGTTCACACAGAAGGGAGTCTCATGCAATATTTTAAAGTACAGAAAAATTCCCATTATTTTTAACCCTTTGTGAAGTTGAGACTGCTTCTGTTTTTTGGCCAGAGGGAATGTGAGCATGAAACAGCGGGTACTCAGTGGCATTTTGTTTATTTGCTCTGTAGACACGGAGGAGCTATGAAAATGACATTTAAGACCCAATTCTTCAATTCTTATGAGCTTATAACTCCCGATGATTTCAGAGAAGCCTCTTAAGGGGTGAACATGCTCTGCAAAACCCCACAAATCCTAAGCGAAGTCTAAAATACTCGGTGGACGCTTCCTGGTGGGATCTGAGCTTGTGGTTCTTCAGGAGGCAAAAGCCTCAGTTTTATGAATGCCATTATTAACCTTTGATGCTGCACCGGATACCGGTTTCATGTTTGGATTTTGATTTGACTTTGATTTTGGCCTTATGTTGGCAGAAATTGGGGCTGGCCTCAAAGTTTGGCCACCTATTTGTCCTGGTGTATCAAAGGTGGAATCCTATGAGTAAGATATTTGGGGTTATTTTTGCACTGAAAATGTGGTAGAATTCACAGGGCTGTGGAATTCGTCGGTTTTAGATCTGGTTTGTGGGTGATTCTATCCAGGCTGTTTCTTCTCTAGTCCCTGTTAAAAACTCATCTGGTCTACACAAACCTGAGCTAGAGACACATATTATCTACCCGTTGTTGGACACATATTATCTACCTGTATGTTGCGCAGGCCCCATGTTTCTCTAGACCACTTCCTGTTTGCTTTCTCCACTCAATCTATTTTAGCTGTGTGTCCAGATTCCTATTTTTTGCTAACCTCCTTGGATTAAACAGCCCAGTTTAGGACTCCATCTCTTGGCTGCCCTTCCTTGGTAGTCTTCTAGAACAGGGCTCAGCAGATAGCTTTGCCCTTTGGCTGGTGCACCTAAGAGAAAAGAAAAGGGAGCAAACAACGCATGGTCGGTCATTTATTTCTTGGTGTGAAAAGAAAAAGGAGGAAGAGAAGTGAGCATTTATCTATGAAACTTTTCATAGCTTAAAAGTTGATATGACAGAAATCACCTTTATTTCTTTCCCCCAGTTTCAAATTTGAGATCCACAAAAATCTCAATAATTGGTCCCGTTTTTTGATTGTACCAGGAAATTATGTAGGCATCATTGAAAGCATATGAGCCTGGGCAGGGATGACATTCAAATATTCCTCAATTGATATGCTCCCTACACCACCTGTCAGATGCCAGCTGTAAACAATGGGTATAGACTAGACCAGTGTTCTCACTAACTGATGAGAGTGGAAGCCAGCTGTAAATAACCGGTATGGGACAGACTAGCATCTTCATTGAGCATTAAGAGTAGAGGCCAGCTGTAAACTACTGCTGTTGATCAGGTTGGCACTCACACTAACCAATCAGAGTGGGTGCCAGCTGTAAATAATCATCAAAGCCACACTTACATATGTACCTATTGAGTGTCAGCCTTGGGCTTATGAGTGGAACACATCTGGAATATATCCCACTCTACTTGTGGATGACTGGAGAGTTAAATCACCTAAGCTTGAGATTTGTTACCGGTAAAATTCCTAACATTGGTCTTTTTAAAAATTTCTTTGGGTGAATATTGGAAAACTTCGTCTTTCATTTTTTGCTTCTTTGAATCTGGGTTGGATCTCAACTTTTTCTTCTGAATTACTAATTTGGACTTTAATTCTGTTTGTTCTATTTTTCAACCCCTCTACTGAATATTTAATTGGGACTATCATACTTTCAGGTTTTCAGACTCATTCTTTGATTGCGTCCTTTTCAGGGGGCCACATTTTGTTTTTTGGATATAGTCACCCCTCCAATCTTTTTAAGAATGCTAGTTTAAAAATTAAGTTCTCTGTCTCTTTTTTTCTCTTTGAGATCTTTGGGTTATTTGTTTATTTGGGTCCTTATTTTTCCTGCAATTTGGTTTTGTCATATGTCTTGTGATTCGTGAGTGCCCATTCATGTTTGTGAATGAAAGATTGTGTGGATGTCAGTAACTGAGTTAGGTTTCCTTTGAAGTTGAATAGTTCTATTTCACTGCTCTGTTTATGGGGGAGAGGAACCAGTCAAGCCAGCAGATGGATAATCCTTTATTTAATTGCTGCGATGATGGCTCTGAGGCCTGCTCTGCTCCCTGCATTGGCTGATCCAGAGATCCTCCAGGGGAACTCCTATTATCCTTAAGCATCTTCAGTGTGTGAGTTTATGTTGCAAGTCTTTGTTTTAGGTTCTTAGACAATTCAGTCCCACTTTCTGTTTGGGGTAGTTTTTTGTTTTCAGCTCTATTGGAGATTCCTTTTTTTTAAATCTGTCATTTCAATGTGGTTGTGAGGGAGGGGAATTAAGAACATATATTCTGTTCCCCACCTTGAACTCGAGATCTTTATTAGCATGCATTGATATGTGAAAGGGCCTCATAAACCATGAAGTATTAATCAAAGTTAAAAAGTGGCTATCCTCCACCTTCTTCTCTTTACCATTCTTTTCCTCCTCCTCCTCCAGCCTCTGGAAATGTTCTAGTCCCACGCTTCTTGGAATGAGGATGAGGTGATATAGATTTGGCAGAGTTTCAGACAATGTAACAAGAGAAAGTATGATATTCTGACAATGAGGAGAGCCACAGTGGAGCAGCAGTAATATGATCAAGAAGGGCCACATGTTTAGGCATCTGCTTCTGAGGCCAGCTGCTGTAAGCCATTTGCACTTCTCACCATTTCTTACCTCTTTTTATTCTCAGCACACAGATTCTCCATGTACCTTTCCAGTACCTCAGTTGGCTTCACACATAGTGCTGTTGGCATATGTGGGTTATTATTGGTAAGCATCTGCCTGCTTATATATCCCTTTGTGTCAGCAAGGTTCTGTATACAGGATGGGTGCTTATCACATATGTTTATAAAAAATTTTTTTGCTTGTATTATGAAAGCAATACAAGATAATTGCAGAACATTTTAAACATAAATAAGCAAAAAATAAAAAAATCAACCAGAGAGGTGTTTTCAAAATGAGTATGTACTTCCTGCTTCTTGCTCTACATTCACAGACTTTCATGCAGATATACCCTTTTATTTTTTTGAACCTAAGAAGAATGTTCTATAGATGGTCTTGGTGTCTTTCAGATACAAATATTTTGATAATATTTGATATGTCTGCCTCTTTCTTCTTCCTGTCCCCTTTCTCCTTTATCTATCTTTCTACAGTTGCACATGGATGTTACACAGAAAGCTGAATGTGAGTCAATATATTTAACCTTGAAAACAAGAATAAAATAACTGCATCTCAATAATTTGTTTGGAGTATGGGTTCTGTATATGCGCCTATATATTTGTACACAAATTTTTTGTCACCACTAAGTTCATCAGTTAAGATGGGACATTTGTTTATTTGGATGAATATGTGCCAGTACTGTCCTAGAAACAAAAGACATAACTTGTGCTGTCCTTTCTTAGGCATGCCCATCTGGTAGGGGTTGCTTTCCAGGTAAGTTCACTGGTGCACAAAGGTAAACGAGTCTTTAACAATTACTAGGCCATCACACGATGCCCAAGCCAGAAATATGGGACTCGTGCTAGACCCTTCCTCTTACTCTCTCCTTTATTTAACCCATTATTTTTCTATCTTCTCTAAACCTCTTGGTTACACCCCTTATCTCCAGTATTACTACCTTTCCTTTAGTTCTGGAACCCACCAGCTCTTTTCTTAAAATCTCCTTTTCTCTCCACCCTCCTCTAATCTCTCCCACACATTGCTTTTAGCATGGTCTTTTAAAATCCCAACACATCATTCCATTTCTTGAAAGAGAGCATGAACTCCAAAATCAAACAGTCTAGTTTTGAACCGTGACTCCCTCATCTACCAGATGTGTGATCTTGGGACACATCCGGAGTTTGCCTGCCTCAGTTTCCTCACTTGTAAAATGGAACCAGTAATAGTGCCTACCTTGGGGTTGTTGTAAATATTAAATGAGTTTATGAACATCAAATGTTTAGAACAGTGCTAGGCAAATAGTATGTGTTTAATACATTTTAACAGTTATTACATTTTTCTTATTGTTTTACCTTTGACAGAATAATTTCTGAACTTCTTGCATGGCATAAAAAATCTCTTTGTAATTTTGCCTCTGACTCTACCCGCAGTTTCCCCTCTTGCTTCTTCTTCATTTGTATCTTATTTTTTGACCAAAATGAAGCACATGTAATTCTTTAAATGGTCTATGACCTTCACGTACTGTTGCAGACGGCTCTGTTCCCTCTGCTTGGATGCACACCTGACCGTTGGCATGAACAGAGACCAACAGGGGAAAAAGATCCAGGCCTCCTAACTTCCAGGCTGGAGCTCTTCCTACTCCAGCAAACTACCTCTTTCATCTTCATCCTTTTTGCTACTCTTCTGTTTGTGTTACTGTGAGTTTGGTAGAAGTGGTAAGTGTCTGGGGGTAAGATGGGGCAAAGGAAACACCCAAAGAGCTTTTTGGTACATATGAACGATCCTTCTCATATTAATTATTTGGAACAACATGCCTTTTTGCCTGGGGGCATTTGGACATAACTCCATGCTTGTAAAGATGACTAGTACCAGGAGAGGTGTTGATATGGATGGCGTGAGTGGTCATCATTGGCAGCAACTGGGGCCTTGTTGTTTTCCTTCTATGCTAAGTGGGCCTCTGCCTTGAGGTGCCCTCAACCAGCAGAGCAGATCTGTACTGGCTTTGGACCTTTTTCAAGGTGCCTACTCTTCCTTTCATTAGTGTGGATAATCAGAGTTTGATTGTAAAGTATGTCCAGGGCAAATAAAGGGCTTTCAAAATTGTTTGCTGTTTTAGATTATCCAGGCCACTGATCCCCCTTCCTTGGCATGGATAATTGAGAGTGGACTGGGCTGAAGAATGTTAAGCAGAACCAATTCACAAAATAAATGAGATTAAAAAAAATCCCATACATTTTAATAATAATAAAAAAATCAAGCTAGGTTTTTTTTTTAATCTAAAAGGGTCTATTTTGTATTTTGAAACTGTAAATTTATCTGTTTTGAAGTTGATTCAAAATACGAAATAAATTTCTATGATGCATCCATTTTAAACCTATTTAAAACGTATGCTAATTAATCTATGCACTTAATGGAGTTAGGGGAAAAATTGATAATATAGACTAGAGGTTGGACAGTTTCAGATTCAATGTCAAATCTTCTTATAACCATGTTTATGTTTCAGCTAGGTAGCAAGGAGAGGGTAGGAGTCACTTCAAATTTTGAAACTCTCTCTCTTGATAGCAGAGGCTATAATTCTTTGCTCCTAAAGAGCACTAGTCGTGAAGAGAAGGGCATTTTTTTGAATGTATGTGTAAGATGAACAGGATTCTGATTCCTGGGAATATCTGACCTCATTCATTCTCATTTTCATCCTCTCATCTTTCCCCATGTGCCCCTGAGTGCAGGGAGAAATGTATTTACATGTCACTTGACTGGGAATTTAGAGGACATTTTCTCAAAGGAATGATGTTTTAAATAGGGGTAGGTGTCACAGAATCCCCTTCAGGTGTGTAAAGAGATAAATAGATTTTGGGGGTTGGCTTGGAAATGAGGAACATAATCTAAGATGCAATGGTGAGCTCCTGGGTGGGTGACTCATAAACAAGGTTTTTGAAACATTACCCATTTTTATGTTGGGAATTGCCAAGCTAAGGCTTAAAGTCTCCCACAGCACCCATGAACAATCATTTAAGTACAGGCTTTGAGACTTGGGGGAAAAAGTGCATTATTTACTCTAAAGATGGTAATCTTCCTCTGGAGTCATTGTAGTCCATCATACAGATGCATACTTGGGGATCTTTGAAAGAGCAACATTTTCTCTTGATAATCTATTACTTCCTATATTTTGTAAATTATTACCTGGGTCTGGATTTCAGGCACACATTAGGGATGCACATCGGCCATTCTGTAAAAGAGCATGGGAGGCTCTTTCACAGGGTGAAGTATTATGAAGGGCTTTGGCAATTGGCTTCTGTGTTTGTGTGAAGAATAAGACCTGGTGATGGGGACTCTAACATATCCCCTGGCTCCCATAATGCTAAGAACTTTGCAATTGTAAGTACACAATAAATTCATGTTGCCTAACTGATGTGATGAAATGAGAAATGACGGTTCTCAGCACAGATGTTATACAGCTGCGGCCAAACATCTTCTAGGGTCATGTCTGTACACATCACTGTAAAATGTTCACATAAAGACCTGGCACAACCATAGTAAAACTATGATATAGTTGGTGTGCAGGTGGATGATGACTTTGGAGAGAAATTATGCAAGAGAATTGAGAAAAGGTCTGTTTCCACATTGTACCTGGAGACCTGGGTTCCTTGGCATGAATATTAATAATTAAATTAAGTTGAATGAATATTTATTTGATTTACCACTATGTAATTCATCCCAATTAGACATTTATTTACTGTGGGTACAGAGCCTGGAGATATAAAAGGTTAATAAAATGATCTTTTGAATTCACCATTCTAGTGAGGAAGAGAGGCGTATTCATGACTATGATATGATGTGACAGCTCTAACAGTAGAACAAACAAAATGCTATTATTGCTTCTTCCCCACATGGTGACTCTTGACTCCTCTTCAGGGAGTGAATGTGGTTTTTAAAACACCCACGCATATTCCTTATTTTATAGAGGCTGGAGAGATGGAGTATGAGCAATGTTACACAACCCGTTAGTGACAGAGGAGGAACATGATGTGGTAAGGCCCATACGAAACAAAATAACAAAAGGCAATATGGAACTCTTAGCCAAAATGAGTGGTGCAGACACTATGTGGTTTTAAGGGGAGGGGTTAACATTCTGAGCTGTAGCATTCAGGGAAGCAGTTGCAGAGATAGTAGATTTTTAGAGGCTAAGAAAACATTTAGGGATTCAGTTTCTTGCCTACTTAAAACTCAGAGCTAAAGGTTTTTGCTGGGTTGGAGAAAGTTAGAAAGTGGGTCTTTCCAACTTCTACAACGTTGAAGCAGTTGTCACATATGGTGTGCCACAGTAATGCTCAGACTCCTATGTTTCAGTAGAAGTGGAAGTTTAATGGTGGGACAAGCTGAAGAGTCAGGGTGAAGGACAGCAGTAGCCTTTGCATGAAGGAGGGACTTTGAGAGGGGCAACTTGTTTGGAAGGCAATGTTTTGGTAACTTGTCTTATAGTGCTATTTGCAAGGCAAGCATGCTATTAATTAGAATGCATATTTATTTAAGAAGCCTCTTTTTGGGGATTGCTGATAGAACACCCCTTTATACAGCCAATTGAAATGTAGTAGAAACTATTTGTAGCTACTCTGATCAGTATTTAACATGAAAAGTCCAGAAAACTCTGTATTCAGGGAGTTTTTTTGAGACATCTGCCAAGACTGGAGACAGACCCAGTGATTCCTGGGGGACCTTGAGGAAAGTCAATTTGTTTATGAGTCAGAGGAACTTCAGATTCTTCTAAATGGCGTTTGTTGCCATAAGAAAGTTCTGTTCTTGAATTAGCTAGCTGCTCCATGTTCTAAGCTGGTGTTCTTTCTTAGAAAGATGCTTATGGGATATAAATCTTTTTAAGTGCATGGCATTGTACCAATTGTTTCTTTTAGAAGAAGCCCATTAGTTTGTTATT
Source organism: Smutsia gigantea (assembly GCA_032199065.1). Classification (NCBI taxonomy): domain Eukaryota; kingdom Metazoa; phylum Chordata; class Mammalia; order Pholidota; family Manidae; genus Smutsia; species Smutsia gigantea. The sequence continues at coordinate 215,286 of JAVSCE010010498.1, forward strand.
AAGTGCCTATTTAATAGTGTCAATAAATTCTAAAATTGGAGGCTGGGTATTGTTATTGTGAATGTTTTAATTGTTTGGATTGTCTTTGTTACATGACCTTGGCTCATTTCATTGACCTTTGTTTGTTTTAATGGCTTGCAAAAAATCCCCACCCCCCAGCTGTACAGAGTTAATACAGTGGTTTTTCATATATGTGATATAAATATGGAAAATATCTGAATATGTTAACTAATGATATTTGGATGATTAGATCAGGTCTATACAACTGAAGAGAAGTAGATAACTGTGCAGATTTTAGAGGGATCAAAAAGTTCAAGTAAGACTTCAAGTTCATACCAAAAAGGGGCTTAATTTATTGTATTTATTATTTTGAGTATAATTATAATATATAGAATAATATCCATTCAGAAAAAGGAGTGGAAATTATACTGAAAATATTATAGAGAGGTAATATAATGTAGTAGGTACTTACACCAATGCCTCAGTGCTTCACTGGCTTAGGAAAACCAAGAGTTTAAATTTGACTTTCACAAGTGATATGGTTACATTACTTAACCTCTTTGAGACTTACTTCCCACTCAAAGTGAGTGATATCTACCTGTCTTGCCTGAAGGTTTCAGCCCCAGGAAAGTTCACTATGGATTCAGTGAGTCTGAGAAATGGCAAAAGCATGTACTTGGGGTAAAGGGGTTTATACATGGCTTTATTTTCACAGCTGTAGGTTGAGCACAAGGATCACATCTGCATCTAGTAGTCTGCAGTTCTGTAATCCACCTTCATTTCTGCCTCCACCCAGAGGATTAGGCAGAGATCTTTATATAGTGACTCAGTCAATAATTGCTCATTGCCTATGGGTGTGGAAGCATTAGCCTAGCAGTAGGCCAATTACATCAAGTAGTTTAGGGTCAGGTGAGGATCCTGGCCATAGGAACTTCCATTTTCCCCACACTCCACCCCTCCAGATTCTTGCCTCACAATTTATACACCCTCAATTTCCCTCAATGGTCACTGTGTGAGAAAGCTGGACCATTGTAACCAGATTCCAAAATGGCAGCAAAGGATAATGACAACATAGACATAACAACAAAAATTGTGATACAGGCAACAAAAATTATAATAATCCTCAATCTTGAGGAGATCAGTTGCCACCAGGTGGTCATTCCAGCTGTATTCAAATTAGTTCTACTCAGAATGAGTTTATGACTCGTACTTTCTATGAGAGAAATCAATCCTCTGCAATGGTCCCCGTGCAAGAAAGTTGGAACCCTGTAACAAAACAATTAAAATAATAATAGTCATTCTCAAGCTCAAGGAGGTTGATTGACACCAAGCTGTATTCAAACTGGTACTAGCTCATGATTCACACTTTCCCTGGGAGGCTGGTAGAGATACTGATAGGGAGCTCCATGCACCCAGTGAGTAGCAGTTTTTGCTAGGTTGTGTGCTCAATCCACAAAGACATTAGAGGAGATTAACCTTAAGGGGGATAAGACACATGTTTTAATGACACCGATATAGGCAGCTCTTGTCCATCAGGTAGGATGCATGCACGAGAATGGTCCTGGATAGGACTCTGGCAGGAAGGGGGTCCTATCCAGGTCTAGTATACCATACCTTTACCCCTCTCCCTGTAGGGGTTACAAGAAGTCTATATATAGTGCTTCTGGAAGCACACTCACTGGCCATAATGATAAAGAAAAAAAAGTGTCCGATAAGATGCTCCCATCTTCTGGCTGTTTAGGATATACTACTCTGATCTTTGGGGGCTACTCTGCTGTTACTCCAGGAATTCAGGAGGCCAGCTACCAGGCCTTGTCCCCAAGGTACCAGGAGGGCCAGCCGTCCCTGGTCCATGTGTCTAAATGTCCAAGGCTGCATCCACTAAATGGAATCTCCAGGGTATATTGCAGTTGGTGCTGGCAGCAAGATATTATTCTAGTGGCCAAACTTCAGCTTCAATGAATCCTACTTGATTTGTACTTGCAGTTGTATAGGGGAGGCAGCAGTATGTGTTAGCATGTCCACAAGGCTCAATGCCCCTTTCTGGGGCTTCTAATTCAAATACTGTAGCACTGTCCATAAGTGGAATTACCATCCAAATAGACTATTAGTATCTGACTTTAGGCCAGATTTTAATAAATTGTTGTACCTCTCTATCATGCCTGCCCTGGTAGGATTATATGGTACATTAAACTTCCATTTTATCCTCAATTGTTGCACGTATCCTTGTAGTGCATGTCCAGTGAAGTGGGTGCCTTGATCACTCTCAATTACCTGTGGTCCACCACAGGCTGCAAAGAGATGCTAGTCTTCACAATGTGCAAAAAAGCACCCAGAAGTCCAGTAGCTGTGTCCACACAAGTCAGGGCATATTGGTACCCTTCTTTCTTTGTTTCTTTCTTTCTTTTGGTATCATTAATCTCCAATTAAATGAGCAAAATTATGTTTCCTAGACTCCCTCTATCATCAAGTCCCCACCACATAGCCCATTATAGTCACTGTCCATCAGCATAATAAGATGCTATAGAATCACTACTTGTCTTCTCTGTGTTGTACAGCCCCTTCCCAACCCCCCCTACATTGTGTCTGCTAATCGTAATGCCCCTTTTTTTCCCCTTGCCCCTCCCTTCCCACCCATCCTCCCCAGTCCCTTTCATTTTGGTAACTGTTAGTGCATTCTTGGGTTCTCTTAGTCTGCTGCTGTTTTGGTCTTTCAGTTTTTTTCTTTGTTCTTATATTCCACAGCTGAGTGAAATCATTTGATATTTGTCTTTCTCCGCCTGGTTTATTTCACTGAGCATAGTACCCACTAGCTCCATCCATGTTGTTGCAAATGGTAGGATTTGTTTTCTTCTTATGGCTGAATAATATTCCATTGTGTATATGTACCTCATCTTCTTTATCCATTCATCTACTGATGGACATTTAGGTTACTTCCATTTCTTGACTATTGTAAATAGTGCTGCAGTAAACATAGCGGTGCATCTGTCTTTTTCAAACTGGGCTGCTGCATTCTTAGGGTAAATTCCTAGGAGTGGAATTCCTGGGTCAAATGGTATTTCTATTTTGAGTTTTTTGAGGAACCTCCATACTGCTTTCCATAATGGTTGAACTAGTTCACATTCCCATCAGCAGTGTAGGACGGTTCCCCTTTCTCCACATCCTCACCTACATTCGTTGTTGTTTGTCTTTTGGATGGTGGCCATCCTTACAGGTGTGAGGTGATATCTCATTGTGGTTCCAATTTGCATTTCTTTAATGATTAGCGATGTGGAGCATCTTTTCATGTGCCTGTTGGCCATCTGAATTTCTTCTTTGGAGAAGTGTCTATTCATGTCCTCTGCTCATTTCTTAATTGGATTATTTGATTTTTGTTTGTTGAGTGTGTGAGCTCTTTATATATTTTGGATGTCAACCCTTTATCGGATATGTCATTTATGACTATATTCTCCCATACTGTAGGATGCTTTTTTGTTCTACTAATGGTGTCCTTTGCTGTACAGAGCTTTTCAGCTTAATATAGTCCCACTTGTTCATTTTTGCTTTTGTTTCCCTTGCCCAGGGAGATACGTTCATGAAGAAGTTGCTCATTTTTATGTCTGAGAGATTTTTGCCTATGTTTTTTTCTAAGAGCTTTATGGTTTCATGACTTACATTGAGGTCTTTGTTCCATTTCGAGTTTACTTTTGTGTGTGGGGTTAGACAATGATCCAGTTTCATTCTCTTACATGTAGCTGTCCAGTTTTTCCAACACCAGCTGCTGAAGAGGCTGTTATTTCCCCATTGTATATCCATGGTTCCTTTATTGTATATTAATTGACCACATATGTTTGGGTTAATATCTGGAATTTCTATTCTGTTTCCTGGTCTGTGGGTCTGTTCTTGTGCCAGTACCAAACTGTCTTGATTACTGTGTCTTTGTAGTAGAGCTTGAAGTTGGGGAGCAAGATCCCCCTGCTTTATTCCTCCTTCCCAGGATTCCTTTGGCTATTCGAGGTCTTTTGTGGTTCCATATGAATTTTAGAATTATTTGTTCCAGTTTGTTGAAGAAAGCTGTTGGTAGTTTGATAGTGATTGCATTGAATCTGTAGATTGCTTTAGGCAGGATGGCCATTTTGACAATATTAATTCTTCCTACCCAAGAGCATGGGATGAGTTTCCATTTGTTAGTGTCCTCTTTAATTTCTCTTAGGAGTGTCTTGTAGTTTTCAGAGTATAGGTCTTTCACTTCCTTGGTTAGGTTTATTCCTTGGTATTTTATTCTTTTTGATGCAATTGTGAATGGAATTGTTTTCCTGATTTCTCTTTCTGTTAGTTCATCATTAGTGTATAGAAAAGCAACAGATTTCTGTGTATTAATTTTGTATCCTGCAACTTTGCTGAATTCAGATATTAGTTCTATTAGTTTTGGAGTGGAGTCTTTAGGGTTTTTTATGTACAATATCATGTCATCTGCCAATAGTGACAATTTGACTTCTTCTTTACCAATATGGATGCCTTGTATTTCTTGCATTGTCTGATTGCCGTGGCTAGAACCAGCAGTACTGTGTTGAATAAAAGTGGGGAGAGTGGGCATCTCTGTCTTGTTCCTGATCATAGGTGAAAAGTTTTCAGCTTCTTGCTGTTATGTATGGTGTTGGCTGTGGATTTGTCATATATGGCCTTTATGATGTTGAGGTTCTTGCCCTCTATACCCATTTTGTTGAGAGTTTTTATCATGAATGGATGTTAAATTTTGTCAAATGCTTCTGTTTGTTGATGTGGTGGAGGATGTTGATGGATTTTCGAATGTTGTACCATCCTTGCATCCCTGAGGTGAATCCCACTTGATCATGGTGTATGATCCTCTTGATGTACTTTTGAATTCAGTTTGCTAATATTTTGTTGAGTATTTTTGCATCTATGTTCATCAGGGATATTGGTCTGTAATTTTCTTTTTTGGTGGGTTCTTTGCCTGGTTTTGGTATTATATTAGAGTGATGCTGGCTTCATAGAATGAGTATGGAAGTATTCCTTCCTCTTCTATTTTTTGGAAAACTTTAAGGAGAATTGGTATTATGTCTTCTCTATATGTCTGATAAAATTCAGCAGTGAATCCATCTGGCCTGGGGATTTTGTTCTTGGGTAGTTTTTGACTACTGATTCAATTTCGTTGCTGGTTATTGTTCTGTTTAGATTTTCTGTTTCTTCCTTGGTCAGTCTTGGAAGGTTGTATTTTTCTAGGAAGTTGTCCATTTCTCCTAGGTTATCCAGTTTGTTAGCATATAGATTTTCATAGTATTCTCTAATAATTCTTTGTATTTCTGTGCTGTCTGTAGTGATTTTTCCTTTACCATTTCTGATTCTGTTTATGTGTGTAGATTCTCTTTTTCTCTTAATAAGTCTGGCTAGAGGTTTATCTATTTTGTTTATTTTTTCAAAGTACCAGCTGTTGGTTTCATTGATTTTTTTCAATTGTTTTATTCTTCTCAATTTTATTTAATTCTTCTCTGATCTTTATTATTTCCCTCCTTCTGCTGACTTTGGCCTCATTTGTTCTTCTTTTTCCAATTTCAATAATTGTGGCTTTAGACTATTCATTTGGGATTGTTCTTCCTTCTTTAAATAGGCCTGGATTGCTATGTACTTTCCTCTTAGAACTGTCTTCACTTTGTCCCACAGAAGTTGGGGCTTTGTGCTGTTGCTCTCATTTATCTCCATATATTGGTTGATCTCTGTTTTAATTTGGTCAGTGATCCATTGATTATTTAGTAGTATGTTGTTAAGCCTCCATGTGTTTGTGAGCTTTATTGTTTTCTTTGTACAATTTATTTCTAGTTTTATACCTTTGTGATCTGAGAAGTTGGTTGGTAGGATTTCAATCTTTTTGAATTTACTAAGGCTCTTTTTTGGCCTAGTATGTGGTCTATTCTGGAAAATGTTCCATGTGCACTTGAGAAGAATATGTATCCTGCTGTTTTGGGGTGTAGAGTTCTGTAGATGTCTGTTAGGTCCATCTGTTCAAGTGTGTTGTTCAGTACCTCTGTGTCCTTATTTTCTGTCTGGTTGATCTGTCCTTTGGAGTGAGTGGTGTGTTGAAGTCTCCTAGCATGAATACATTGCATTCTGTTTCCTCCTTTAATTCTGTTAGTAGTTGTTCCACATATGTTAGTACTCCTGTATTGGGTGCATAGATATTTATAATGGTTATATCCTCTTGTTGGTCTGCCCCCTTTATCATTATGTAATGTCCTTCTTTATCTCTTTTTACTTTCTTTGTTTTGAAGTCTATTTGGTCTGATACAAGTACTGCAACACCTGCTTTTTTCTCTTTGTTGTTTGCATGAAATATCTTTTTCCATCCCTTCACTTTTAGTCTGTGTATGTCTTTGGGTTTGAAGTGAGTCTCTTATAAGCAGCATACAGATGGGTCTTGCTTTTTTATCCGTTCTATTACTGTGTGTTTTTTGATTGCTGCATTCAGACCATTTATATTTAGGGTGATTATTGAAAGATATGTACTTATTGCCATTGCAGGCTTTGGATTCGTGGTTACCAAAGGTTCAGGGGTAGCTTCTTTGCTATATAACCATGTAACTTAACTTTCTTATTAAGCTATTATAAACACAGTCTGATGATTCTTTATTTCTCTCCCTTCTTATTCTTTTTCCTTCATTCTTTATATGTTAGGTGTTTTATCTGTACTCTTTTGTGTTTCCTTTGACTGCTTTTGTGGATAGTTGATTTTATTTTTTGCCTTTAGTTAGGATTTGGTTGGTCTGCTTTCTTTGCTGTGATTTTATTTTCTCTGATGACATCTATTTAGCCTTAGGGGTGCTTCCATCTAGAGCAGTCCCTTTAAAATATCCTGTAGAGGTGGTTTCTGGGAGGAAAATTCCCTCAACTTTTTCTTGCCTGGGAATTGTTTAATCCCTCCTTCAATTTTAAATGGTAATTGTACTGGATACAGTTTTCTTGGTTCAAGGCACTTCTGTTTCATTGCATTAAATATATCATGTCATTCTCTTCTGGCCTGTAAGGTTTCTGTTGAGAAGTCTAATGATAGCCTGATGGGTTTTCCTTTGTATGTGATCTTTTTTTCTCTCTCTAGCTGTCTTTAATACTCTGTCCCTGTCTTTGATCTTTATCATTTTAATTATTATATGCCTTGGTGTTGTCCTCCTTGGGTCCCTTGTGTTGGGAGATCTGTGGGCTTCCATGGTCTGAGAAACTATTTCCTTTCCTAGCTTGGGAAGTTCTCCTCAATTATGTCTTCAAAGACACTTTCTATCCGTTTTTTTCTCTCTTCTTCTTCTGGTACTCCTATAATGTGAATATTGTTCCGTTTGGATTGGTCAGACAGTTCTATTAATATTCTTTCATTCTTAGAGATCCTTTTATCTCTCTCTGCCTCAGCTTCTCTGTACTCCTGTTCTCTGATTTCTATTCCCTTAACAGTCTCTTGCACCTCATCCAATCTGCTCTTAAGACCTTCTATTGATTGTTTCATTTCTGTTTTCTCCCTCTAGACTTCCTCCCTTAGCTCTTGCATATTTCTCTGCAGATCATCAGCATGGTTATAACTTTTATTTTGAATTTTTTTTCAGGAAGATTGGTTATATCTATCTCACCAGGCCCTCTCTCTGGGGTTGTCTGAGTGATTTTTGACTGGACCAGATTCTTCTGCCTTTTAATGGCGATAGAATTGGTCGCAGGCACGTGGTGCATGTGTCAGCTGGGAGAACAATGTCCCTTCCTGCTTGCTGGTCACCTTGCCCTTCTCCACTACTGTGTTGGTTACCCACACACTGGGAGCAGTCTCTTGGATAATCCCCTGAGCTGCCATGGGCAGGGCGGACCTCAGGATAGCCTAGCACCCTGCAGGGGATTGCTGCCACACGGGGTGTGCTCTCCTGGGAGAATTGTAACCCTTCGCACCTTCCGGACCTTGCTCTGGCTTCCGCTGCCTGTGCCATCTACCTGCACACCGGGAGCAGTCTCTGGGATAATCCCCTAAGCTGCCATGGGTGGGCAGCCCTTGGGATAGCCTGGAGCCCTGCGGGGGATCTCAGCTGTGTGGGGCGTGTTCTCCTGCAAGAATGGGGCCCATTGTACCTTCTGAACCTTGCTCTGGGTTCCTCTGTCCATGCTGGCAGCTGTGCGCTGGCGGCAGCCCCTGGCTCTGTCCTGATTAGCTGTGTGCTGGGAGAAGACTCTGTGTGTTTGCTGTGGGCGGGGCTGTTCCCCGGCTGCTCCGTAGCTGTGGCTGGTCAGCTGGTTTGCTTGCAGCGCTGGCCGGGGGAATGAATGGCAGGCTGATTATCGCCCTGAGGTGCTTCGGGGCTGGGTTACCCCCCACGGGGTTAGGGTACCTGAAGTTCCTTAAGATTCCCAACCTGCTGGGCTGAGTGTGCCGGGACAATTTTGTCCAGCTGATAAGCCCTTGTCCCTTTAAGACTTTTAAAAAGCGCCCGCTTTACTTTTGTCCCAGGGGAGCCGGCTGTGGGGACCTGCTCACAGTCTCTGTCTCAGATTTTACTTTTCCATTTCTCTAATATCCAGTACACCATGCAATGTGTGTCTGTGCTCCCGGTGCAGATTACTAGGGCTGGTTATTTAGCAGTCCTGAGCTTCCACTCCCTCCCCATTCTGATTCTTTTCCTCCCGCCAGTGAGCTGGGGTGGGGAGAGTGCTCGGGTACCACCGGGTCATGGCTTTGCATCTTACCCTTTTCTTGAGATGCTGAGTTCTCACAGATGTAGGTGTAGCCTGGCTGTTGTACTGTATCTTCTGGTCTCTCTTTTAGGAGTAGTTGTATTTGTTGTATTTTCAAAAATATATATGGTTTTGGGAGGAGATTTCTGCCGCCCTACTCATGCCGCCATCTTGAGCCTCTCATTCCTGGTACCCTTCTGATATGGGCAGAGGCCCAGTATGGTCTATCTGCCACCTGATGAGGGTTATCAGCCTCTTAGTTCTTGTCCCATGTTGCTGTGGGACTTCATGTAAGTCCCTTTTAGATCATGCAGTGCACTCCTGCCAGGCTCTAGTGACTTCTTCAAAGGTCAAAGGCAGGTCCCACTGATAAGCTACAGCTCACATTGTCTTATGCCCCGTATGCAACAAATGTTGATGTAACCATTGGGCCACATCAGAGGCAAGCTTTCCTTCTAGCCAATGTACCTGGGCCAATTAATCTGCTTCACTGTTTCCTGGGGATGCCAGTGGCCAATAGCCTGTCACATGATATACTGTAACTGTTTTAGTTGACCAGAGGCCCATAAGTCTTGCCACAGCTCTTGGCCCCAGAGGGGCTGGTAACCTACAACCAGTTGGCTCGGTACCATGTCAGTAGCCATAGGGTCAAGCCCCAATAAATGGCCCAGCTGTCAGTGCAGACAAATATAGGGGAGGTCTCCTGGCTGATCACAAGCCACACTGACCATAACTCTTCCCATTGACTGCTCTTCCCTTCACCATCTTCCATCCATATTGTCTCAGTCTTAGGATGGAAAGTTAATGCCCTCCATTTTTGGGGCTGCTCATGGCTGGAGCCATCTGTATACCATGTATCTTTGGGGATAGAGGCTCTTCTCTTCTGGTAAGGACTCTTTGCTACTAATAGCTCTAAAGCAAATTCTTCCTGCCTTTCACTGGTATATTTCACTGACCCCAATAAACACTGCAGTTCCTCACGAAAGGTACTGGTAGAGAGGGTGCTACACTGCTGTAGGTATATGCCCCACTTGGCCAGTGTAGGCATCTGTGTCATGCCACTCCATGGCTTTTGGATCCAATCTCACACCCACCCCGTCATGAGATAGGTGGTTATTACCTTTATTGGGGCCGTTTGGATGATGAGTTCTGTAGCCAGCAGGGTGTGGTACAGGGCAGCCAATTGTTTCTCTATTAAGGTGTACCATACCTCTGTTCTTTTCCAGAGTTGTGACCAGAATTCAATAGGTTGGCAAAGTTGTTCAAGCTGCTGCCAGAGACCCCAGACATAACTGTCTTTAGTCACATGAATATCCAGCTCACAGGGCCTTGATGGGTCTATCACACTCAAGGCTTGCACAGCCTTGACTGCCCATTTTGCTGTAGTAAAGGCAGATGCACATGTCTCATCCTCGTCCCACCTGATGCCCTTTCATGCCAAATGGTATAAGGCCTCATAATTTGTGCCAAGTGCAGGATGAACATTCTTCAGTAGCGTACAAGACCCAAAAACTCCTATAACAATGCCACAGTTGTAGGGATAGGGAAGGCCTGGACTTTATCTATTAATGCTTTTGGTGTAACTTTGGTCTTACCCAACCAGACAACCCCCAAGAATTTGATTGACAAACTAGGTCCCTGAAACTTGGTACTGTTCACTGGTGATCCTTTCTCCTGTAGATGTTACAACATTCTGAGTGCTGTACTTTCTAGATCTGAAAGAGAATCAGACATGAGCATGACATCATCAATATAATGGTACAGCTGCACCGTTGGTGGTTTCTCCTACGCTGCCAAGTCCTGGGCTACAAGTCCATGACAGATGGTGGGGCTGTGGAGGTATCCCTGTGGAAGGACAGTTCACTTCCACTGCTAGTCTTCCCACATGAAGGCAAACTGTTCCTGACTTTACTATTCTATGTTAATGGAAAAGAAGGCATTAGCAAGATCCACAACATAATAATATGTTCCTTAGTTCATGACTGAGGGTATCCATCAGGTCTGCAATAAAGGGAATGGAAACATGCAGAGAAGGTATGACTTTATTCAATTCTCTAATCCATAGTCATATGCCAGGAGTTGTCCAGATTTTTTACTGGCATACTGGAGAATTGAAAGGACTATAGGTGAGCTTTATAAAACCCACACTCTCTAGTTCATGAAGGGTTTCTCCAATTTCTTTATGACCTCCAGGCAATTTGTATTGTTTGGTATTAGTCACCCACTGAGTCATAGGCAAAGCTACAAGTGGGTGCTTAGCATGTCTCCTCAGAACTGCCTTTACCACACATATCCTCAGTTTGAACTTACTTGCAGTGGTCTGCAACCCTAGGTCCTGCAGGATATCGACCCTCAAAATATGTTTGGTGATGGGAGATGTACACATAGTATACCTGTTTGGGGATAGACACCCTATTCCCAATGGAATTTGGCTTTGTTTCACTCTGATAACCTTACCCCTGTAGGCATCCATAGCAATGGGGGTCCTGGGAAACTGCTCAGGGTTCTCAAAAATCAGTGAACATTCAGCTCTTATGTCTACCAGAGCCAGGACATGTTGTATGTTCACTGGGGACCAATGAATTGATATTTCAGTATTTGGCATCTGGTCCCACAAGGTCCTGCAAGATAGGTATCGTCACCCTCCCCTCACTCAAAAACTGTATCCCCCAATCATTTTCCTGTGCAGGTTCAGGTGAGGTTGACTCACTCTCCAGCAGGAAGTCTTGCACACATACAGGCTGGCCTTGTGGCCTTGTGTCCCAGCCTCTGCTTCCTGGCCCTCAGCAGCTGAAACTTCTGCTTCAGTTTCAGTTGTTGCCACAGTTACAGTAAGATTATATTTGACTTCCATCCAATTTCTCTGTCTGCTTCTGCCCCTATTAAATCAACCCACTGGGTCCTTGTGACCTTCATGGAGCTCTTTAAATTCTTCCTCTGAGTAGCAGACCATATTACCTTCCAAGCCCTTACTGTTTCACCCTCTCCCAAGTCTGCTACCATTCGGGTAACCTCCCTTATGGGCTTCCCTAAGTAAGGGGCAAGAATGGCCATTAGGGGTCCAAAGAGGGATGTGGGAGTCATTTGAAGCACCACATTTCTCATCCCCGCAATAAAAGACACCTTATGTGGGCCATAATTCCCTGGACTGTAAATGGCATTTTTCATGCCTAACTCCCATGACATCTGTTGGAGCTCAGTATACATTGCCATCTTGTGGGGGTGGATGGTAAATCACCCTGATTGTGCCATACAATGAGAAGCATGGCCATAAGCCAATTGAGAAGGAAGTGATTTTCTGGGTCTGATGTGCATTTTTTAATCCCTGCCTCAAGACAGGATGAACTGTCAGGGAAGCCAGCTTTCCCATATCTGATCCAGACAGAAAAATTCCACCCCCCACTACATTCTAAAGATGCAGGAGCCAAGCTGATATTGACTCGGAGGGCTTCTGCTGAAACTTGAGCCCAAATCCACCAGCTCAACCTGAATACAGTGGTGGAACATAGAGTGCTCCATGACCTGGGGTGGAGGCTGCACTTCTCTCAGAGGAACCCATGGTTGCTGCATCTGTATTTTCTTGACTACAACCAGGCAGGCTTTAAACAGAGAAGGGGTCTGTGCCTCCAGACCACCCCTTTATCCTTTCCCTGCTCCTCCTTCATTTTGGGGGCTGAGAGCACCTTTCTTGCCACTCCCCTCTGCTACACCCTTTACCTTTTCCACAGTGCCTCACAGCAATGCTAGCCCAGTCTTCAACAGCTCTCTTACTTTCAACTCAATACCTCAGAGCTGGCATTCTCATGCTACCTCTTCATGTGCTTCTCGCAGGAGTACATGCTTCTTATTCATGGCTTTTACCTCTTCCACAGTGCCTTGCAGCAATGCTGTTTCATTTTTCAACAAAGATTTCACTTCCCGCACAGCACCTCACAGCTCCTGTTCTCATGCTACCATTTCTCATGCCTCTTGCAGTAGTATGTTCCTCTCACCTGTAGATTTTTTAATACTGTAAGAAACAGCCAACTGACAGCTCCCGCTACCTCATAGGACTCTGGTTCTCAAAAGACCTCCTTATTATGCCAAGGGCCACTTCTATTGCCTCAGGTATCACCTCCACCTGCCTCCCGTCCTGGGGAGGGGCCCAGTCCTCTAGGAGGCAAGCCACCTCAGACCACATGCCCACAGGGGGACACTTGAATGTCTCCCACCCATAGGGACATCCTGCTGAAACACCCCTCTCATGAGGGCAGCCTATTCTGTTCTTCAGTCTACAGCAAATCCCATCTACTATGCCAATTGTCTTGCCTGAGGGTTTCAGCTGCTGGCAAGTTTACTATGGATTTGGTGAGACCAAGAGATGACAATGGAACATTCTTGGGGTAAAAGTGTTTATACCCAACTTTATTCTCATAGCAGTAGGTCAAGCACTAGAATCACATCTGCATCCAGCAGTCTGCAGGTCTGTAATCCACCTCTGTCTCTGCCTCCACCCAGAGCACTGGTTGGAGCTCTTTATATAGTGACTCAATAGCAGCTCATTGCTAACAGGTGTGACAGTATTAGCCTAGCAGTGGGCCAATTACATCATCAAGTAGTTTAGGGTCAGGATCCTGGCCATAGGAACTTCCATTTTCCCCACACTACCATTTGGAGATTATTGGGAGTAGTTCATGAAATAATTTAGGCAATCTCTTAGCACAGGGCCTGGTATTTTTTTTAAAGGACTCAGTAGATGTCACTCCTTATCTTCATTATTTTACTACCATCGTGACCACCATCACCATCATCATCTCCATCATCAACATCATCACCATCATGTGATGTGTTAGTCTGGGCCCCTTCAAGAGGCAGATGCCAGAATGGTATTGAACATGCAAGAAGTCTTTTGAGGACATGCCCATGAAAATGGACCAGAAACCAGGAGCAGCTTGGACATAGATCTGACAAGTGAATGAGAAAAAGAAGGAAGAGAGGAAGTTTAAAGCATTTAGAATGCAATACAGTTCAAATGTAAGTTCATCAAGGTCTCTGGGGAGTCCTTGGTCCAAGGTTGTCTGTCAGAAGAGTCCCACATCTTCCAAGGACAGGCTTGCCATAGTAGCCATGCCACATTTGGCACTGGCTGGGATCAGCCCAGGGAAATGAGGCCTCCCTGCAAACTACAGCACATATGGAGGGCTTCAAGGCTTAGCAGCTGAGTCCCCCTGTCAGTTATGTTCCCTGAGGTTAGGGGTTTACAAAGTGCGTTCTTATTGCCATCCCAGTTGTGAGCAATTAAAAAAATCCTCCCAGTTTTTGGAAGTTTGTTAACTTTCTATTGGGATAAGAGGTAAAATAAAGAATTTCAGCTCTTTTCTTTTGCTTAGGTTACTTGAACTGTTTGAGACTTGCCCAAATCCCACAGTGATTCCCAGCTTCTCCCTTTGCTGGAAGGTTTTGGTACAGCTGTATCATTGCTTTAACGGACCTTTCCATGAAGTTTTATTTTTCAGCTCCAACTTTAATTTCTATTTAGAAACCTGATTTGATTAAAGAGTGAAAGTTTAAGTGTTTGTAACAGGATTCAATTAAAATAGGTCATTCATGGGGCTCTGAAAATGGTAACTGGCCTTGGGCAAATTGGAAAAAAAAAGTTATAAAATTCAGTTGGATGCATCACAACATTTAACATCTTTAAGGAGGACGTTTTGCCTAATAGATTCAATTTAGAAATATTTAGTGTAGGTCATCAGCTTAAGCACCCAAAAAATGAGTTTGTTTGTTTTCTTCTCCCTTTAGTTATAGCTAGGATCAGGACACCTGGACTCTAATCTACAAAACAAACAATTTGTGGTGGGACCTTGAAGAAAGTCAATTAGTTTCTGTGACTTTACCAGTAGGTTAAAAAGGAGATTGTAATATTGGTGAATAATGTGCTTAGAGATGTTTGCATAAAAGATGCTTTGTCATTGTAAAGTATTATTGAATATTTATGGTCTACCAGACTGAGCCAAATGGCCCAGAGGAAGAAACAGTCAGATTTATGTAAACCTTGCTCAGTGTCCCAGATACTTCAGGATGGGTGCTCTATATATGAATGAATAAATAAATGGTATAAACATTATTTTAAAATTTGAAGGTACATCAATATTATCTGGGGTGTTAGCCAATGTGCCTGACCTCTGACACTGAAATGAAATGTCTGCCTCTAGGTGACTATTTCAATCTCATAAATATTTTTAAAGCCAGAGGCATTGATGGAAAATAATGTTTTCTTAGAATTTTGTGTCTGAGAATAAAGGTAAATTATATCTTTACCTAAACCCACAAGATATTATTGTCTCTCACCCACAGGGTTGCTCTGAGAATTCCCAGACTGCAGTTGCAAATGTTATACATTTTTTCTCTTTCTTTTAAAAATGTGTTTTACTCACTGTCTGCACAGTAGTTTGCTATCACTTTATTGTGAGAAATCTGAGCCTCAAAGAAAAAAAAAATTAGCCATAAACACTGCCCAAGGACTTAATGGATCTTACTGAGCCATGCAATGCAGATGTATTGAAACATAAATAGGTGATAGGAGATAAGAAACACAGAAGCAATTTATTTGGATTGGGTCACTGCTTAATCCAAATGGGTTCAGCATAAGAATTCATGAAACATGACAGTGGGCCAAGAGGAACTTGCTGTGACATTTCAGATTCCCCTACCTCTTCAAATTAACCATTTCAAGTTTAGCAAAACTTAGATCACATGCAGATTTAGTCAGACCCATCAGTGTGGAGTGTAGACCTGCCTGTGGGGGATGGATGGTTCTGGTCTCCACAGGAAATGGACCATGACTCAACAATACCTCAAGTTGGGTTTTTCATTTCTGTGATACATTCATTCTGAACAGCATTTTTCTAAAAGACAAAAAATATAGCAGAGTTGCCTTATAACATACCTTGCTGTTAAATGTGTTTGGATATATTGCATGCATCTAAATATACCTTAGCAAGTCTAATGAGATATTTGAAAACATAAAAATCACATACAGAAAACGTTTGCTATCATAGGAATGACAGGAATAATACTGTTAACAATAACTGCTACTTTGTTTTAGACATCTGCTATTTACCACCATGTCAGATGTTTTATACACTTTCCATATAATCATTCCCTTTGTAGAGATGAGGATACAGAGTCTTCTGTCCAGGAAGAATTAGTATGTGGGAGTTCTAGAATCTTTTCTTTAATCACAGAGCACCCTCCCCCCTCACTGCCCTGGCAGCAAACCTCATGAACTCATTTGAGTAGAACTGATTTAAATACAGCTGGAATGACCACTTGGTGGCAATTGATATCCTCCAGAGATTTTTGTTGCCTGTATCATAATTTGGTTGTTATCTGTATGTTGTTATCATCTGTTGCTGTTGTGGAATCTGGTTACAATGCTCCACCTTTCTCGCACAGGGACCATTGTGGAAGATTGAGGGTATATAGATTGTGAAGTGAGAATCCCGGAGGGGTGGAGTGTGGGGAAATGGAAGTTCCTATGGTCAGGATCCTCTCCTGACCCTAAACTACCTGATGATGTAACTGGCTTACTGCTAGGCTGATGCTTCCACACCCATAGGCAATGAGCTATTATTGACTGAGTCACTATATAAAGAGCTCCCCCAGTGCTCTGGGCAGAGGCAGAGACAGAGGTGGATTACAGACTTGCAGACTGCTGAATGCAGATGTGCTTGACCTACCATAGTAAGAATAAAGCTGGGTATAAACTCTTTTATCCCAAGAACATTCCCTTGTCATTTCTTGGTCTCACAGATTCCATAGTGAACTTTCCCGGGGCTGAAACCTTCAGGCAAGACATACAGGTTATAAGGAATTGTTGCCCCTTAGTTGGTAGGCTCAGAATTCTTTAAGGTTGTGATATCTGGATATGACCCACCAGTCTTTAGGTCAAGTTCTCCAAGTCTACTTATTGCAAGCTGTTCTCACTTCTCTTTGGAAATGGGAACTAGGATTTAAACCCCAGAGCCATGCCTCAGTATCTGCAGCATTGTGTGATCTATAAATATTTGTTGGTATGATAAAAGAAAGATACAGCTGACTCTGAAGCCTGTGATTTTCATTAGTCAAAAATGGATGCCGTTAAGCCCATTTTTACAAATGCCGGATTTCTACTGGTATTCTAGAAAATATATTAAAATGGAATTATTTAAAATGAGACATTTGAATCTAAATGACAAATGGAATCAATTTACCTGGCCCAATTCAAAAAGTAGGTTCAGGAAGTCCTCCCCACCATTTTTTCTGAATTGTGTTGTACAATGAAAACCTGTGATTGGTGGTTTATAGGAAGATAATGAAAATCAAATCAAATTAGTGTTCATAAAATTCTTGGGTTGATTTGTTTCTGGAATCAGGCCAGACAAATTCCCAGGATTAAAGGTTTTTGGGGGTGTTTTATGTCTCACATGATGTCACTAGAAATTTCAGATTAATAACATGATGCTCTTTGTAATTTTTGTGTGGCAGAGAGAGGAAAGAGTTAAAAGATTTAAATGTTGCAAAGGTGTTTCTTCTGGGCAACAGAGATTTGAATGTAGGTCACCTTTTGCATTTTAAGTACTGATGTTTGATCCCTTGTCCATAGTTATGTAATAAGAGAACTTTGTTATTATTTTTAAAGGGAAAAAGAAAAAAAGTCCATGGGGAAAAATACTTGCTTTTAGGGGACAGCTTTAACAGTGCATTTTGTCCTGGAGCCGTTTCCTCCTGCCCCAAAGTTGTGGAGCAGCAGGATGCCCTTCTGGGGGGTGCCAGGAGTCCGGAGTGATGAGTAAATGTTGGTGTCAGAGGAACCACGGAGCTGTGTGGGCAGGATTCACTGGGCACCCCCAACAGGTCTGGGTGGCCACTGGCCTAGACAGCCAGTACAGCCAGGTGGTCTGTGAAATCAGAAAAGAGAATTGGGACCGTAGTCTCTGAGGGGGCCAGGAAGACACAGCACGCTCCTTAGAGGACTAGTTAGTCTGAGATCTCTTATTAGGAGAGAGAGAATAGCCTAGGTAGTAGGTCCAAAACCTGTTTATTAACAGCAACAACAGTTACACACTGCCTCCCAGGGAGTCAGTTTTAGGTGCATCAACTCTGATACTGCATCCAATAAATTTCCTTGACAACCCTACCAAGTAGGAAGACCCTATCAAGTAGGTGTTATTATCATTTGCATTTTGAAGATCAGGAAACTGAGGCACAGAATGGTGGTTGAATTCCATAAGGTCACAGAGAAAATAAGGTGTACAGATAAATCAAGACGTAGAAAATATGAATTGTAAGACCATCAAATTTTGTCAAGAGCACAATCTTTCTTCTGTTACACTCATCTTACAATATTGGTTTCACCAGTTACCAGCTCGATGACCTCCAAATATCTAAACGCGAGGAAAACCTCAGATTCTTCATGTTTAAATGGGGCAACAGCACTGTATAAAATGTGTGATGGGGTTTAGGACATGTTCTGCCAATGCCTGGCACCTAGGAAGCTGAAGGGATTTGAGAAAATGGCAGAAGTTGTCAAGTCACTCTGACCTTTCCCTGTCCTTCTTCCCTGAAATAGGTCACAAAATACTCATCTGAGAGGTGCCTTCCTATACCTGGAGGAAAGGAGCCTCCTTATTTCCGAAGACAGAGGGACACTGAGAAGAATCTGAGTAAATTGGCCTTGTTAAGTCTCCCCAATTTCCCACACTTCCCCCACGCTCCGTGACCCACCATATTCTTCTGTTACTGTCCACTCTTCATCAAAGCCAGCATAACCATACTCAGCCTTACCCATTTCCTGGATCTTCATTTCCTTAAGAAGGCCCCCATGTCCTGTAAAACAACTCCATTGGTATGCGTTCCTTCTGTTAATCTGTCTTGACCAACTGAATCTTAGCCCAGCCAGGGACCCTAAGAAGGTCAAGGGAAACAATTTTCTTTTCCTGAATGTGGAATGTGCTTGGCAAATTGCCCCCACATCAGAAGGGCTTAATACATGATAGTCATCACATTATTATTATCATGATGCTTTTTCCAGCATACCACTCCATCCTTCCCAACAGGACTCGGATTAGCAGGGTGGCGATCAGAAACTGAAGCCAGTTTAGATGAACGCAATGCTCTGACAGATGAAAAGAAGAGTAGGGGTTTTCCTTCAAAGACAGAAAAAATGTCTTTCACTAGATAGTGTGTTTTGATGCATAAATGGTTGAATGCAAAGAGACTTAATTGAAAGATAAAAGGAGAGTTGCAGCAGAAGAGCAGAGGCAAAAGCGGTCAAGACAAAAAGCTGCACATGCTGAACAGGACGGAAGTGAATGAAGGAGGCTGAGAAGTCTTTGCAGGTTCAGATGTGACCATCAGACGGCACAGCAAACACAGGGTTGGAGTCCAAAGGTCGAGTTCCAGACCCAGGATTGAAATATGTCCTCTCACTATCTCTCTCTACAATGTATCACTTCCCTGAATTACTAATCAGTAGTTTTATTATAATCGCATTGTTAGACATTGAACTGGTACTATCCACACATAGGACACTCTGGACACACTCATAAAAGTCCTTTTATGCTTACTGAGCGTGGGTGGGTAACTCTTTCCTCCCATTTAGAAGAAAACACAGGTGGCCTCAGTCTTACTGTGGCCTCAGTCTTACTGTGTACTCGGTATTTTCTCTTTGTCCATGCAGACTTCCCCTTTCCACCTTTTCCTGCTTTTGGCTTGGGCAGCCAACCTATATGGATGGCATTTTCTCTCTGGCTTCGGTTTGGATTTGATCATTGGGAAGCATTAGTAGGAGACAGGAGAGTCTGGTTGGGAAGAGAGAGAAGCCAAAAGTATTTATTTTTTGGGTTCCCTCCCTGTTGGATTGCAGTGGGTTGACTGTGCCCTCTGCCAGGTAGCCCTCGGCAAGCCACTACTCTCTATAGGTTTTAGAAACCAATTCAGCCCCCACCCTTTCTGGGGTGCTAATGACTTCATGCTGTTGTAAGCCCCGAGGTGCCATCCCTGGTTGCTTTCCCCAAACCCTGCTCACACCATTGTAAAGAGTCCTTTTATGAAACTCTTCTCAATTATCCAGTTTGAGTGCCATCTGTTTCCTGCTGGGACCCAGGCTGATACATATGGCCACTTTCAGTTGCAACACACAGTCTCATTTTGGTATTTAGAGTAATTAATCTATGCAATAGTTAAAACTCCAAATGGATTTAGGGCTAAGTCTCTCAGCTCTACTGCAGGAGAGAGGGTGGCCACCTTTTTCCTTTCCCTGCTTCTCTTATTTCCGCTTGTTTACCAAGGCTTCTGGTTGGCCTGGTTGAAGGGAGGTAATAAAAATGAACGTTCTTAAGGTGGTGTTATGCCATCTGATTCTGGCAGATACTTAAGAGTTGGTTCTTGTTCTCACGGCCATACTGTGACTTCTTCAGAGATCCTCCTTGAGGCGGGAGAAGCTTGTCTGCCCCAGCTCGTTGCTTCCTAGCCAGCCATTTACTTCAGCTTCATTTTTTGAGGGGAAGTCTGTTTTAAGCATTTAACTTCATTAAAGATGTTTGTTTTCAGGTTTTTGCCTTTTCTTAAGGTAATCCGGAGAACACATTTTTCCCTAAAAATCATTTTGCTTTTGTTTTCTGTTTACTCCAAGATTTAGTTAGAATTAAAAAGAAATCCAAGAGGACAAATTGGCTTATTCTTTTGTTGTTAACCTTTCTCCTTCTCTCCTGCATCCCCTCCTCTTGCCTCCCCTCCATCTCTCCTTCCTTCCTTTCCTTTATTCTTTTTTCCTTTCCTCTTTTTGTTTAATGGTCAGAATGTAGCCTGCATGAATTCTGATATTTGTGAATACTTCAAGAGTGCTTGAAAATAATTTTCTGTTGTCAAGTAACAATCTCTCTCTCTTTCATATATGTTTGTATCATGTATATTTACACCCATACTTACAGACCTATACATATAAAATCATACATAGACATCTATCCACAAGAAAATAAACTTAAAAACTATGTTAATCAAATTCTCTTTCTTTGTCAATTTCTGAGAGAGTCTTTCACTGTATCAGTGGAGTTTTCAATATGTCCTGCATTTATAGCAGATTTTTCTTGGATATTTCAGACTTGATTGTTAGATGCACAAAAGTTCATGATTACTCTATAATTTTTGTGGGCTGTAACTTTTATTAATATGAGAATATTATTCTGTCCCATTTAAAGCTTTTTATTTGTATTCATTTTTATACAAATGAATAAAATTATATAACATATTGCTATATTTATTTTTATCAGCATTTACATGGTAAGTAGTTTTTCCTCTTAACCTTTACTTTTGTGTTCAAGTGGGACTATATAATGGGTTTATGGTTTTATGATTACCAATATGTCAGCTTTTTTCTGCCATGTTATTTTGCATTTTCTAATGTGATAGTTTCCCTTTGTTTCCAACTCTCCCCAGTTCTATTTTTCTTTACTCTTTTCCCCATCTGGGACAGGGATTCACAGGGGAGGGGCTGTTGGCATTTGAGTTGGTCCTTTCTCGGTTGTGTGTGGCTGCTCTACACTTGGCAGGAACCTCATTGTTGACTCCATCCCTAAATATCAGCAGCTCCCTGGTTAGTGGGACAGTCGAAAGCACACTTGCACATTTCCACACGCTTTCTTCATGTGTCATACCACTCCCAACTGTGAACCAGTGCTTCCTAGTATGGGACCTAGTTCCACCATTCCTCTTTCCTTGTGGTTATCTTTATTTTTCTAATTTAACTTTTAATTTTAGCTTAGTAACGTATGTGCAGAGTTTAAAACTCAATTAATATTATGAGAGTTATAACACCCAACAAGAAATATAGGTCTTTTAGGTCATTCCTCTCTGTTCATTTATTTTCCCCAAAGCCAACACTTCTGAGTCTTTTCACTCTCTTTTTCTAGTATTTATTTCCATGTTTCTACACAGCATCCATATGCAGCTATTACTTAATGTTCTAGTTGAAAATATGCTGACTTCTTGTTATGTAAGATTTTTTTAAAGCCTGTTTATAGCATCATACTCATAAACTTTCTCATCTCCATTTTCCCAATTTGGTTATTTAACAAATTTTACTTAAACCATCATTGGGTTTTTACATCATTGTTTTTTGTAAATATGGTCCATTACTGAGCCACCTAACTTTTTATAATAGAGTTTCTTTTCTTGTGCAGTTTTGTTTTGCCTGAGAGTTAATAATTGCCTTTGTTGTTGGCTTTCTATTCTATGATTCTTTCACTAATTCATCCCAAATTGTCTGCCAGAAATGTAAATAGCGTCTTGACATGTTCAAACAAATCAGCTGCTTTATCAATTTCTTTTCTTTCTTTTTTTTGGAGACATCCCTTCTGGAGTCTTCCATCCTCCTGTGACATGATAGTAAAATGAGTTTCCATGTAGGATGGTGATTTTTCTTGTCACTTTGGGGGCCCTTGTCCCTTCTGAGTTTAGCTTTAGGCATAGAGCACCACTTCCAGATCGAGGAAACTTTACTCAGCACAATCTCAATATTTCACATAGAACTGTTATGTCCAATACCCTTTAATGCTTGTCGTAAAAATAAATATTTTCTTCTGAAAGCATACCAGATCATAACTTATAAATGGCAATTACTTGAATTTTTAGCCACATTTCATTTTTCACATAAAGAATTTGCAATAACTTGCGAGCATTAAGATAACTTCTGCATATTTCTGTGAAGTAATGTGATAGCAAACATCAATTTTCCATTTTATGCTAAGCACACCACACAGAAAGCATTTTACTTCTATCTCCATATGCCATTCTTGATACTGGAGAGACACAGATAAATGAGTGAAACTGGACCCTGCCTTGACAGAGCTCAAAGTATAACAGAGGCAAAAGATATACTTAAAGATGACTCAGCACCATGTGTTACGTGAACAGTGTGTGCATCAAAAAGGGTGTGATTGTGGTGCGGAGTCAGGGAATGCTTGAAAAGAGGGAATGCGGTAATGTCATTTTTGGGTTTTGAAGGAAGAGTATACACTCAGAGGCTCACACACACACTCACACACACACGTGCTTATCTACTTTTTACCTGACATGATTTCCTTTGCGCAGAGGACTAAGGTCTGTATAGATCTATGTCCTCTCAAAGGGCATTGTCTTGGCAAAAGTGAAAGTGACATGACGCCATTAGTCATGATGGCTTCTAAGTCAGGAAGCTGAGGGCCCCACACACCAAATCTTGCAAGTCCAGACACTTAATCTTAATCACAGGCAGGTCAGCAAATATTCTTAGAGTATGTCCTACACGTGTACTCGGGTATCAAGAGCAGGCCACAGATAGAAGAAGGAAAGAATAACTGGCCACTTTTTGTGTGAATGTGGTTAGTGCCCATTGCATTGAGTCTAGAAGAGGAGAAAAATAACACTGGTTGAGCACAAACCATCTGCCATGTGCCCTGTGAGGCACTTTTACTTTGGCTCAGTCGATTTTTACTAGAACCCCAGGAAGTAGATACCACTGTCCTACTTTACTTACAGAGAAGTTAAGTAAAATGTAGAGACAGGACTTAAACTCCCCCCTGCCTGGCTCTAGATCCTCTCTGCTCTTTTCATAATACTTTGCAGCCTTGGAAATCTGTGATATTTAGGTTTGTAAATAAATCATTGATGTTGTAATATTGATGAGGTAACATCAATATTTTAGACTTTGGGGGGGAATCCCATCTGTGTCCTAACATGGTGAGAATTTCAAAGACAGTTTTATTTTTTTTCCAAATTACTAAAAACAAAATACACGAGTTTATCATTTCTTGCTAGAAATATTGCAATAACCTGCTAACTTGGGCCCCTAGAGCCTTCTTTTTGTAATTCACCCTCAGTATGGCCACTGATTTATGCATTTGCTTTTTCTCTCACCAAGTCCACTGTGTGAAATCTTCCTCATCTTTCAACACCTGACTTAAAATGTTTTCTTGGTCAAGTCTGTTTGACTCTCAGTGACAGAGGTAACTCATGAGTACTTGCTTCTTGATTATCCCATAGTATTTTTTACATGCTCTTAATACAACTCTTAATATAGTCTAAGATATCAGCTGGATTGTGAGATCCTCAAAGAAAAGTGGTCATGCAATAGTTATTTGTGAAATGTTTAAATGTGGAATGAAACATTCATTCACAAAGAAAGGTTTCATTTCGTCCAAGACTCACCTTAGTTATAAACAACAGACTTAAAGGAGTTTAATCTGATGGTGTTGATAAGGATAGGTCTGATGTGTTATGTTTTGATATTCACAGTTATTAATTAGGTGATCTTGGGAAAGCTACCCAATTTTGATGAGCCCCAGTTATCTTTTGTCCTTGTTAGTAATAGCAATAGTACATCTTCTAAGGGTTATTGTGAGGGAGAAAACGGGGTGATAGTTGTAAGTTATTAGTACAGGACTGGTGGGGAGCTAATGCTCAATAAATGGCTTTTACTATAAAAACTGAAACATTGTATTATAAAACTGTTTTTTTAAGATAAGGGATAAAACAATATTTATGATTTATGTATATAGTATAAAAATAAAAATGAGATCTATATACTCACCATATTTCTAGAACCCCTATTCAATATTGTCTCCTTACCCCTCTTCCCAGAGGTACCTACTAAAATGAATTTTGGATTTATCAATTCCTTACTATTCTTTATATTTTCAGCACATGAGGGTATATAGTTAAATGATTTAGTATTTAGTTTTACATGGCTTGGAGGATATTATGTAATGCGAACATATTGTGTATAGTTTTTGCAACTTACTTTTTCCCTCTTGATATTTTATTTAGGAGATTAAAGCATGTTGATCTGGGTAGATGTAATGCATTCATTATTACTCCTGTTTAGTCTTTCATTGTATGACTATTCTACACTTTATTTATTCATTCATTGATTAATTGTCCTGATAAAGGAAGTTTGGGCTGTTTCCAGTGTTGTTTTGCAGTCATGGCTGTATGAGTATCCCTGTCTGCTTTTGTAGAAACAGGGTATATGGGAGTATGTGAATTGCTGCGCTTTCGCATATGTGCTTCTTCAACTTTAATTGAAGAAATAATTAATAATATTGAATTTAACTAAAGATATCCATATTTTTCTTCTACTAGCAGCATATAAACATTTTTATCACGCAACACTTTCTCTAATACTTGGTATTGCCAAACTTTTAAATTAAAGCCAACTGTGTGGTTATAGGAAAGTATCTCATTGTGGTTTTCATTGGCCTTTCCCAGATTTTTAAAAAATTTATTTATTTATTTTGGTATCATTAATGTACAATCACTTGAACAACATTATGGTTACTAGACCGCCTATTATCAAGTCCCCCCACCAACCCCATTACAGTCATTGTCCATCAGCGTAGTAAGATGCTATAGAATCACTACTTGTCATCTCTATAAATGCTGCTTTCCCCATGTCGCCCGCCGCTGCATTACATGTGCTAATCGTAATGCCCCTTTTCCGCCCTTATCCCTCCCATCCCACCCATCCTCCCCAGTCCCTTTCCCTTTGGTAACTGTTAGTTCATTCTTGGGTTCTGAGAGTCTGCTGCTGTTTTGTTTCTTCAGTTTTTTTCTTTGTTCTTATACTCCACAGATGAGTGAAATCATTTGATACTTGTCTTTCTCTGCCTGGTTTATTTCACTGAGCATAATGCCCTCTAGCTCCATCCATGTTGTTGCAAATGGTAGGATTTGTTTTCTTCTTATGGCTGAATAGTATTCCATTGTGTATATGTACCTCATCTTCTTTATCCATTCATCTACTGATGGACACTTAGGTTGCTTCCGTTTCCTGGCTATTGTAAATAGTGCTGTGATAAACATAGGGGTGCATATGTCTTTTTGAAACTGGGCTGCTGCATTCTTAGGGTAAATTCCTAGGAGTGGGATTCCTGGGTCAACTGGTATTTCTGTTTTGAGTTTTTTGAGAAACCTCCATACTGCTTTCCATAATGGTTGAACTAGTTTACATTCCCATCAGCAGTGTAGGACGGTTCCCCTTTCTCCACATCCTCACCTACATTTGTTGTTGTTTGTCTTTTGGATGGTGGCCATCCTTACAGGTTTGAGGTGATATCTCATTGTGGTTCCAATTTGCATTTCTTTAATGATTAGTGATGTGGAGCATCTTTTCATGTGCCTGTTGGCCATCTGAATTTCTTCTTTGGAGAAGTGTCTATTCATGTCCTCTGCTCATTTCTTAATTGGATTATTTGATTTTTGTTTGTTGAGGTGTGTGAGCTCTTTATATATTTTGGATGTCAACCCTTTATCGGATATGTCATTTATGACTATATTCTCCCATACTGTAGGATGCTTTTTTGTTCTACTAATGGTGTCCTTTGCTGTACAGAGCTTTTCAGCTTAATATAGTCCCACTTGTTCATTTTTGCTTTTGTTTCCCTTGCCCAGGGAGATATGTTCATGAAGAAGTTGCTCATTTTTATGTCTGAGAGATTTTTGCCTATGTTTTTTTCTAAGAGCTTTATGGTTTCATGATTTACATTGAGGTCTTTGTTCCATTTCGAGTTTACTTTTGTGTGTGGGGTTAGACAATGATCCAGTTTCATTCTCTTACATGTAGCTGTCCAGTTTTTCCAACACCAGCTGCTGAAGAGGCTGTTATTTCCCCATTGTATATCCATGGTTCCTTTATTGTATATTAATTGACCACATATGTTTGGGTTAATATCTGGAATTTCTATTCTGTTTCCTGGTCTGTGGGTCTGTTCTTGTGCCAGTACCAAACTGTCTTGATTACTGTGTCTTTGTAGTAGAACTTGAAGTTGGGGAGCAAGATCCCCCTGCTTTATTCCTCCTTCTCAGGATTCCTTTGGCTATTCGGGGTCTTTTGTGGTTCCATATGAATTTTAGAACTATTTGTTCCAGTTTGTTGAAGAATGCTGTTGGTATTTTGATAGGGATTGCGTTTGAATCTGTAGATTGCTTTAGGCAGGATGGCCATTTTGACAATATTAATTCTTCCTACCCAAGAGCATGGGGATGAGTTTCCATTTGTTAGTGTCCTCTTTAATTTTTCTTAGGAGTGTCTTGTAGTTTTCAGAGTATAGGTCTTTCACTTCCTTGGTTAGGTTTATTCCTTGGTATTTTATTCTTTTTGATGCAATTGTGAATGGAATTGTTTTCCTGATTTCTCTTTCTGTTAGTTCATCATCAGTGTATAGAAAAGCAACAGATTTCTGTGTATTAATTTTGTATCCTGCAACTTTGCTGAATTCAGATATTAGTTCTATTAGTTTTGGAGTGGAGTCTTTAGGGTTTTTTATGTGCAGTATCATATCATCTGCAAACAGAGACAGTTTGACTTCTTCCTTGACAATCTGGATGCCTTTTATTTCTTTGTGTTGTCTGATTGCTGTGCCTAGGACCTCCAGAA
This sequence comes from Smutsia gigantea, assembly GCA_032199065.1. Classification (NCBI taxonomy): domain Eukaryota; kingdom Metazoa; phylum Chordata; class Mammalia; order Pholidota; family Manidae; genus Smutsia; species Smutsia gigantea. The sequence continues at coordinate 242,413 of JAVSCE010010498.1, forward strand.
CTGTGTTGATTAAAAGAGGGGAGAGTGGGCATCCTTGTCTTGTTCCTGATCTTAAAGGAAAAGCTTTCAGCTTCTCGCTGTTAAGTATAATTTTGGCTGTGAGTTTGTCATATATGGCCTTTATTATGTTGTGGTTCTTGCCCTCTATACCCATTTTGTTGATAGTTTTTATCATGAATGGATGTTGAATTTTGACGAATGCTTTTTCAGCATCTATGGATATGATCATATGGTTTTTGTCCTTCTTTTTGTTGATGTAGTGGATGATGTTGTTGGATTTTTGAATGTTATACCATTCCTTGCATCCCTGGGATGAATCCCACTTGATCATGATCATGATTACACACAGTAATATTGTTCTGAAATCTACACTGGTATTAATATAGTTATAGTTACTCCAGTTTTCTTCAATTAGTGTTAGCATGGTACATCTTTTTCATCATGTCATTTTTAACCTTCTTTTGTCTTTATATTTAAAGTGGGTTGCTTACAGGCAGTATATAGCTAATATAGACAGTATATTTCCCTTATCCACCCAATTTTGAGTCAGTCTAGTTGCTATGTTGTCTCTTTCTAAGGTGAGGTTTTTGTCTTGTTTAATCTTGCACAGGGTGTGGCATCCTTACACTGTCCGCTTTAAGTGTGTGTCTTAGGGAGGCTTCCCATCTTTGTGAGCTTGAGACTTTGTCTCTTTTCTCCCCTTTCCCCTAAGGGCATTAAAATGGAAGTTTAGATCATCTGGGCTTTGAAGACAAAATCCTGTATCACTATTCACACATGCCTCTGTATTACCTCTTTCAGTTTGTTTTGGGTTACCTAACATCTGCCAGAGAAGTGGCACATTTAACACATATTTCCTATATTTCATACAGCAATTGTAGTTGTTTGAAGGATGGCTTGGTATAGAGTCTGCTTGGATATGGCAATTTTATTCTTCATAAAGGGCAATCATACATATAGAGTGTGGACATAATTGCATCCAGAGAAATCTCTAATGAACAAGTGAGTTGTCAATACCATTCATTCAACAAAATCTACATTAATATATGAATGACTACTGGCACTATATTTTTTTAATCAAAATTGCAATTGTTATGTTAGTTTTCAATTCACATTCTAGTTTTTCATGGAAACAAGGTTGCTTAGATATGTTTCATCTAGCTAGTATACACATAGAAAGAGATACTCCACCTAAGTGCACTTTCCTGCTAACTGACAAATACCTTTTAAAATAGTCAAAACTTGTTTTAGTCACTTTAGATGGAGTGCTTTCCAAACAGTATAAATCGTGTTATGTGCTTCTTCGGCTTCATACATTGAGTAGCATGGGCATCGGCTGACTCTTTGTCACTCAGAATCATTATTTCTCAGAGCAGCTTAGTCCAGTGGCAGGACCTGGACTTCAACATGAGACAGATATGGAGACACATCTTGGCTCTGGTACTTCCTAACAGTGTGATCTTAAGACAAATCACTCATCAGTGACATGGCGAAGCCAGCTTGTACTGCCTTGCCAGTGTCTATTGCTAAAAAGTTTTCAGATATTTTGTGAGCTGATTCTTAAATACAGCCATTATTAAAAATTGAATTATAGAAACTCATAGATACATGATATATATTAAGAACCAAAGTAATACAGTCTCAAAATCATTGCTTCCTATTACTTTACTGCATTTTATTACTTTCTATATTCCTGAGATTATTTAGGTTTCTTGCATCTGTATGGAAGAAACTGTATCATGGTGGGTCACTGCTCAACTTTGCTTGGCTCTGCCTTTGGTGCTGTCTCTCTGGTTGCTTGAAACTGGCCACAGTGGAAGTATTTGCACTACAGAAACTGGCAAGTGCTACTAGTCAGCTTTTGATTTATTGCTGTTAGTTGTCTAGACCTAAGACATTAATAGAGAGAATGTTAGTAGTGCAGAATAAACTTAAAAGTTGTATTGTCAGTAGCTGTTATATTGTGAGTAGGACAAAAAATTTGAGGAAATATTCTTGCAGTGTTTGAAAACTATTATCCAATTTACCAAAGAAATAGATCATGTCACTGATGAGAAAGCAAAATTCTGGTACATCTTTGTGGTTTTCCTTTCATTTTTAAGGAAAATTATCAGCCAACATTCATGTGAGAACTACACACATTTGTCAGGTTGCAACTGTAGGTTGGCTATCAATATGAAAGTTTGGCAAAAATCTAAAAGAGCATTCTGTGAGAATCAATTGGCTGTGTGTCACAGTAAAGAACATTGCATATTATTATTTGGAAATTGTATATTACATGTCCTTTTATCAATGAAATTTATAATAAACATGTGTATACATGTAGGGTTAAACTTTTTTTTTAACATATAACCAGCTGTTAACATTTACCAGCACACCACTACTGAAGCTCACTGAGATTAAGCTTCTTCATTTATTAAATCAGTTATCCAAAATTGTGAGTGCCATACTTGATCAAATTGTATTTTTGTATTCATGCCTATTTCATTCTAATGCTGAATATCAGTATTTTACTCCCATCTTTCTAAACCCCATGTGTAGGCATATCTTGAGAGCCATTGGAATATACAAACTTTTTGCCACTGTATTACATGGCTCCAGAGTACAAAAATTTGTAATATTAATGTTATCTTTGTATGGATATTTACTATTTTACCTTGATATCAACTGTCATGTCTGCTTTTGTCAGAGCTCCTCCTTTTCACAACCTCTCTTGTCCCTCCACGACCCCTCCCATAAATTAGAGCTCATGCTGTCCTTTTGTTGGTTGGGAAGCTATACTTACTCCTGTTTCAATTGTGCACAAAATATGAGTAAGTAGAGCTAACGAAGACCTGAAAGTCCTTCTTGTAGCTGCTTTAATCTACTTCACTCCATCTTTGATCTCCTTTCTTATATAAAAATCATTATGAAATATTTTAGGCAAAAACAATTGTGAATAATGTAATAAACAGCCTGCCATATACTCTTTACTCAGTTTAAGGAATGAAACACCAGATATGTAATCAAAATGGCCTTATGCTCTTCCCTCGTTGCATTATCCAGGTTTTCTTCCCCCAAAATAACCACTGAATTGATCATTCCTAGCGTGTTGTCATAAGTTTACCTCATATGCATATATTCCAAAAAATACATGGACTGTCTTACATATTTAGAAATATAGAAAGCATGATAAGCATATTATATATATTTAAAAATATTAATAGACTTTATATTGTGGGACATTTGTTACAACTAATGAATGACCATTGATACATTATTATTAAATAAAGTTCATAGTTTATGGGCTTTGATAAATGCAAAATGTTGATTATTCACTGTTAAGTACCATATGAAATACTTTCAGTGCCCTAAAAATCTCCCATACTTCACCTATTCATCTCTGTATATATTGCTTTGAATCTTGTTTTTTTTTTTTTGTTATTTTTGTTTGTTTATAGTTTTGAGGCTGTCTGAGTCCCTTCAGACTGCTATGGCAAAATACCATAAACTGTGTAGCTTATAAACAACAAACATATATTCCTCACAATTCTGGAAGCTGAAAGTCTGAAGTCAGAGTGCCAGGATGGCTGGATGAGGGCCCTCTTCTGCATCACAGACTGCTTGCATCTTCGTAGGGCAGAAGGCGCGAGGGAGCTCCGTGAGGTCTCTTTTATTCATGTGGGCTCCATACGCAGGACTTAAACAACTCCCAGAAGCCCCACCTCCTAATGCCATCACATATCACACTGGGAATTAGGATTTCAATATGTGAATTTGGGGGATACAGACATTCAGACCGTAGCAAAGGGTTATCCGGGCTCTGATTCATTCCCTTTAACTGCTGACTAGTGTTTCTTCTGTATGAATATACCTCAAGTTAATGATCTGTCCTGCTGTTGGTAGGATGTGGGTTGTTTCCAGGATTTCGCTATTACAGACATATTTGCCTTAATAATCTTGTTTAATCTCTTTGTGAAAATATGTAAGCGTTTCTCCATGGTATGCACCTAGAAGTAGAATTAGAGAGTCATGAGACATTAAATATTAATACTTTATGCCATAAAATGGATTCTAACTACCACTTTAAAAATTTTTTGTGTGGACAGATATTCCAAATCTAATGCAATTTTAACTTTCTGTTCCTCTAATGGGCAACAGTCTCCCTTACCTCTGGGCTTATTCTGATCCTAGTTTCTCTTTTCTCTATTCCCCGCCCTCCTCTGCCAGCAATTCACCTTCATGGTCCAACTTTCCCTTTACATTTCAGTCTAGAAATCACTCCTCTAAGAGACCTCAGACCCTAGCCCACACCTGGATAAATGCCTTTCCCTGGTTTTCTTGCAAGGGCTTTCTGGATGGCTATCTGGCAGTTGCCTATAGCTAAGTTCCCCAAAGATGGGAAGCACAAAGGGCAGAGTTCACTGTGGTGGAGAACCCCTGGGCTCACCGTAGAGCCTGACCTATAATATTTGTTGATTGAATAGAGGTATTAATGAATAAATGTAGGATACCAATATCATGTCAACAATGGCAGAAACTAGCACCCTCCCCTCGATGGTTGACTGGACCATCACAAGCTCCACTGTTAGATAACAGGAGAGTAGACCTCAAGTGTTGAGGGCCTAAGATAATGTCCTGAGACTCCATCATGCGCAACAGGGACAAGGTTGCCAGTCGTGGCTGAGAGAAATGTTCGCAAGGAGGAGGTGTTTTCAACTCAGACATTCATACGCTGGGGCCTGCCTCTGTTTACCAGCTGGGAAATCTTCAGATAATGAACCATGAAAGCCTGCTACGCAGAGGCACTGTGCAATAATTTTTCATTTGCCACCAGTCAGCTTTAGGGATCAAGGACAGCTAAACACATAACCTGCTCATGCATGTTATTTTAAAGTTATAAATATGGTACCTTGAGTTAATGAGGTATGTTCTTTGGGCGACAAATATTTACATTCCACATATGCCACTTGATGTCAAGAGTGTAACTGTTTCATTTTCTTCTTTTTCTCAGGAGGCTGGGATGCAGATGGAAAAGGCCCTAATGTCTGGGACACATTCACCCATCAGGGAGGAGAGAGAGTTTTCAAGAACCAGACTGGCGATGTAGCTTGTGGCAGCTACACTCTGTGGGAGGAAGATTTGAAATGTATCAAACAGCTTGGATTGACTCATTACCGCTTCTCTCTTTCCTGGTCACGTCTGTTACCTGATGGGACGACAGGTTTCATCAACCAGAAAGGCAAGTGTTTCTTAAAAATAGAAGGTTGCAGCTTTAATTCAAGGTTATTGCTGCAGTCTGGCATAATTAATCCAGTATGCTATTCTGCGGTGTAGCTTTGAAATTGCAAGTTTTTAGAGTGATTATAGGATAAATTTTTTGAAATGCATTTGCAGTAGTTTTCTCAATAATATTCTGATTTCCCTTACCTGGAGATCTTTGTTGAGAGGGGGAAAGAGATGGGCAGGAGATGGGTTGAAATAAGTGTTTAATTTATATAAGATGTTATTCAAGTGTTAACCTGACAGTGAATTTCCAAAAGTTGTGCATTAAAATACTTTCAGTTGTGTTATGCTGTGATGAGTTATGAAAACCCTGTAGAACTCCAGAAGATGCTCAGCATTTCAATGGGACCTGAATGAGTGGAACTAATTAAGTAGCACAGAGGTCAGCACCAAGACACCTGGAGTCGGCTTGGTGGGATTAAGTGCCAGCTATATCACTTACTCTCTGTGTAACATCTCTTGGGTACTGCTCAGTGCCTCAGTTTCCCCACAAGTAGAAAGGGATACTATAATAGCTCCTACTTCAGAGAACTGTTGGAAGATTAAATGAAGTGATCTTTAAAACGTACTTTGCACAATAGCTGGTGTATCATAAAAACATTCAAAAATTTTAGTTATTGGTCCTACTATACCTTGCAGTTAAAAAGACTACTTGAATAACAGGTCCTACTTGAATGCCTGTTATTTATGAGGCATTTAACATACACTTTTTTTCTAATCTTCACGATCAATGAAGGAACGTATAATTATCACATTTACAGAGGTGCATGTCCAAATCCAGATATTTTGTAAACGGTGGATCTGGAATTTAAATCTAAGGTCTGGCTAGCTCCTCCCATACCAAAAGGTGGGCAAATGATGACTTGAGAGCCAAATTTGACCTAACTCCTACTTTTGTCAATAAAGTTTTGTTGCAATACAGCCATGCCCATTCATTACCTGTAGTCTATGGTTGTTGTCCCACTGCAGTGGTAGAACTGAGTAGTTGGGGCAGAGACTGTACGGCCTTCAAAGCCTGAAATATTTACTATGTGGTCCTTTATAGGAAATGTTTTGTGACTTCTTCGTTACAACATAATGGCTTCTTAATAAAACACTTTCATTGCTGCGACCTTGTCCTGGAAGGGATCTCACACTGCTCCTAAAGTTAGGACTAGGAAGAGCAAGTGAGGTGTCTAAGGTGCATTGTAAGGAATGATTCACTTTTCAGGGTCTTGCAAGTGTGAGATGGGCACTTGTAGGAGCCAGAGTGGAGACACCTGCTTACCTTGTCACACTCCCAGCCTGAAGGTCCGCTATGGATACTATGGGGTTCTCTCTAGTAATTTATCTGATTTCCCACATAGTGAGGCAACAGTTCCCAGGTAGCCTTGTGCACATGGTCGTTTTCTGTAAGGTGGGTTGATTCTGCATTGTGACGTGGAACCACAGCTCAGTGGCTCCCACGTGGCAAACGGCCTTACAGCAGCCTCCCCCAGATAGGGACAACACAGGATTACAGGTCTAGTGCTTGATTCTACAGACTTTACTTCCCAGGACTAACTGCTGTTTGTTGAATATTTACTTTCTTGACATCACTGACCAGTTTTATTTTTTGACTTTGAACATGAGTTAATTTGTTGTTCAGTTTTAAAATGAGCCCATAATTTTCCACCTTCCTTATTCATTGTCTGTACCCTCTCTTCTCTCTGGCAATATCACACCCCATGGTCTAAAAAGTCAAAGTAATCTTTGAATCTCCCCTTTTTTTCCTTTGCTTCCTACATCTAATTGACTGATAAATATGATGCATTCCACTTAGGTCTCTTTAACTTCTCCCCTTCCTGCCACCTTCTGTGTCCCTGCCCTGGCTTAGGTGTTTAACATTCTCATCAAGGACTTTTTGATAAACCTTTGACAGGTCTACCTACTTTCCCTCTCTTTCTCTATCTTTTAATTCTTTGTACGAAATGCCACCATAATATTTTCCTAAAGCTTTGCCCTCATCGTACTGGTTTGTATTTTTTCCTTCTAAAAACAAAGCAAGATAAAAAAAAAAAGTTGTAGCTATTCCCAGCCACAATATACAGGCCACACTCCTTCATATATAATTTCAGGTTTTATTTGACCTAGTTTTAACTCACATCTGAAGCGTTGCAGGTTGAAATTCCCCCTTGTGTATGACCCCTGCAATTCCTCCGGGCAATTCCCTAAGCACACAACCCAGTACTTACTAAACGTACTATGCAATTTTCCTCTTTTGTAGGAATTTTCTTAAGCTCTTCCTCCTACCTGGAATGGCTTTTCCCTAACTCCTAACTATACGCACTGTCTGTTCTCCTGGTAAGGTCTAGTACAAATATTTCCTCCTCTTTAGAGTCTTCCCCAATTCCAAGATGGAAGACATCTTTTTCCTATTCCCATGGCATTTTGTAAAACTCTTGAGGTATTTCACATATTCTTCACCCTTAAGGTTACTATATCCCCTGTTATATTGTGAGCCCCTTGAGTTTAATTCAATTCAAATGTGTATGAAGCATCTCCTGTGTGCCAGGGACTGTGCTGGGTACTCATAACACTGATAGAAGAGAATCCCTAGCACTGCCTATGGTGTAACGGGCAGATAATTCTGCCTTGTTCACCCCTGGAGTCTAGTCCACTGCTTTGCAGAAAGGAATTCACGAAACATTTACTGAATTTAATTAATTAGGTCAATAACAATCATAAACGACCCTCTAAGGGCCGTAATGGTTGCATTTTATGGAGTTCACAGTGTCAAATTTTGCTTCTGCTTTTGCAGATGTGATGCTTCTAACAACCTATGAACGAGGAACTTCTCTAAACAGAGGGAATGGTGGTAACCTGGGTGGAAGACTGGTCATATATTTGACAAATTAGGGCTGAGTTCATCCTAGGTCATCTGACATCAAAACCCTCATACATAGATTGGAGCCATTTACAATCACCCCAAACCACGTGTCCTTTCTGTCCTACATTCTTTGCCCTTTTGCGGGAATGAAGTAGAGACACTCCATCATCACAATGCTTCCCACTGTTCCTGTCCATGATTCTAGGGGTTTGGGATTTTCATGGAGCTTCTGTTTGGAATAGTAACCAACAGAAAAATTAAAGAACTCCCCCCCCACCCCAGCCCACACACAACTTGAATATTGGTCCCTACTTCCTTATCTGAAATTCTGAAATCCAAAAGGTTCTGAGTACTGAGTCCTTTTTAGCAACTCTAGGTCTAAAACTAATTTGACAGCAAAAGCTGATCTGAATTGTTGTGAAAGTGTATCAGCTTAGTTTATTTCACTTGGTGAGAATACTTATATATTTTACTGCAGCAATGTTATGGAACACTGACCCAGACCCACTAGGGGTTTTAACTTACTGTGTGCTGTTTTGTCTGTGCTTTCTAAAATCCAAAATTTCTGAACACATTTACCCCCAAGATTTTCAGATAGAGGATTATGGGTCTGTACCAATACGTCAACATAGCAAGCTATTTAACACCAACATAGTATATGCAGAAGGGCATGGAGCACCCTGTAGATCAGTGAACTCAAGCAGGGCAGCAGGAGAGCTGGTGGGTGGCACTGGGGGGACTGGAGACCCAGGATCACTGAACAGTGTGGGGAGATCATGTGTGCAAATCTCCTTTGGGGATCACGTGCTGCCAGCACTGAGCTTTTTATGTTTGGCCCTGGCTTTTGTAAAACTATAGCTGATTAACATTACAGACTTTTCCGTGAAGAGGGCACCGGAGGCACTTCCAGTAGGCAGAATTTCAATAAGCAGTGGCTCACTCTTGTGCAGTGATCTGTTGAAGCAATTGGAATTGTTTTAACTCAGAAAGGCCATCATTTGTTTTTTCTGTTTAAACATCTCAAAGAGCATGTAAAGAATTAGAAGGCCTTTGTCACTATCCTTCACCAAGAACCCCTTTTTTTGTGTTTCACTCTCTATTTCAAAGCTCGATTGGAGGACATTTGGAAACTTGTAAAACACTGTGCTCCCAAACTGGAGCAGTATTTTACCAAATGGAATTGTTACATAGCCTTTCTTTTTCAAATGTCAAGCTTTCAAGGTTTAACAAGAAGAGACTGAGCTGGCAACCAAGATCACATATTTCTGTATTTCTCAACTGTTCAAGTGCATTTTTATATTTGCCACAAATGTAACTTTCAGGTGATTAGTAGGGGACCCAAGTATAGGAAATAAAAAAAGAAAAAGGACTGTTTATGCAGAATTTCTTATTCACATTAAAAATATGAACACACTTAGCAGGAATGGTAGTTAAATTAATAACTAAAGAAACACTTATGAATCTCCTACTTTATGCTGGGCAGCATGGTAGGTTGAATAATGGCCCCCAAAGATGTCCATGTCCTAATTTTTAGCAACTGGGTATATATTATCTTACATGGTAAAAGGGACTTTACAAATGGGATTAAATTGAAGATCTTGAGATGGGGAGGTTATCTGGGATTATCTGGGTGGTCCCAATGTAATCCCACAAGACTAAGGCAAGACGATCAGAGTCAGAGAAGATGTAAGGGCTGAAGCCGGAGTCACAGAGGAGAGACCCTGCTGCACTCTTGGCTTTGAAGATGGGGGAAGGGATCATGCCTAGGAATGTAGGCAGCCTCTAGAAGCCGGAAAAGGCAATGAAATGCATTCTCCTGTCTCAGGGATGTTTGGAATTGAGGATCTAGTTGGTGGTTGGCACTGGGGCTGTGAGGTAGCTTTGTGGATGGGGTGGCCATTTTGAGACCATAGCCAATTGGGCAGATAAAGAAAACTGGTTCTGAGAGAAGGAGGGGAATGGAATGTTGAGGAATGATGTGTTGAGAGAAGTTGGGCTGGAAGAGACCAGAGGCAAAGACTTTCTCAGCTCCCAGTTTCAATTCCCTTCGGTTCCAGTTGCAGTTATTTTCCATCATTGGGTATCAGATATCGCTCTATCATTTCAGATAATACCCACTCCATCCCACACCAACCAGCTACCTGCCCCTAATGCCACTTTTATATTTGAGTTAATCTGAGTGGGTTTCTTTTCCCTCTATCCAAAAGACCTTTAATTCAAATGTGCTTCATATATTCAAAGATCAAATAAGAAGAAATGGGCTTAATTAAAACAGAGATGGTAGTAACCGTGAAAGGAGACTATGGGAAGTTGAATACTTCCTTAAGTATTCTTTCCTTTAATTTATTCCTTAAACAGTTAACCCTGTCCTAAATATCCAGAAGCAGAACAGGGTCCAAATGATGTCTCAAGAATTTTAAGATCCCTTGATTGGTAATAGATGATCATTTTAAAATAAGCTTTTATTCAGAGAATTGGTTACCACTAAATTGTACTGATAAAGCTAAAGAACCCTTTGATGATTTGTTCTCATTCATACTCATGACACTCATGAAATGGCACTGTTAATATTCCCCTTTTACTGAGAGGAAAACTTGCTTGTACAGAGGCCGAGTGATTTGTGCATGATCACGTGCCTGAACTGACTGAATGTGGAGTTCCTCTCTTAAAAATCTTACTCCTCCACCTCATGGGAAAGTTTCATTACAGCACCAAATAAACCGTACCAATCAGAAGTAAAGTGCTCAATTCTGGGATGTTAAATATTAATTATGCAATGGTTTGTTGCTCTGCCATGCTGATGAGGGAGAAAAAAATTTATTTAAAATTTTGATCTTCAGTGCAACTGACGATGATCATGTTGTTTGAATTACATTGATTGCCATCATTAATGATTGTGCCGTATCTAATGACGCTTACAAGAGATAAATCATTAATTCCTCCAAAAGTACAAAAAAAAAAAGGATCTGATATCATGAATCAGTTTCAAAGTAGGTGATTGTTAAGGCTAGTAGAACAGAGTCACCATGTTTCTGGTTTTGAAATAGTAGTAAATGTGGTAAGTGGAATATCCTGATGGGAATGACTCAGTCTTTGTAGTGAGACAGACTGGGTTTCAATGTTGGCTGTGTCTTATGACAACATTGTCAGTTTAAGTCTGGTACTTACTCTCTCTGAATCTCGGTTTTCTCATTTGTTTACTGAGGATAAAAATGCCCACCTCTTGTGCTTGGAGCTAGGTTTAAACAAAATGCATGACATCTGCTACATATAGTATGGATGCAGTAAATGAAAGCTGATACTATTTTTATATTCAAAGCCAATGTAAAGAGTCAGCTATGAAAACCTTAACACATACCAATACCAAAATGATTATCATACCATTTTACAAATGAGGACATTTGGGCTTACAGAGGCACAGAGATAGGAGGGAGGAATGCTCTTTCATTGAGAGAGAAAAGGAAAGCTGTATAAATTTTAGTAAGTGTATTAATTTCCTATTGCTGCTGCAACAAACTGTCACAAGCTTAGTTGCTTAAAACAGCATGAATTTGTTACCCTAGAGTTATACAGGTCAGAAGTCTGACACAGGTCTCTCGTGGCAAAAACCGAGGTGTCTATAGGACATTTCTCTCTAAAGGATCTAGCCAACAGTCTGTTTCTTGACTCATTCAGTTGGCAGAATTCAGTTCCTTATAGTTGCGGGACTGAAGTCCTCTTTTCCTCGGTGGTTGGTGGTTGTCATCTGAGGACCATGTTCAGCTTCTAGAGGCCACATGCATTCCTTAGCCTGTGGCTCCCTTCCTCCATCTCCCAAGCCAGCATAGTGGGTTGAGTCCCTTTCATCCATCTCTGGCCCCTTTTTCCGTTGTTGCATCTTTCCAACCCACTTGTCTGCAATCATCTTTCACTTCTAAAGACTGATGAGGTTAGATTGGACCCACCTGAACAATCCTGAGACCTCTTCATGGATTAGGGCATGGAGGCCTTTTTTTTTTTTTACAAATTTTTTTATTAAGGTATCTTATGAAGGTTTCACATGAAAAACAATGTGGTTACTACATTCACTCATATTATTGAGTCCTCCCCTTACCCCATTGAAGTCACTGTCCATCAGTATAGTAAGATGCCACAGAGTCACTATTTGCCTTCCCTTGCTACACTGTCTTCCCCATGATCCCCCACACCATGTATACCAATCATAATACCCCTCAATCCCCTTCTCCCTCCCTCCACACCCCTCCCCTTTGGTAACCGCTAGTCCCTTCTTGGAGTTTGTGAGTCTGCTGTTGTTTTGTTCCTTCAGTTCTCCTTCGTTGTTATACTCCACAATGAGGAAAATCATTTGGTACTTGTCTTTTTCTGCCTGGCTTATTTCACTGAGCATAATACCCTCCAGCTCCATCCATGTTGTTGCAAATTGTAGGATTTGTTTCTTTCTTATGGCTGAATAGTATTCCATTGTGTATATGTACCACATCTTCTTTATCTATTCATCTACTGATGGACACTTAGGTTGTTTCCATATCTTGGCTATTGTAAATAGTGCTGCAATAAACATAGGGGTGCATATGTCTTTTTGAATCTGACAACTTGTATTCTTAGGGTAAATTCCTAGTAGTAGAATTCCCGGGTCAAATGGTATTTCTATTTTTAGTTTTTTGAGGAACTTCCATATTGCTTTCCACAATGGTTGAACTAGTTTACCTTCCCACCAGCAGTGTAGGAGGGTTCCCCTTTCTCTGCATCCTTGCCAGCATTTGTTGTTCTTAGTCTTTTCGATGCTGGTCATCCTAACTGGTGTGAGGTGATATACCATTGTGGTTTTAATAGGGCATGGAGGTCTTTGCAGGGGAGAAGCTAAGTTTACTCTGTCTACCAAGTAAGTAATGACATGAAAATGGCCTTCCAATAGGGAATCATTACCCATGATTCACATTATGTTCAGGTTTGTGTGGGCTGTTCCTAGAAGTACCTACTATTATAGACCAACTGACAGACAGCTTAATGACCTTGCATAATGTGGCATCTGCTTACCCTGCTTACCTCTCACTATTCTTACTCCTCTTCTGCTGAGCTATAACTCTCCTTATACTGAACTTGCCTTTTCCAGGAAGAGCCATACTCACCTACGGGAATGAATATACAAATGGACAATGGCCAGGCCATATCTGACAATAAAACTCTGACCCACATAAAAAGCCCAGGAAGCCAAACTGTGACTTCTGCAGCAATTGGCCCAGAAAAGTCAGAACTTGGTCAACAGCTGCCATCTTCTCTTTTCTTTGCTCTCTTGTCCACTGCTTCCAACTCAGGACCAACCAGAGAAAATCAAATATTCTTTGCAAACCAATTGCACAGGATGCCCCACTTTTAGTTAGCCTACCTCCAGCTTCCCTGTGCCAAAGACCTTGATTAGAGTATACTTAAAGTCTTTTCCCCAACTCCCCTTTTTTTGCTATAAAGGTTTCCCTCTTCCTTGAGAGCCTTTGAGTATCTGCCAAATGCAAGTTGATGGCTGACTTCCTTGCTACAGCAAGCTTGAACAGACTGTTCATAATTGGGTCGTCTCTGTTTGTCTCTGTTTACCTCCTTTGTTCTTTGTACCTTTGTTTCCCTTTCTTCTCTTTCTGGATCACATTCTTCCTTGCCCTCTATGGCTGATTTATATTCAACTTTTGAGTATCAGCTTAGGTATCACTAATGATAATAGTAACAATAACAGTTATTATTAGACTGGTAGCTAACCTGTACTGAGCCCTTGCCTATGCCAAGAACTATTCTAAGTGTGTCCATTTTATCAACTCATTAAGCTTTCACAACAATTATTAAAGTGGGTTTCTCTTAGTGTTCATATTTTACAGACAGGTTAAGATAATGCAGGGAGATGAAGTAACTTTCCTAAGGTCACGAGCTAGAAGGTGAAGGAATTGGGATAGAATTGCATGTCACCATAGTTCACTTTTGAAAGCCTTTGCTGCATTACTTTCAGAATAGATTTTCAAATGCTCTCAGTTTGGGATGGGCACTCCTTGTCCTATGTTAAATAGCATTTTGTACTTTATCCTTATTAAAATACTGTATTATAATTATCTGTAGTCCCTACTAAAATTTAAGCTCCCTTAGGATAAGGACAGAGTTTACCTAAGTCCAGCGTATAGTGGCTTCTCTGTAAATGTGCATTGGAGGAATGAACAAATTAATGATTGAATGAATGGAACACAGGCAGAAGTCTGAATTATCATTTTTAAAATTTGATGATACTAAGTTAAAAAAAAAGCAAGGGATGTTACCACTACTACAATTTTGAATGCAACATAATTCTTCATATGAATTCATGATGATTATCCAGGAAACACCTCTCAAAACCAGACAGCTTCTCTCCTCTAAGCTCCTAGGTTTCTTTCATTCTCTGACATAAAAGTCATATGAAGTACTAAAACAGCCTCTGAGAAATTCTCTCCCAAATTCAGAGTCCTTAGGTTGGCCTCAATATCTTGGCATTGGCTTTAGAGACAGAGCATCTTCTACTTAATGACATTCTTCTGGACTCCACCACAACCCTCAAAGCTCTCTCACACACACATGTAGTTCTAGGACGACTAGCTGAGAGCTGGAAGTGGCTATGTATTCCCATGAACTGTGTCAGAATTTTACAGTAAACTCCCCAACTGAGTATTTCTTAATGTCCCTAGCCTCTGGCTAACCACTCTTGCAACCTGCATTCTGGGGTGAATGCCTGAGCTCTCTTTTCCTAGAGTTGAGCGACTGATGGGTCTGGAGATGCCTTAAGGTAGATTTCTGGTTCAAGTCCTTTACCTTATATTTAATACCACTGAGAGCCATTCATTCATTCAACAAATATTCATTGAGTGTCCTAAATTTTTAATACTATTCCAGGACTTGGAGGATCCCGAGGTGAACTAGACAGACAAAGCCCCTGCCTGCTCTCACAGGGCTTGTATTCTACTGGGGTTAAGAGACAAATAAAGCACACAAACAAAATAGTCTCATTAAGTGTGGTAATAACACAAAGTTGCATGATAGTGACTTGCCCAGATGCATCCATTCAGAACATACATCTTGTCACCTCATTACACTTCCACTCTGATCAGCCAGTCTTCCTTGGAATTCTTCATGTTTCCTTCCAGGTTTTAATTGGTTATATGTAGGTAGTAATAAGCCCTATTTTGAATAAAGTTATTTGGGAAATTATTCCTGATTCTTATTTCTTGCCAACATACCAAAAATAAGTTTTCATACTTTCTTTTTCTTTTCTCCTAGGAATTGACTATTACAACAAGATCATTGATGATTTGTTAGCAAATGGGGTTACGCCCATAGTGACCCTCTTCCACTTTGATTTGCCTCAGGCCTTAGAAGACCAAGGAGGTTGGTTGACAGAAGCAATCATAGAATCCTTTGATAAATATGCTCAATTTTGCTTCAGTACATTTGGAGATAGAGTTAAGCAATGGATCACCATGAATGAGCCTAATATTTTTGCCCTGCAGGCATATGATCTGGGTACATTTCCTCCTGGTGTACCTCACCTTGGAACTGGAGGTTATCGGGCGGCTCATAATTTGATTAAAGCACATGCCAGATCCTGGCATAGCTATGATTCCTTATTCCGAAAAGAGCAGAAGGGTATGGTGTCCCTAGCAATTTTCGCTGGCTGGGTGGAGCCAGCAGATCCCAACTCATTGTTTGACCAGGAAGCAACTAAAAGAGCCATAGCTTTCCACTTGGATTTCTTTGCTAAACCCATATTTATTGATGGTGATTATCCTGAAGTTGTCAAGTCCCAGATTGCCTTCATGAGTAAAAAGCAAGGCTATGCATCATCAAGGCTTCCAGCATTTACAGAAGAAGAGAAGAGAATGATCAAAGGCACGGCTGACTTCTTTGCTGTGCAATATTATACAACTCGCTTAGTCAAGTACCAGGAGAACAAGGGAAGAGAATTGGGTTTTCTCCAGGATGTAGAGATTAAACTTCTGCCAGATCCATCTTGGGTAAATTTGGACTGGATTTACGTGGTGCCATGGGGAATACGTAAACTACTGAAATACATTAAGGTAAATGCACAATTTGTATCCATTTATACCCAAACATGTGAAGATGGGAAGACGGGCATATGTACGTGTGTGTAAGAAACTGAAAAAAGAATGATTTTAGGCAACAGCATATACATTTGTTGGCCTGGGAAGAGAAGATTAGGATCGAAGTCGATGAGGGGTAACGAGCTTATAAAGGGCTTCAAAACCGTGGTAGAAGTTATGATTCACAGTTAAAGTCTTTGTGGCCCTAAGAGTAGCCTGGACATATTTTTTTTCAGGCTGGTATCACAACAGTGATTATTAAAAGGCATTGTAAAGGTTGAAATAATTGTAGCCTTTTTGGGTCACTGTTTTGCTGGATAGTGTCCAAGTGGCTGAAATTAAAATTTCAAGGTAATGGTTTTGAGGACCCCTACTGTGGGAGGGTAGAGCCTCCAGGCCCAGAGGTTAAGGAGCAGTGACAGTCAGCAGATGCTGACGGAAGAAAGACTTTTCTGTCTTCTCATTATAAGAAGAGTCATTTGACTGTCTTCATGGACATTTGCACAGTTTTGCTCTTCCATTGTTAGTCATAAAAGGTCAGGCGTGGAAAATTAAGTTAATAGGGTCAATGCAATTTGATGAAAACTAGTTTGGGGGTTGTAGCTTAGAGAAGATAGATAGTAATGCACCTGATTTTATGAGCCATCCTCTTTTTTTTTTTTTTTAAATCTGTTTGGAATAAAACTTCTGCTCTCTCGTTCCAGGATACGTATAATAACCCTGTAATTTACATCACTGAGAATGGGTTTCCCCAGGGTGACCCTGCACCTCTTGATGACACTCCACGTTGGGAGTGTTTCAGACAGACATTTGAGGAACTGCTCAAAGGTACCATTCAAAACGATGAAAGATCAATTGTGCAGACTTAATATAATTTTACCATGTGCCTATTTGCATTCAGCAAAGACCAATGATTCTAAAAGCTGAAATTCATGTAAATCAGTGTAAAGGTATGTAATTAAGAGAGAGGAGATAAAGTATTTAGGACAGAGGAAGGTGAGGGTTTTGGCCTACCTTCAACCTCACAAAATTTAATCAAGTAAAAAGCGACTGTCTTCAGTATTTTGTGACTCCTGGGTGAAGGTGACATGAATGGAAGGAGTAGTGGCTGTTGAGAGAGAATATTAGTTATTACAAAAAGATTAGCACTCGCCAACTATAGCATGCTTATTTGCATATTTTAATATCCTAACTACCAAGAAATGAATTGACAGAATTTTTAAAGGACCAAAATTAAACATTCATGTGATAAACTTTTAAAGTGGCATGAGTCTTTGATCAATGTATGTTTCATTCAATCTGTGACCAAGCAGTCCAGTTAAGAGCGGGTTTTGTCACCTATAATCTGTGAATTTTCTTTCAAGATGCTATTATTATTCTGGTAACTCCTTTTCCCTCACTGGGTTCTTTTCATATTTGAAAACAAATGTGAAAGAATAATCTTGACCGGGTCGGGGTAAAAGACATTTCTACACCAGTTAATCTCCCCCTTTTAGGTACCACTTGGAACACTGTTTCTTCATAAATTTAATTTCTCCACCCTATAAAGAAATCATAGCATAGCAACAAAATCCAATGTAAAATGAGACTTTTAATTTCTTCTTTTACCATGATAGGCACACGTCTCTCTCATCAATCTATTTGAAAGGTCCTAAATTTATTCTTTCCAAAATTAATCAGTACACACTAGAATCAGCCAGAAGGAATTCTGGAAAGGGACACAAAATAGTCTCTGTCCAAAACCTGAAAATATTGACTCAATCCCTCACTCAGGTCTGAAGTTTATTGTCAGAGGCCATTGGATGCCTACAATGTGATCCAAGTGAAATAAGTCTTTTTCATTGCACACAAAACATTCTTCCTCTGTGTAGGAATTCACCTTTTGATAAGAAGGGAAATCTCTAGTTTTCTGAGATTCCTCCAATTTTCCCTGTAAATGGAAATGTTCAGAGTTAATCCATTGACGTTCCCAGCTTCATCCTGAGACACACAAGGCTAGCTACCATCAAGCAGATTTATGGATGATATAGGGACCACAAATGACTTGTCCAAAATTGTTCTGTGTACTTTTGGGACAAGAGAGAAAAAATAAAAGTTGACTTTCTTCATTCCCAGCGTGATGCTCTATTTAGTGCTAACACATAAGGGCATTTCATTGCTCTTTGAAATAGTTTCAAGTACCTTATACAGCAGTTCAGAATATAACACTAAAATCTCAGTGGTGGATCCACAAACTAAGACAAAAAAAGGCTGATAGAAAAGATACTGACATTGAGAACAGCAAATGTGGGATTTGGATGCCTGAGGGACAGGAATAGGAGTGTAGGGTTGGGAGCAAAATCCTGTTTTCAACTTATTGAATTTCTATTGTGTCTTTAAATTGGTGGAAACAGTACCATGCACTTAAATCAATAATTGCTCAATCATCTATATTCTCTTCTGATTCTTAACAGTAGATGATCTATATTCCTTATAATTAACACATAATACCACTTTGCTTTTTTAAACAAAATTGTAGCTTTTAAAAATATACAGGAACCTGCATATTGATAAAAAATCCCATATGTAAGTGTATCTATTCTAGACTGGGTATCATGATACCTATTTTTCATATATTGATATAATGGACACCAGTTATGTCATCTGTGGGGAAATTCTCTTTCGTAGTAACTAATTCCCTTTCTTCTATGAAATACCACCCCTTCACTGCCCACATCCTCAGGCTTACCACAGGGACAGCCTTGCTAGTAGAATAAAATATTGCTCTTTGTCAACAGATAGTTGATTGGTTTAGATGTAGGCATGGGACATGATCTGGGCCAATGCCAATTCTTCCCTGGGATTTAGAACTTGAACCAATCAGTTTGTTTGTCTCTTAGCCTGGGATATATTGTGGGATATTGGTGACTATGTCCTGCCATGTAAGCTTAGGAGTAGTTGGAAGGGGAGCTGCAGGGCCTTAAGGGAAGTGGAGACAAAAAAATAGGGAGAGATCCAAAATGGCACTTGAACCTATAATCCCAATCTGTTCTCAGGTCCAGCTGCATATATGTTCTTGGGAGGCATTACTTATAATTAGTTGCTCTTTCTGATACTGATTGGGTTTATGTTGCTTGTGACAAAAATAATCTTAATTGATATGGTCATATCATTTCATTTTCATGGCAGTGAAATGAGGACTTTGCTCCTATGTTACAGATGAGAAAACTGAGTTTCAAAGAGGCTCAGTTACTCAAGATCACAATGTTACTATGTAATATTTCCTGGAACAAGGCAGAATGTGCATGTTATTTATTTTTGTCACTACTATTTTGGCATTTGATAAGATCTGTGAGTCCAGGGCTTTCTGACTCAAGAGTGCTTGCTTGTCCCACCACTTGGAACCTTTTTCTCACCTTTGGCACATTGGGCTTGCATAGATTCTCTGCAAGTGCTCCATGCTGCCTCTGCAAGAGCAGACAGGTACTGTGACCTTGGACAAAGCTCAGACACACCCCTCCTGCTTGCTGTCAGAGGAGTGGAGCTGAACTTCCTAATTGATTTTCTGAGACTCCTCTGAGGTAGTACCGATGATCTTGATTGGTGAGAACTTCAGTTGTAAGAAGCACCCCATGAGCAATTAAAAATAATAACAGACCAAGGAAGACATTTGTGGGAAGCGCTGCAGGTGAGAGAGCCCGCCAGAACCCAGGGAGTCGGCTGGATGATGGCTCTGTGATTCCCACGAACAAAGCCTTCCTCCAACATCACAAATCTGGAAAGGCACATAATGACACTATAGCTGGATCAATGGCGTCCGCCTGGAGGTCTTACTGATCTCTTCAGGTAAAATCCCACAGCAATTAATTGAGCAGTAAAAAGTAAGCTAATGTTTCTGCTTCCTTTGGGAAAAGAAAAAAAAAAAGAGAGGAAAAAATGTCATTTCAAGAAAAAAAAGAGAAATCAGCTAATGCCTTTTTAATCATTGCATTATTTAAATGCCTTTAAATAGGTTGTGTTTTAATTAATGTAGATATAGATAAGAGAAAAGCAACACAGTGGAGACATCAAAAACTTGTAATAACATATAATTAGGCTTGCATTCCAGCTCTGCAAATTATACAATGAGGGGCATTTGGCAAATCGTTCAACCTCCCAAATGCTCTGCTCAGCTACAAAAATGGGTAACACATTCCCTGGCAACGCTGTTGTAGACTCGATTTAATGAGTTACTCTGTAAAACCCCAGTAGCAATTGCCTGGCACATAGTAGGCCTTCAACCAATGATAATAATTACTATTATTACAAAATAATACATTCTTAAGAATATGTTGATTGCTGTAAATTATATAAGAATTCATCCCAAAACTTTTAAATCCCCCCCACCCCTGCCAATTCTCTTAAGTTACAGTAGAGAACTTACATAAGTCTATATACATTATTCCCCCATGTCTTCGGCTTTCTCCATCATTCTTTTTGGGGGACCTCTGAATGAATATTGTAACACTGACCCTCTGGCTACTTATGGTTGAATCTTGTGGAGGAGAAAGCAGCAACGACCTCCCTCCATTCATTATTTCCATCAGAGAGGTTGTCAGATTCGGCAAGAAATTGAATCGCTGGCAGAAGAAACAACAGTCAAGCAACTGGGCAACTGGATTGCCGGGCCATGCACATTTTTGTATAAGTTCAGGCAGCAGTGATCTTCAAAGAGTGAAACTTTTCTCACACCATATGAATATTTTATTCATAATATCGATACCCATCCTTACTGCTCCTGAGCCAGCAGGCAAGCTTAAGTTCATATGTAAACACACACAAATGGATACCTCAATAATTTCAGTGTTGTTGGGAAGGGGAGGTGAGGAAGGGTGTGAAGCCAGGGGAGTTTAATACTTCTGGGCAATACTCCACCCATGCCTTAAATCCTCCCGAAAGGGGATTTGAGCCATGTTTAACCTGTTCCTGATAATCTATACAGCATGTTCCTGCCTTTCACTTGGTTCATAGTCCCTCCTCAACCTGGAATGCTATAGTTCTTGTCTTCTTCTTGGCCCAGTCCTTCTGTGTGGAGTACAGAACTTGCTTGAAGTCAGGCAGGACATGAGTTTGAAACCTGGTTCTGCCACTGACAAGATCAATAATTTTGGGAAACCTCTGAAAGACTTTCAGCCATCTACTCTTTAAAATGGGAATAATAAGGACATCTGTCTTTTAAACAGTGTTGAAAAATGAACAAGATGATGCTTAGGAAGCCTAAATACAAAGTCTGGCACATTATGAAGGATCCCGTAAATGATGGCTAATTTTAGATGGGGAGGATATGAACCCTCTGGGGCTGTGTCTTTTTCATAATTATATCTTTTGCCCAGAGCACCTTTCCCATTGGATAGTAGGTGTTCTACACATTTGTTGAATTTGGTTGTGTCTATCAGAGAAGAGTTTCTCAATGGAAAATGAGAAATAAATGATTAAATGACTGGGAACTGTATTTTCTTTCCCTAAAGAAATGTAACCTACAGAGAAAAAAAAATGTGGCCTTCTGAAAAGTTTCTGTGCCAGCCCAACTTTCCAGTCAGATCCATGCCTGAGTTAGCACAGCGGTAGATGATTGCAGAGAAGGTTTGTTAATGACCAGCTTTAGGCTTTTAATGACAAGACCCCTCAGCAAGATGTCATCGAAGTTATTGAAGACTTCACTGGAAGTGGTGAAGCTGATGCATTGTAACAAGAAGGTTATAAATCTTGCAGCTTTGGTATACCACCAAGGCAAGGTGCTGAGCACAGAATCATCCTGCTGTTGTCTGTCAGCATTCTCCCTCCTCTGTCTTCTTTCCCTTCCCATGGAGAAGCCAGTAAAGGAGAAACACATCCATTTTCCAAACTAGTGCAGACTGGCAGCCACCTGCCCGCGTCAGTTTCCGATAACAGAGGCCCATTTAAATGGACGAAATGTGTTGAACACCTGTTTTTCTAAATGTGCATTCAAAAAATCCTAAGAATTAAGGAAAGATCTCAAAGGTTCGTACATTGACCTTTCAGAAAAACTAACCAATTAAAAATCCATTGCAAGCTCAGAATAGAAACCTGAGTACCTGGGTTTACATATGGAGATTCCCACCCGTATCTACTATTTTATTGCTTCTCAAAGTAAACCTGTGCCAACTTAGCTTCTATAAAGCAGTTCATCTCATAGCTGACAACTTGGGTACATGGTGGGTAGAATGTTGGATTCACTCGGTACTGTTGCTCTTGGCTGGACTGCATGGCACCTGGTAAAGAGGAGTCAAGGTCAGAATAGTGAAGAAAGAATGAGATTCGAAGGCTGTGCCCAAGAATTGTTGGTGTGTGTTAGTGTACAGACTCGTGGAATTTGAAAAGTCAAGAAGAAAACAATTTCCAATATATTTGTCCCACACCAACCTATATACTCAGACTACACTTGAACCCAGATAGCCAGAGATTACAGACTTCATCTGAAACACAGATATACCAGATGACCTTCCTCTCTTTCTTCTCCCCTACTTCCATTTAGTGGTCTACTTACCTTTGCTTTCCATCCTCACTGAAGTGGGGCAGAGTAGAAAGTCTGCAGGGCTTCAAGAGTGAAGACAGGAATAAGTCCTGGGTTCTAGTGCTGTGCTTTTGGCTAAATTATCATCAGGACTCTCTGAATGTTGACTTCTCACCTGTTAAATGGAAGCAAGGCAGGCTGTTATTCTGCCTGACCCAAAGCTGGTTGTGAAAATAAAATGAAATAGTTTGTGTCTATTTGTGCTCTGAACACCTTAAACTGTTAGATATTATTTTCATAGTTGATGTATGTACTTTATACTTTTAAGGACATTTATCACTTTGGCCAAAATATGTAACCTGAACCTTAGCGTTCTCTGCAAAGAGAAGGTGGTTGGTGTTCATTATCCAAATCTTTTCAATATCTTCCATTCTCAGAGTCTATTTTCTTTGTTTTCAGCACAGTTTTAAACTACTATGACAGCGTGATCAGTGCAGGGGTTGTATAGAACATGCACTGCCACCAAGTGATGGGTATAGTGTTTGCTAAAGCTCAGAACACACACACACAGAGTTGTTGAGCTGCCACCAGGTTTATGTAGATGAGGCGCATATTGATAGACTCAGGGACATACACCACTTAGCAGGCACACCCTCTTAGGTGCAACTGCTTCATGGAAACAGGGTTCATGGAGTTGGCACGTGAGAAGCAGCTCAAATACTCATTGGAGAATAGGCTCTTATGCTTTCTGATGGGAAGCCATTCTTTGTCTTCTCTATCCATAGCATTCTAAGGCTTACACAGTGCCCCTGTAGATGGACATTCCCTTGGGCTCCTTTTTAATTCAGTTTCCAACTGCTCTGAGGGGATAATTACTTAAGGTTCCTTACCACCCCAGGCCTGGTGAATTTTAAGACTACCATAAAGCCTTTTTCCCCCAAATGATTCCAAGTGTACTTCCATTTTTTATGACAATCTGTCCAGCAGTTTTTGCATGATGTAGCAGCAAACAAAAGCTCAGTTTTATTTTTACAACTGGACAAGAGACCTGTGAAACAACTGAAGTATGATATAACTGAAGAAAATCTACTTTAACAAGATAAAGAGTAGATTCAGTGGAATCTGGCAAAAGGGAAGAAAAGCAAGGATTTGATAATGATTTTTTTAATTGCAATAGAGAGAAATAACATTTTTTAAGTTTAAGGTGTTGACTTGATACATTTATATATTACATTATGTTTACGACTGTAGTTGTAGCTAGCTAACATCTCTATCGTCACATGATTGTCATTTTTTGTAGTGGGAACAATTAAGATCTAGTCTCTTAGCAGCTTTGAAGTTTATTGATACAGTATTGTTGACTATCATCCTTATGTCATACATTAGCTCTCTAGAATATTTTTTATCTACTAGTTTCCAGATTGTACCCTTAAACAACATCTTTCTAATTCCCTCACACTCTAGCCTCTGGTAAGCACCATTCTACTCTCTGTTTTTCATGAGCTTAGCTTTTTCAGATTCCACATATAAGTGATAACATACAGTATTTGTCTTTCTTTATCTGACTTACTTCACTTAGCATAATACCCTTAAGGTCCATCCAATGTGTTGCAAATGGAAGAATTTCATTTTTTTCTCAGGGCAGAATAATATTCCATTATATGTATATACACCACAATTTCTTTATCCATTCACCTACTGATGGCACCACAATTTCTTTATCCATTCATCTGCTGATGGACACTTAGATTGTTTCCATGTCTGGTTATTGTGGATAACGTTGCAATGAACACAGGATTACATACACCTCTTGGCCTTCATCAAGAAGACAAGAGGTAATAAGTGTTGACCAGGATGTGGATACAAGGGTACCCTTGTGCACTGTTGTTGGAATGTATATTGGTGTAGCCACTGTGGAAAACAGTATGGAGGTTCCTCAAGAAATTAAAAATAGAACCACCATATCACCCAATAATTCCACTTCTGGGTATTTATCCAAAGGAAATGAAAACTGGAGTTTGAAGAGATAATGATTACCCCCCCCCCATTCCAGGGGAGAGCAATGCTGGACTAGTCAGGTGATGAGAGGACTGTTGGAATCAAGAGAAGATGAATTTCTCAGGTTTTCCCGAAGGCCTAGGTGAAGTGGTCCTCCAGCTTCTGTGTACAGTAGCTCTTCTTTCCTGACCATCAAAATAATCAATTACTGCCTGGTCTCTTAATTACCTGGAGAACAAAAAAGTACTTCTTTGGAACAAGGCTAGTAGAATTTAGTCTTAATATGATTGGCAGGGGTTGTCTGGGTAACTGTGTTCAGAAGGATTCCGCTGAACGGCTGTGGACTCGTGGAAAGATCGGGAAGAGTGGATGGCCAGGTGTTAGCCATTCTTACTCAGGAAACTTAACATGAGTTCTCCAAAGCCAGAAAGGGATATTACCTATTATAAATGAATGCTGACATTATGTTTTGTAAATCAAGGTCTTTCAAGTTCAGCAGTGGGGATTAGGTCTGGATGCATTGCAAAAACGAGTCTCTGGATTTGCAGTGTTGATAATTAGACTTTAAGCAGTGTTACTCTCAGCTGTTCTATGGCCTTCCTCTCCATGGTCTTCTTATGTTACCCATTTATAATGTTGGCATTACTTATGCTCCCAGTCGCTCTATAGTGACATAAGTAATGTTTCTGCCAGCTTTCCCAGACTTGTAATTGGGTGAGTTACTGGTTAACTACCAGTCATATTATTTTTTCAATGGTGAGCCTGACACTATGTAGAAGAAAATCAGTAATATTATGAATAAAAACATTAAAAATTAGTGCGATAAGTCATTCATAGGCTTCTTGCACAACTTGCAGCCCTGTCACAATTAAGTACTTGTAGAATAAGGAAATTGAATAAATAGCTCTTGAGAGAGAGTTTGCTTCTTGAAGACAATAACCATTATAATCCTTGAAAGGAAGGAAACTATTTTTAGGAGAAAATGGAAGTTACTAAAAGGTATAAGCACCCATAGGCAGGATCAGCGTGTGTAAAGATTTTATTCATCATTTTTTAAAGACAAAATTCCTACTAGAATAAAATTTTGGGATTTTGAGCTATTAATATTCATTAAGTTCTTAGTAAATGTTTGAATGACCAGGAGATAGAGTCTAGATTAGCAGGAAAACTGAATTACTCCTGGGAATTTCAGTGAACAATTACATTATACTACCATTTTGCTTTTTTAATTTTTAAAGAAATGATGGATTGTTTTTAGTATTATGAGAACATTTTCATGCATTGGTATTATACGTAGGTGCTAATTAAGCCTTTTCCATATTAAACTTGGTTTTGTTGTGACAATGATTGAAATACATGCTAAAGTTTTTATTTTTTATTTTTTATAATTTATTTTGGTATCATTAATCTACAATTACATGTGCAATATTATGATTATTAAACTACCCCCTTCATCAGGTCCCCCCCACCAACCCCATTACAGTCACTGTCCATCAGCGCAGATGCTAAAGTTTTTTTAACCTTCTTTATATAAATACACTTAACCTCTCTGTGCCTCAGTTTATTCATTTGGAAAAGAAAAGGGTTGAACTAGCTATTCTTTTTGGGATCCTTTCTGTTTAAGAATTTGTGACCCTCTAAATTTTCCTTCTAGTTAGGTATGTCAAGGATCATGTTTTATGAGAACTCTTGATAATTTCTTAGGCTATAAAATTAACTCTAAGGAATTATAATTAATAGTTCTTAAAAAAAAACTTTCTTCATTTTCATCCAGCTACTTAATTTGAAAGCTGAACACCTTTCTTATCTGGACATAAAATTAGACCTTGCACTGAGCTGCTTCTGTTGATATTGATTCAGGTTCCAGGTAACATTTTCTTGACCTTCAATCTGGGTGTTTCCTCCTTTGTTCATTCATATTGAAAATGAATGTGACTTTTCTTCCTCCTTGAAAAACTTATTCCTTGGAGTTCATAGTCAGAAGGGTCACCACAGATTCAGGTTTAACAAAGTTACCATAGAGAGCATAAAATCTCAGCAGGAAATTGAATGAACAAGTCAGTCCAAAGCATTAGAGTCAAATTCCCAGCTGAACAATTCCACAGGGCAGTTACAATAACAAGCAGTGAAATCACTTTTCAAAACAGGAGCATGGCAGGCACCATCTAATCTACAAAGTTGTAAAACAGTTAAGTGTGACTTTGAAGCTTCACCATAAATGCATAATTTAATTCAGTTAGGCGGTGCGATAATTTTTAACTTTCCTTAAATTTTATTTGAGCATGAAACTTTCGTTTCTGGGCAAGATCCTGAATTAGAGGAATCAAGCTGCAGCATTTTCAGAATTACCTTCCCACCATAATTCTGTGTAGAGACATCATAGATGGGAAGTCTGTTTTTCCATTCTGAACTTTTGAGCTCAGAGTTTACTCTAATCAGGACTGTTTTACCCCAAGTTACTGTTTAGGTAGCATTTTCTTCAAAACAATGAAAATAGCCTGGCGCTGGAGATGAAAATAGTTTCTTTTGGAATAGAAAGTAATTCTTAAGGCTTATCTGGAAATGCTAAGTGCATAGGATGGGGAGGGAGGCCTGTCTCTTGAATAGGGTCATCTCAGCAACAGCAAAATCGCCTGTGTGTGAATGAGATTACCTAATGAAACAGTATCATGGCCGGAGATTATTTTGTGCCATTCTAAAGTTCAGCCACATTTACCCCCTTGTTTGTGAAATTCCATTATAGGAATCACTGCCTGCTTTAGAGATAAGTGAAACCATTTATGGCTGGACAAAGAACAGGCATTTGAACCTTGAAGAATTTTAATTGGTGTTGGTAAGTGAAGGTGAACAAGAAACCATAAATGTTTCAGGTGAAAACATTAATGAGTTTGGGACTAAAAAGTAGATAATGGGAGAAGGAATGTATCCCATGTCTTAATGAAGTAACTTTTTTCTCCCTTAATAAGTAGAATTCATTTCTTTAATAGATTTAAACCCAGGCTAAAGTTTTAAATAATTTTAAATGATCATGTTCTTTCATGAGTGACAATCAAGTCAAATATGTTGCCTACTTCAAAATAATTGGAATAATCCCAAAATTAGATCATTACAGAAAAAGGAGCAAATGAGTCTATACCAAATATATACATTTACTGGTAGATCATTTTGTTATGTGGCTGAAACTATGATGGTTCAGTCTTTTAAAACATTTTTCTTCCAAAGATATTCAGGCTATGTTCTTGATCCTTTGAATGAGCCATTGGTCTTTCATTTAAAAACACAAACAAACTTCAAAAATACTTTATGGTCAAAGTTTGCTGCTCTCATGAACACATGGTAGCAATCTCAAGAATCCTTCAGCATTCCTGGAAAAAGAAACAGCATGGACCATTGGCAGCAAATTTTATGAATACTTTTACACAACAAGGATTTGCTTGTTTGACATAAAGAGCATATTCTTTAAAGACAGGTAAGGCCACATTCAAAACCCAGCTCTGACACTCTGTTGTGTTGTGTAACCTTGGACAAGTTATTCTAACTCTATGAAACATCAGTCCATCATCTGTGAAATTTTATTTTTGGTAAGGATTAATGATATACTTCATACCCTAGCAAAATGCCTAGCTCATAAATCCCCCAAATGATAATTATTGCAGTGAATTCTTTGTTACCCAGCATCTATTAACCAGGATTTTAGAAAAACTGTGACTTCCTGCGTAGTCATCAAGCACTGATAATTTATGCTTCTCTTGATGACCCTGAAATGCATTCTGAATAATTACAGAAAGATTACATTATAATCAGTTTAGTTTCAGTGTTAAGTGTATTTTAATTTATTCTCATTCTTTAAAAATTTGTAGTCCTTCTGCATGTGGTAACAATTAACAAAAAATATTTGATTAGCTGGAGCACTTCACTTCCTGACTATCTGACTAATAAAGAGTTTATTGTATATCGTTGGAACCCAAACTCTATCCTACAAATATGCGGGCATTTGCTGGGTGGGTTCACTTCATACTGATCTTATATCCATTCTCAGAGCCAATGTGTTGATTCATTGCCTGTTGGAAATTCTATAATTAATCTTTAAGTATCCTTAAGCAATAGTCTTAGTCTACTCAAGATCCTCTCTGCATATTTCTGAGTACCATATTGTGATGTTGCCCATCTTACCTGGTTTTCTGCAGATGAGTTAACTAAATCTTCTATCTCTGAGCATTATCTGCCCTTTTCTTGTGGATTTCTAGAGATGGACATCACAGCTGACATTAATGATCAATCTATCTTGGTGTTTCATCAACCTTTACTCTTATCCAGTCGGGTTTCAGACTTATTTCACTGGGCTTTTTAGGCTTTTTTGTATAACCTTCCTGATGAAAACTTCACCATGCACTTTATCATTTTCGTGGCTCTTCTTTGAACCTTCTACATTTTCTCCCATGTGTCTCCCCCCACCATGTAATATCATATGCTGCTTTAAAAGATGGCTTCAAAAATTTATTGATTTTTGTCCCTTCGTGATCTCCGTAAATAGGGTGCATTTGCAGGCAAGCAGATTACTTTTAGTGGTTTAATTGATCACCATAGGGCATGGTAGTCCTCAGTCCTCCTTTGGCCTCATCTGCCTTCCTTTAAATCTCTGCCTGCCCTGAAATCCCCTCTTCCAACCCAATAACCTTCTCCCCTAATGTCCTCACAACTCAGCCGACACCCCCAGTATTTACTCAGTGAGTCAGAGGTGGCAGTGGAAAGACGCTGATTGTTTCCTTGAAAGGAAGAGGAAGGCTAAGGGGAAAAAAGCCAGCGACGCAGTGGTATCATTCTCTACAGCAAACCTCTACTTAACTACTGCAAACATGTTTCATGTTTGACAAGCCATATTTACATTAGAGTGCTATTTTGAATCTTCTGGGAACCATGAGTTTGAACTTTGGTATATTAGAATTGTCAATTGCAGTGTTTCATTGAATAGGCTTCTTTAACCCAGTGTGACATTTTCCTAAGTGTAGCATCAGCCATCTGGCAGAAAAAATGAATTTATGTTAATGTAAAATGTTAAAACTCAAGAACATTAGCAGAATTGAAGTTAATATATCTTCACTATTTTTTTGGACAATACCTTATTAGCTATGAAATGTCATATTAAATATTTGTGTTGGTCAGAAGCTAAAGGAAATTTATATGATGTATCTTATTTTTCAACTTTTGACATTCCTAATGCTGTATTCTCTTATGATATGTGCAATTACATCCACCCTAAGTCATGTATTGCTTTCTTTTTATTTAGGAGAGATTTGCTTCTTGAAAAAAATTATTGTCCTTTTGTGTTTCTATTTTGAAAATTTTTTTGGTTAACACAAGCATTGTTAAATCTGTTATTCAGAACAATGATAGAGAGGACAGTGAAGAAATGCCAGTTTAAACTTGTTGATTTTTGTCAAATCATTGAAGATGGATCATTTTATTACATTCAGGTTCTTGATGAAAAGAACTATCAGTTAGTAAAGCAGAAGTGGGGAGGAAAAGGAGAATGCAAAAGTCCTGCCCACAGACATTGACATAATAAAACTGGCTCAGAGCTTCCTGGTATCCAGGTCAAAATGAATTCACCATTAGTTACATCAGTAGACTTTCAAATGTGCTCTGTGGAGCCTTGGGTTCCACAGAGACATCTTGGGAGACTGCTGGTTGAACAACAGGAGGGTGAGAAGGCAGGGCTCCAAGGCACCTCTGCCTTTATTGGTTGGCCATATTAGAAATCTATAAAAATTGTCCTTTTAAAAAGGAAGACTCTTATTACTAAAAATAAAAAAATTAGAAAGCCACTGAATAATAGGGATCTCATTACCAGAGGGGAAGAACCATAGTAGCTCCTTTAGGGGAATGAAGTTTAACTTCTTTCTCTTTCACTTAAAAATAAGTCATTTCAAACATACAGAAAAAGTACAGGCACCCATACAGCAGTGACCAGCTTTAACGAATGTCCATATTTTACCTATGTGTTTTACGCTAAAAAAGAAACAAAATTCTATTGACCCAGGAGAAATTCCTTTGTACTCTGCCTTATCATGTCTCCTTTCTTCCCTCCCCTAGAATAACCTTGATCCTGAAGTTGATGTGCATCTGCTTGTGCACTAGCTACACATTTTGCTACAAATGTATGTACTCATAACCTATGTATATACTTACTGTTTTGTGCATTTTATTGTAAGTATAAATGGTGTCACATTATACATACCCATTTTTAACATTATGTTCTTTAAGATTTTCTCATGTTGGCACTTACACTTGCATTCATCTTTTTAATGGATCATCTATGGTATTCTGATATGCCAACAGACCATATTTATTTATCTGTTCTGCTGATGGACATTTGGGGTCCAAATGAGGAACTTCTCCCCCACTTTTACAAACTATGTTGTACTGAATATCCTTGGGTAGTTCATATGTTTTTAAGGCGTTTTGCACACAGGAATTTATGAAACACAGTCCACCTCATTTCTTTGTATCATTTAGAATGAAGCCCCATTTCCTCAAAACCCTTTAGGTTTTCTGGAAAATGGTCGCAAAGACTAAACAAATCTAAATAATTTTATGCCAAGGGTGTCCTCTAGAGCTGTGCCATGATCATAAGCAGTGGTCCTGTATGTAGGGGATGCTAGAATATGAAAACTGGTAGGATATAAAGAATTGAGCAAATGAGTGTGCTTAACAGGTGGGGGTGGGGGGAAATTGTGCCTTCTACAGAGAAAATATGGTGCAATTGGAGAACACAAGGAATATGTACAGGCTTTGTGTTTATCCAGGTCACAGAGGACCTGGGGCAGAGCCCAGTGATGTTCTCTAGAGGTATTATTCATCAGTTTCTCCTTCAAGCCCCTTCTATGCAAACATATATAACAGTGCAGGCTTCTGTTAGGCTTCATCTGCTAACTCAACAGTCTGTTACTAAGGGAGGCAAGCTGTCTGGAGAAGGGATATGTGTCCTTGCTCTGGGAAAGGAAGTTTGAATTGTACCAGGTGGAGGGAACCAAGCTGTGTGCCTTCCACTGGACTGGTGCTACAAGTGCACAAACATTGAAATGCATTCATCAAAAGTTCCTTTAGTTCTCACCAGGTGGCTTTGCTGGAGAGGGAAACCACTGGACACCAGGCAGCGCAATGTCCCCTCTATTATTTATTGGAGAATATTCTGTAGGGGAGTAGGGGAGAAATTCTTCCCTGCTTTGGAAATACTGAAAGTGTATTATTTGCTTTGCAAAGACCTTGTAATTAGATGTTGCACAAGACACTCTAACAAGAAACTGTCTAGATGCCTGAAGTTTTGTTCTTCTTGAGCCTATTCCATGCAACATTTTAATCAATGGTTTGGGTGAAGAGTTGGGGGACTGAGTTTCAAATTTGCAGATGACAAAAAAACTCATGAGGAGAGGGAGCAAAAATAAGCTTCCTGCTTCTTTTATGATGGTTAGTTCATTTTCATCAAATGGATCATAGCTTAAATTTCACCTTCTCATAGAAGCTGTCTCTGAGGATCTGACTAATGTATGGCCTCCATTTCCAGTTAGTTTATGCCTGTTTCCTTCATCTGAAATTGTATTTCTGAGATGCTCACTGGTTTCCTGACACATCTCTATAGACTATAAGCGTTATGAGAGAAGGGACCATGCTTCCCTACTCATTTCTGGCACTCTAAGACATGGAATAGTTCCTGGCACATAATAGGAACTTAATACATTTTTCCTGATTGAACGAAAGTCATGGGAATCATCAAAGAATATTAGGCAAGGAAGTGACACAATCAGATTCCTAGTTCAGAAATGAAATTTGGAAAGTGTCAAAACTAGAAGCCTGGTAGACATTGTTGAATAGGCTTCATGGAAGCAAGCATACATGTTGTAGCCATTTAGAAATTTGCCTTACTTAATTCATAGCATCCGGTATCCTGATTATAAGACATAATAGAATCTTACTCTCAGTTTATACCTGGAATATTATCTTCCACCATTGGCTCCTCTGAACATTGATGTTAATATTAATGATATAAATCATCCCTAAAAGAGGATGTCTAGGATGATCTCATATAGGGCCTGTGGTTTTTGTTAGAACTGGTAAAGAACTACAAGTATTTCCCAGTCATCGAAAGTTCGTGTTACAAAAGATGTATATTAGTACCTGCTTTTGCTAACTGAAAGAAATCTGCAGAGGGATTTTGCTTTTAGGAAAAAGAAGTGAAAAGAGAAACCAGAGCTCAGCATTTGCTTTGCAGTGAGCCTACGGAGGCAGCTCGCACCCTGAGTGGGGAGAGGGGTGCCGCCGAGCTCCTTCCCGGGAAACCGCGCTCAGCATCTCAGCATCAAGCTGCCACAGCTTTGAACGGTGTCTGTGAGCATCTGCGCTTTCTCTCAATTTACTGTGGGCACCCATTAGCAAGATGTGTCCTGAAGTGTCAGAAAAGCCAAGAGAGGTTATTTCTGGGGTCTGGGAATGCTCACAGAATTTTCCATGTACATTAATGGAAACTGCTTCTTTGCTTTACGCCATTTCAGCTTTTGAAAGGTTTCACAGGAACTCTCTACTTTGGGAGAGTGGGGAAACCTGTATCAGGTAGAACACCAGGAAGATTCATTTTGTGTTGTTAGAGAAGGCAGGGCTCAGACTGGTTGGGGGCCCATTACCTAAAAGCAAGTTTTGGTTCAACATAAGACAAGGCTTTCTAACAATTAGTGGGGCTGAATAGGGAATGAATGTCCTCAGGAGATCATTAGATACCTGTCAATAGATGGCAAGAAGGCAGATGCCAGATGCCCATCTGTCAAAGACGCTGTTGAGAGGCTGTCTGCCCCTCGTGGGAGATTCATTCCGCAAGTGTGTGCAATCACCTAATATTTATTGAGTACCCACGGTGTGCTTGCTTCTTTGGAAGATACAAAAATACATAAGGCACAGCTGCTGTCTGGATGTGATCACCATCCAATCCTAAATTCTGTGACTCTCAGGGAGTTTTACCCAAGGCCCTGATGTAATCCTCACAAATTCCACATTAGAGCAATCTGAAGTTATGGTCTCCATACACAGCCAACTTATTGGTAATACTTACCCTTGTGGGCAGGAGGAAGAACATGGTACAGAATACCACTTCATGGTCAAGTTCCACTTCCACGCCCTGACTGAAGCTCTGGCTTTGCTTTTGTGACATGAAAGATTACGGCATATAAAAAGTTAGTGTTTTTTGTTTGGTTCACTTCTTTCTGGTTTTGAAAGTTAATATGAATTCTGAGTTCAGGGTAATGTGTGATGGCTTTATTTAATCAATCTCTGTTGAGATAAATATTTTTGCATTAGAATTGGATCTTTGTGATTCTCACTGGTGACAAAAACATGAATTATAAAGTAGAGACTTTACGGAATTATAAGTAAGCACACTTAATTCTTTAAAGTCAAGTCTGTCCCAATCAATCACAGAGTGTTTGACTTGGAAACCTCCTTTAGTGCAGCAGAGAACATTAATAAATAAGTGTGTAGATGGAACTGTTTTGGGGGTTAGATTTGGGTATCACATTATGAATCTAACATTTTGGTCTGAATTCTCTGGCTGATGTCAATGACACAACATTGGCTGTCTCACGGATATGGCCTCTCTGTCTTTTACAAGCTGCATGTGTTAGAATCTCATTAATGTGTGTAATACTTTCAGCAGAAACTGATCCACATGCTATCACAGTGACCTGAGGGATTAACGTGCTTCCTGAGGCTACTTACCGTAACTTTGGGAGCCACTTTGACCCTGAGTAGATTACAGTCCCAGATAGTAAATATATAAGACGCTTGAGTGGTCTTTAAAAATATTCCTTTGCTATATAGTCTGGGGACCTAGTTATTTCCTCTATTGGCCGAAGTCTCGTTGTGTGTGTCTACTTTTCATTTGCTGGCCTTGAAATTAATCCAGTTTACAATTATGTTCTCCAAATGTAGTTCAAATTAATGTGTCCTGAGTAAGGGCTGTCATAGAGACAGCGTGTGTGGTAGAGGCGATTTTCCCAAGCCATTGTGCTGGAGTTGCTAAGAATGATCAGCCAGCAGGGCCTAAAGTGTCCATTTAGTATGGCACAAAAGTATTTTTAGAGGATCTTAGGTAGAAAAGTAATCTGGGAAATTAAAAATATTAAAAAATGGAAATTTGCATAGTCTAACATTATTCTTACTATACATACTTCTTTTTAAGTACTGTATCTTTTGCTCTCTTTAGATCAAAATTTGGAGCACTGAACTCTTGGCTGCACATTGGGGAGATTTAATAAATACTGACAAGTGGGTTCTACCCCTGGTGATTCTTTTCTAAGTTAACATCCAGCATTTCATATAGCAATTTTAATTTATTTTTTTCCAGCCTTATTGAGATATAATTGACCTGTAACATTGTGTAATTTTAAGGTGTACATGCTGATGATTAGATACGTGTATACCTTGTGAAATGATTACTAAAATAGAGTTAGTTAACACCTCCATCAACTCATACAAGTACCAATTATTTTTGAGGTAAGAATATTTAAGATCTATTTTCTTAGCAACTTCCAAGAATATAGTAGAATATTATTCACAATAGTCACCATGCTGTATATTATATCCCTAGAACTTTTTCATCTTGCAGTTAGAAGTTTGTGTCCTTTGACCAAATTTCCCCAATTCCCCCACCCTCTAGTTTCTGGCAACCACCATTCTATTCTGTTTCTATGAGTTTGAGTTTTAAAAAATGTGACATATAAGATCATGCAATATTTATTTTTCTCTGTTTCACTTATTTCATTTAACATAATGCCCTCAAGGGCCACCTATGTTGTTGCAAATGGCAGGATTTCATTATTTCTCATGGCTGAATACAATTCCATTTTCTATGTATATGCGCCATATATTCTTTATCCATTCACCTGTAGATGAACACTTAGGTTGTTTCCATATCTTGGCTATTGTGAATAATGCTTCAATGAACATGAAAGTGCAGAAACAAATTATAATTTAAATGTTTGGGGTGTGGTCTGGGCATTAAGGATTTTACAAGTTTCCCAGGGGATTCTAATATGCAGGTAATGCTGAGGATCACTGATTTGTATACTTTGAAATGTTCTATAGGAATACGGAAATTGAGAAAATTAGAAGCCTGTGCTCACATTGGCAGCTTATATAAAATAATGATAAATCTTTGAAGAATATGTTTTAGATCTAGCTTTTGTTTATATCCTTAGGACAGTTCTAGATGGAAAATTAATAAGTCAAAAGTATGCACTTTGAGGTGTTTACATGTATATTTGCAAATTGGGTTTTAGAAATTAACTTTTTTTTAATACTTATTAGAATACCCACTTGTCACATTTCCACCAATACTGAGTATTCTCTTTAAAACACACGAAATCACACAACAGACTTTCTAATTATATATATATGTTGGCACTTATGTTTTTGTTTTAATTTATATTTAAGTTAATTTCAGGAAAGACTGAATGTTTTATCTGTTATTTGATTTGCTTCTATAAGGTGTCCATTCATGTCCTTTGAACATTCTATTGTGTTTTCATGTTTAGCATGAGTTTTAAGAAATTAATAGCCATTATAATAAATGAGTGTCATTTCCTCTAGAAATCCCCAGAAAGTATTTAGAGTCAATGATGATTCTAATATACGAGGCAAAGTCTTCAATTATATTTATATCCTTAAACATTGAATCCATTTGTTATAATCTTTGATGCTGTTTTAAACATTTTATAAAGCCTAAAGTGAGATTTTTTCAGATGTCATTATATATAAATACATCATATGAAGGCATTCAAAAGAGGATGAAATAGGGAGAGAGAGAAGGAGAGGGAGATCTCTTCCCTCTGACTATGATGCTCTAGTCCCAGAAACACAGTTCAAAAACTGGAGTTAGAGTTTTTCCTGTTCTGTTCATGCTTATCAAACATTTTGGTATCATTTCATTGTAACTTCATTTGCCTTCAAAGTCAGCAAATCAAGTGGCATATTTCCATAGCTCCCCTACTGCTACACTGTTACATACATTATGGACACCCGTTATAAATCTAGTGATGATGGTGAAGAAAAACATGGGGCTTGTTACATCCTAATTAAACCCAAAGATTGTTTTTGTGATTCCTTAAATCTAGGCCAGCTTTTACTTTAATCTCACAGACATATCCCAGATCTAAGGCAAACATAAATATATTGCATTATCTTTTTCTGGCTGTGCATGATTTATGTGCTCTCTGGGTGAAAATATGTTCATATGATTTTGCTATTGTGATGAATTGAAGGTGTGATATTACAAACCGGGATTTGGAACAACAAAGACTATGAAAATTGAAGTTTCAGTTAACATGCAAGATACTTTTCTGGTTGTCACTGAACTTTCTAGTCAACAGTTAAGATGTTTCAATATAAAAGAGGTAAAATCTCTTCAATTTTCTGGAAAACAACAATTTTCCAAGCCTCATTTTTATTTCTCCTTCATATTTTTTGGCCATGCCTTTCTTTCCTGGACATGCTTTTCCTTTTCCTCATCTACCCTTCTAAGTGCACTGCTATTCTTTGAACCTTAATGTTCTTTCTATTTCAAAATGGGCAAACTATACGGCTTGAGCCACGGTTCAGCATGGCTTGAAATGGCTTAGAATAAATAAGAGAATTGTGTTTTATGCTATTCAATCTTAAGGAGTAAAAATGACTTTCATTTTAGTGAAAAGAAGCATCACCATGTTTTAAAATTATAGACTTTTCGAGCTGAGAGGAACCATGGAAATCATGGAGCCCATCCTTCTTATTTTATGGATTAAAAGTGATCATGCAATCATTCTGTCACAGGTAAACTGCTCCCTGTACTCTTGGGCCTGCTGCATATATTTTGCCTACTTTATTTCCTCAGATTAAGTTGAGCCAGAGTTTGACTAAAGTGTGGTAGTTAAGAGCATAAGCTTGACATTAGACAGATAGGGCTTCAAACCAGTTGCCTGTCTTTCAGCTCTTAGATTAGGGCAAGTCATTTCTTCTGCTGAGCTTTAGTTTCTCATCTGTAAAATAGGGCTCATCGTATCAAGCACATTAAGTCATTAGGAGGACTGAATTATGTCGTATTTGTAGAATATTTAGTTCAGTGCCTGCTGCAAAGTGTCGGAGACATGGGACTTGATCAATATCCTTTGTCTTGCCCATCTCTTCTTCTAGACTGTGAGTTCTCAGAGCTACCAGACTTCTTCATTCTCTGTTTGCCTGATGTCTTGGCACACCATCTCATCAATGGCGACTCCAAACTTCCAATAACTTGACACCCCAATCCTGGAGTCATCTTTGTCCCCTCTGTTTCTTTCACCTGCAAACATCTAGGTTTCGAGCTATCATCATCTTTTCCTGGACTGATGGACTAGGCTCTTAATGGGTTTCCCATTTCTCTATCTTATAGCAGCCTGAGTTATCCTCTTAAAAACATGTCAGATCATTTTAACATTCTGTTTACAGTTCTGCGGTGACTTTCCATCTCATACAGTGTATGAGTGAAAATGCTTAAATGATTGACAGGGTCCTACATGACCCCCTTTTCATTCAAACTCTTAGGTCTCATCTCCTATTATGCTCTTTGCCTCATTTCACTGCAGCCACACTCACCTTCTGTTACTCAGCACTCCACTCCATGTGATTGCCTAGAGTGAGGATTTGAATAATATCATTAGAAAAGCTTACTGTTAGCCTATCCACATATGTTACACTCTATTATTTTCATATAGGGGTACAGAGGGTTTAAAACAAAAAGTAACATATGTAATTAGGCATATTAGTAAAAAAACTGCAAAAGTAAAGGAAGGTGATTCTAGAAATCTAAACTGGGCTTGGAAACCAATCAATACACTTACAAGGAAGATGGTACTCTGCATGTGCTGAATTCACAGGATTTTTATCCTGGCTAGCCCCTTTCTTCTTTAGATTTCATCATCTCTAGTCAACATGTGTTTTACTCTTACTGTCTGTAGTTTTTCTCTCCAGTCTGATACACTATTTGTTTTATTTTCCTGGCTGTTCACCTTGCTAAGATTTTAGTTAGCTCATCCTAGAGGTAGCATAGGTGACCTATTACCAGACTTCACTCTTCATGATCCCTATATAACTTCTTCAGGCTTTGCCTAAAGGTGGCTTGAGCGCAGTCTGGCTGGCTCAGAGTGAAGGGTGTTCATATACCAAAACACTAGTCATGCACAATCCTGTGACTGATTATTATGCTTACTGCTAAGTGGCTTATGAGCCAGGACAAAAAAGGAAAATATTATGACCTGCATAATTTTCTTTACCCAATAAAAGAATGCATGGCAGTTCTTCAGGAGGCAAAACAGTATAATTTTCTTGTTCCAAAATAAACACTTGACTAGCTGTGACCTTACCTGTAACTTACTGCATACCATGTAAAAAGGAGAATTCATGTTGAATTGACAATTTATTGAAATTAAGATTTCACTTAATCTATATTGAAATTTTATATGAACTCTTAGGCTCATTATAGCAAAGAAATGGAAGACCCATTAGAGTAATTATAATTTGCTTATGAACTAGTCAGAAGCATTTTACCTTTGAAATTGGATAAAAATATCTACACTATTTGGTGGAGGGAGGACATAAACTAGGATTGGCTGTTTTCAAACTTAATTAGCTTAAGAATAACTGTGAATGCAAACAATATTGTAGAATCATGGTGTTTTTGTAGACATGGTGATAACTTTGATGTTCTTTTGGGATGACTGAGCTGCAGTGGAAACAAATTTAGACTTAAACCAAGAATACTGAGTTCGGTCTTTGCCAAATACATGGGGCCATAGACAAGTCATTTGGCTTCTTTGAGATTCTGTCATCTGTTGTGAAATAGGGGCTCACCACAGGTCCTAAATTCTATATGGTGTTTTGACTTTTGACTACTTTGAATAAAGTAGTCACAAAATTTCAGCATATACAGGTTTTTCCTATAGTTCTAGTTAAAGTGGAGCCTAGTCCTTTGCAATGAAGTTGACCGTGCTGACAGCCCTGCATTGCTGTTGTAGTTGAAAGGGCATGAGAAGAAGACATGACACCTAGAGTGTCCAGCCAGACAGTTGGGCAAGGCCTTGAAGAGGACATTATCCTGGCCAGTGAAAGCCATGTTGTTCAGCTTTGCTTGTTCAGAAACTAATGTGTTGTCAGTATTCCCAGAGTATATCAGTTTCTCATGGAATAGATTCATATCTAGCAACTTCCAAGATACTGATAGATAAACCAAAATGTGAACTTATTAATTTATGATTTGAAGTGCAATGGTCATGAACATAAGATATTTGTGTCAATTAGTCAGCACATTCTCTTTCTGGAAGAAAGTTGTAAGTCAAACAGAAGAAAAGCTGAAAAGGCGGCTAGACGGTCAAGGCAAGAACTTAAAGCCTCATAACCTTTTAGCCCGATGCACCTCTATTATAATGGTATTCCTCCATGGGACACAAAAATTGTCCGAGGTGTCCAGGCTCTGGATGTGCTAGACACCCATTGAAAAATTCTGCCCAATTTCCTATGTTTTCATGGCTGAACTTTAGCTTTCCTTGCTATAGCCTGACTCTTAGATATAACTATACCTTCGTTTTGGCCGTGGTTAGCCCTGATCTGTACTGGGGGAAACTTGTGTTGCTCAAGAGCATTCCTGGAGTCATCTGCTCTCACCTATTTTTATTCAGTGGTACTCTTCTAACTGCCTGAGCACCCGGAAAGCCATTAGTTCCTCCAGTGTTCCACCCACATCCTAATGCAAAATTCTCCCTACTGTGTATTTTGGCAGTAACAGGAAGAATTTTCCCCAGGATCTGCATTCCCAAGGCATGAGAGATCTCCAGGCCGAACTGCTAGGGGAGGGGGCAGGAAAATTATATGGAAGGGGATGAAGGGGAGTGTGAGAGGAGTGACTACAGATGATTTGCCTTTGCCTTGTCCTTGTTGGACTCCAGCCCTGGAGGGATAGCTGTTTGCTAGTTAGTAACACTCACAGTAGTCCAGGACTCTCTTTTTGCAGACCTTGAATATTCCACCCCCTCAGGGAAAACTGGATTCTCAAGAGTAAAATGAATGATCTACTTGGCTAATTAGCTAGGACATAACAAAATTCTCAGGAGGATCATCCCATTTGAGAATTTCTATAATGTATGCTTGTTTTTGCAGAGTCTATCTCTTTTCATTTTGTAGCCTGCCCATCTGATAGCTCCTGCCTCACAGAGAAGGCAAAATTGTCAAGTAGGCAAAACCTCTTTCCTGTACTTTTCTGTCTTCCTCCTCCGTTCTGTCTCATAACTTCTGATTCTCACAGGTGACCTAAGGAACTCAGTCCTCTCAGGTTGTTCCAGTTCTTGCTTTAAATTAAAATGGTTGTGTATCGTACCCTCTTCTAGTTGGATGTATGTTACCTTTTCTAACATTGCCCTGTATTTCCTTTAAGCAATACGTTCAGTTCCCATTTCAGCCATCTAATTTTGGCAAGAATGGTTCTACCTTTACCTTCAGAGAGAAGCTCTAATTAGTTCAAGTCAACCAGAGAATCTCATTCCTGAGACACTCTGATTGGAATATGGAAAGGGATGTAAGCTAATTAGAGATAAAGAGATGCAGGAAGACATTTGTGGGTGTTTCTACAAAGGTGATTTTCCTCCATTCCGTAGGAACTATGAAAGGAGACCCTTAGTCTTTCTTATGTGGTGTGAGTAAGGCCACTGCATTCCATTCACAAGAAGAGAGCTTTGGGGGCAGCTCAAATAGACCAGAATAGACATGGGGGAAGTCCAAATAGGCATTGAGAGAATCTGGATCCTTGGTGAGATCATCTGAGCTGCCAGATCCAACTTTACCTTAAGCTAGTACATCACTAGACTTTTCATTATCTGGGTCTATAAATTCCCTGTATTGTTTAGGCCTGAGTCTTTGTCAGTCTCAAAAGAAAGTGTTTAGAAGATTTTCTGTTGTATCTTAAAAAGGTTTAGTGGAATATAGAAAATCCATAACTCAAAAGAATTCATTTTTAATGATGGCATTACAAGCATTCTAACAGACTTTATAGCATTCCTGAGTTCATAATAAGTAGGCCATGTAAAAGTTAGCCTTGAGCACAAGAAGGAATCCTATAAAGCAAATGTCCATTAAACCCTATATACAAGTACAAACCTGAACTCTACTAATGTGTCTTTGGGAAGACCCTAAATGATTTGGTAGTCTTACTTCTGAACCCATCCTCAATTAACATTTATGTGGTATCCATGTTATCCACAGCCAGGTGATTAGCAATAGCATGGAGTAATAGAGAAACAGATTTTGGATAGAAGATTTGCATTCTGTCATTTGCTGTGTTACCTAATCTCTTCTAAACAGCCTTTGCCACATGCGCATAAAGGGAACCATGTTGACTTCACAGAGTTGTTTGGCAATTAAATGAAACGACGTACAAAAGCTGAGCACTGGTGTGGGGTGTGGGGTTTGGGCTGTCCCTGTGGTCACTCGGAAGCAGCATTTCCTGTTGTGATCATTTCACAATATATATGCAAATATCAAACCATGACATCGTGCCTCTTAAAGTCATACAATGTAGTGTGTTAATTTATCTCCATAAAACTGGAAAAAAAAGTAGCATTTCCTTCTCTCCCCTAAAACAGAGATAGTTTACTTAAGTAATTAAGGATGTGGAATTAGAGTAGGACTGCTTAACTTCAAGTCCTGGTCTACTTTTGGGATAAATGGGCAAGGGCAAGGTAATTAAACCATCTGTTCCTCAGTTTCATCATCTATAAAATGGGGGTAATGATAGCACTTACTTCATGGGGTCCTGAGAGGATTGCTGAGGTAGAGCAGGGATGGAAGTGGGGAGGCAGGGATGCTGGGAGAAGGAGTGGGGAAGATGAAGGGCTTGTTGAAATATAAGCCTCATTCACTAGGGGTCTTTTAAGGATTGACTTGGGGAAGATGAGAGCCGAAACGGAGCAAACATTCTGGAAGAAGCTTCCAGGCAGAGTTCGGCTCTGGTCAAGGATGGCAAAGGGGCCAGCAAGGGTGGAACAGCATGGGTGAGGGTGAAGAAGTCACTGAGGGAGAGAGGGCACTGTGGGAACGGATCCCATAGGGCAAGGTAGGCCTATAATGATGTTGGCTTCAGCTTTGACCAAAATAATCATTAGGAGGTTTTGTGCAGAAGATGACCAGAACCTGGTGTGTTCTCAGTGGATCCCTGGCTACTCCCCTGGGAGGAGATTGAGATACTGTATTAGTTTTCTAGGGCTACCATATGACAGACTGGATAGCATAAACAATAGAAACTATTTTCTTACATTTCTAGAGGTAAAATTCAAGATCAAGCAGGGTTGGTTTCTGGTGAGGAATCTTACCTTGGCTTGTAGATAGCTTCTTTCTTGCTGTGTCCTCACACGGGCTTTCCTCTGTGTGCGTAGGGGAGAGAGGGAGTGAGAGCTCTCTGGTGTCTCTTCCTTTTCTTATAAGAACACCAGTCCTGTAGGATTAGGGCCCCACTGTGATGATCTCATATACCCTTAACTACTTCCTTAAGGGCCTTATCTCCAAATACAATCACATCGGAGGTTAGAGTTTCAACATATAATTTTGGAGGAACAAAAATCTAGTTCATAACAGGTATTATGGTGGTCAGTTTTATATGTCAACTTGGGTAGGCTATGTTGGTCAGAAGTTTAGTCGGACACCAATTTAGATATTGCCAAGAAGGTATCTTTTAGTTGTGATTAAGATTTAAATTAGTAGACTTTGAGTAAATCAGATACCTTTTATAATGTGGATGGGTCTCATTTAATTGTTGAAAACATTAAGAGAAAAAGACTGCAGTTCCCCAAGGAAGAAGAAATTCTGCCTCCAGACTGCCTTCAGGCTCCAGAGGCAACATTTACTTTTTCCTGAAACTCCAGTCTGTCCTGTAGGTGCTTTAAGGAATACTTCCCAGGAACCCTCAATCACATGAACCAGTTCCTTAAAATAAATTCTCTCCCTCTCTCTTTGTCTCTACACCCACATACACATTCTATTGGTTCTGTTTCTCTGGAGTTTCCTGATTAACTAAGTAGCAGGGATGGGATTAGGGGCATAAGTCAGACAGCCATTGTAGCAGATCATCTAGACCAGGGTCAAGTGAGATGTCTACATCATTATACTCTTAGAGTCAATTTGTATGATTTATTATGTATAATATATCTAGCTTTATATTAGATTACCATAACATGTAATATTACATAATTATAATATTGTAACATCTATATTATAGCTTGGGTACTTATACCTGCTATATAAGATATTCTGCAATATTCACACTATATTCTATAAAGGGACATCTGTCTCATCATGAGAGAAACAAAATGGACCATTTGAGTTTGGCATATACAGGCTTATAGATATTTTGCTTTGAATTTTGTTCCTTCTAGGAAGTTTTAAAGGCATAAAAAATTCAGCATATTATGCTATTAGCTGAACTTATATACTGAGCTCACAGTAGATGCTCAATAAATACCACATACCGCATCATACATAAATGGTGGGGGCAAACACTGGTTAGAAAGGAACCGCAGGGGTCCTCGGGTAATGAGAGCTGCTAGGGGAGCTCCAGTTCACCATTCAAACTCTAACTCCTGTATTCATGGTAAGTTTATTCTTCAAATAATGGTGTTTCAAAGGCCTCACAACTTAGTTGCTTTAAGGAATAAAGCAAAATCCCAGCTCCATTATTCCTAACAGTGAGAATTTGGACATGTAGCCTCCCCTGTTCCAGACTGAATTTCCTCATTTTAAAAATGGGGATGATATAGAGACAGAATGCAGATTGGAGGAGAGAATGGGGAGCAAATGACTAGGGGATATGGGGTTTCTGTTTGGGGTGCCGAAAACATCTTGAAACCAGATAGAGATGGTAGTTGCACAACTTTGTTAATGTACTAAATGCTTGTTCATTTAAAGATGGTTCATTTTATGTTATGTGAATCACCCCTCAACAGAAAAAAGTGGAGAGGAAAATAGTACTCACCTCACAGGGTTATGACACTTACTGATGTTAAATACTTAGCACAGTGGCTAATACTTAGCACATGGTAACCAATCAAAGAACGTCTCCTCTTCCTCCCCTTCTTCCTCATCTCCTTCTTGTCCATCATCATTGTTGCCATCACCATCATAGCCATTCCAGAATCAACACCTTCTCAGATAAAACTGCTAACCCGTATCCATGTCATCC
Source organism: Smutsia gigantea (assembly GCA_032199065.1). Classification (NCBI taxonomy): domain Eukaryota; kingdom Metazoa; phylum Chordata; class Mammalia; order Pholidota; family Manidae; genus Smutsia; species Smutsia gigantea. Next base: position 287,394 of record JAVSCE010010498.1, read on the forward strand.
AAAGGGGAATACTAAGAGAGAAGGCTAGCCCATCCAGTGGGGACTAGGTCATGCCAACGTGAGAGATCCAGAATGTAGTTAATAGGCTGCAGAAGGGGAGCCACTGAAGATGTTTGAGCTGAAGAGTGAAACGAGTCAGACTGTTCTTTGAATCGATTAGTCTGGGAGCCTGTGTATAGTGATCTGGAGGGGTTGAGGCTGAAAGTGGGGACATAGTTAGCAAGTTAATCTCAAGGAGTCCTCAGAATTCACTTTCTTATTTCCTCCTCAATCACCTTGCATTTAGCTGGCTACATAGCAAACACTTAATAAATACTTGTAGATTAGTTATTTTACACTTGTTTAATGCCTTTCTTTGAAGTACTCCCAGTTAAGATTACTTCTACAAATCACGTAATGCAAGATAAAATACCCTATATATCTGTCAGTTTTCTCTAAGACTGTTTTCTAAGTATTATATGTGCTTGGTTCACGGACTGGGTGTTCAGTTGCTGGAAAAATAGAAATCACCCCATTAGTCATACCTCTGCAAATTTCACATTTTATATTCCAAGTTTTGTGGTGGGTGATATTTAATGCCTATTTTTTTGTTGGCTATTGTATCACTGCAACTGTATATTGCTTGTGGATATTTTGTGATCTCACATCTAAGGAAAATGATGATATTCCATTTGTTATCACTTTGAGGGAATCACAAAAAGACCTTACAGTGAGAAACACAGCTTAATTAGCACATTGGTGATTTATATTACCCAGTGTGAAATTTCTACTGGCACCAAAGAAAAGATTAAAACATAAGGCATCTTTGGGATTACAAAAATTTTTTTTGGTCTTACTCAGATTTCACAACCTTATTTCCATGTCTCTAAATCTGTAAAACCCACAGTGTAACATCATTGTCTCAAAGTTATCTCATTCCACAATATCAGGCAAAGGTACACAGCTGCTTATTGATTATTCTCTGAGGACAAATGTCCCTGTACCATTTTATGCACAGGTTTATACTTTGATTTATTTAATGCAAAGTCTCTTAAACACCACAGGGTTTTAGAACCTGAAGGGACAGTTGACATTTTCTAATTGTAATTTTACCATGTATTGATTGAGAAAATCCTAATAAAGACAGAACTTTTACACTGGCTTGTAGTTTATTTGGCATGTTATCTACATATAAAGATATTTGTATATCTCTGTATTATTAGATTGAATAAATTTTTCAACTTATGGACTGTGTGTCAGACACATCTTTCAGGTACAAAAAAAAAAACCCAGTAACTGGCTTCAATTACAAAAACTTAACAGGCATAAAGGAATTTATTTGCTCAAGTGACTGAGTGGTCCAAAGATAATTCTTCATATTAATTGGAGGCAGAGATGTAAAGAGATCTATTTCTTCTCCATCTCTTAACTCTGCTTTTCTTTGGATTTTCTTCAACACTAAGATTTTATTCTTGTGATGGTGACTGGCAGATCTAGGTTTATATTCTCTAGATTCAAGAGCAGAGGGAAGAGAACAAGTTCCTCCTACTTCTCTACCCAGTGATTCATTTAGCTATGATTAGATAACTTGAGTTAGGAGTCCATCCTTGAACCAATCACTGTGACTTCATTTTGGGGAAATACTGATTGACCCGAAATAGTTCTTTTGTCCACACCTGGATTCATGGGCTGTGGCTGGTCCTCCTCACCATGTGTGTTGAGCATGGGCAGCATCATTTCTCCGGAAAAATTGGGTTGTTCTTACCAGCAGTTTGTGGGAGGTAAATACAGGGAAGGCAAAACTGACAAATGCCCAGGAAGCTCACAAGCGGACTCTAGGATACTTGACAGCAGCCATGAACCAGAGGTAAGAGATATTAGGAGGAACCCTCCCCAGAGGACTGTAAATCCACAGATTAGGAACACTTTCTACATGCCAGCTCCTTTGTGAAGATATCATCTCTGAACAATGAAGTGACTTGTCCATAGAATCACAGTTAAATAGTAAAGGCAGCCTAACACCATTCTAAAGCTTTTCCTACAGACCAGGATATTTCTTAATGTTAATCATACATGTGATTAAAAAACTGGCCAATTTTTAAAAACGATGTGTTTGACTTTTCAAAAAAATTGGAAAACTCCCAAGAGGAAGTGCATATAGCTTTATGAGAAAACTATTAAAAATTTCTCTGTTGAATTTTTTGAATTTAATTCTGTAAAAGGAGAACATATTTAAGCTCTATTTAATCAGAGTCTCTCAGGATATTTTTTTATTTTGGTATCATTAATCTACAGTTACATGTGCAACATTATGGTTAGGATGGTATTTTTTAATGTAGAAAATTCTTACTGGGGTGTTTTCACAATTTAAACTCTGTGCATGGAGAACCATATTTGCAAATTCCTCAATGATATATCACTAGAATTATATTATTATCCCATAAAAAGCAGTTTTAGGGAAGAGGGCTCTTCAGGCTTTCTAGGAGCCCTTCAGTCTACTGACTGGCTGTCACTCTTCTGTGTGGCAGGCCCCAAAGAGTTACCCCATATGGATGCTTACGGGATAGCTCTCTCCATGCTTGCCTCACACAGTCTACTGGCCCAGGAGACCTGGCTCAGTCTTGACCCCTTCCTGCCAGCTCCAGTCCATGCTATGGGCAGGCCACTCACTCCATGTACTCTTGCAGCAGGGTCGCCTTTTGGAAGCGCTTAAATCCATTTATCTTCTGGGATCTGGTTGACCCACAGGAACTTTTGGTATTTTTGTCATGGTAAACCATGGCTGCCCCTAAACCACTGCCTCTCTTACCACTGCCATCCAGCTTTTACCCTTTATCCTGCATCTTTGCAACACTGAGCACTCTGAGGACCCCACTGCTCAGCCCTACAGGCAAGAAATGATCACCAGCCCCGGACTTAGCAGAGGCGGGGAAGCCCTTTCAATGTTACAGAAGGGGGTGATGGGGAGGTCCAAGAAGACAGGATGTTTGCTGCTCTAGATGCTTTAATAAGGTGACCTCCCTACCTTCCTGGTTCTACTCCTATCTGCTGGGTTAGTGGAGGTGTTGGTAGTGATTTGGTGGTGGTTGATGAATTGAAGTCCTAAATGAAACAAGCTCTGTGGGGAAGTGGCTGCCACTGATTTCTGTCAGTTCTCTAAAATGCTCTACTTGCTTCCGAGTGATCAATTCTTCACACATCAGCCAAGTCAGATATCACTTCTTTACCCAAAACACTCTAGTGGCTTTCCACCTCAGAGTAAGATCTCAAGTCCTTGCTGCAGCCTACAAAACCCTGCCTGATCTCGTCCTCACTTCCTTTCTCCCTCCTGTTCTGCCACTCTGCCTCTGCTCATTCAAATCTGACCTGGCCTTCTTGTTGTTTGTTATACATACATGTCAAAAATGCTATCACCTGGGAGCCTTGGACTTGCTGTTACCTCTGCCTGGAATGCTTTTATTGTATATTCTCAAGATTTGTTCCCTTTCTTTTGTAAATCTCGTCTGAAATGTCACTTTGTCAGTGAGTTCTTCCTTGACCATTCTATATAAAACAGCATTTTCTGACACTCTCAACTCTTACCCCAATTTCTTTTTTTTTATATCATCTATCACCACCTGATTGATACATGTCTGTAGTTGTTTATTGACAGTCCCCTCCCAGGGACTTTCTATGCTTGGTTCATGGCTGTGTTCCCACAGCCAGGGCAGTGCCTGACACTTGGTAGCTCTCAGTAAATAAATATTTGTTAACCTAAGTGAATGATTGCTGAATTAATTAGGATGTATATAGTAAAACTGTGACAGAATGAAGACACTTACTTTGATGTTTCAGTTGACTGGTTTTAACTGAATGCAAATTTCAAACCCCCAGCAGAAAAGCCAACTCCTCTCTTAATGTTGATACAGTAGTTTTGACTGTTTCCTTTTTCTTGAAGAATAACCAAGTACATGCACAAATGCTGGAGCAGCCCCTTGAGCATTTGGCGCTGTACATTCATTTCTTCTTTGCCAGTGGGGGAGGTTTTTACATTCCACATTTTCACTCCCACATGCTCATGTGATGGAAGAGCTACATGACCTGACTAGGTTAACTGGGAAGGTCTCTTATTGCCCTAAAATGTGCACCCTATGCATTACTTTTCCTTCCATCCCACTCTACATGCACTTTAAAGCAGACATTGTTCCTTTTTGCTCATCTGTATTGTTCACTAGCTCATAACTTGCAGATGAGGTATTGTGATACATGATTTGGAAGACTGGTCTTGACGATGTCTTTCAAATGCAAGCTAATGGCGGCTGCAGAGACTGCTAATTTAGGAATATGATTCAGGGGCTGTGATGATGCCCTTATTGTTCAGAGTAGGGCTCTACTTGAGGCTATCAAGTTTTCATCTGTAGAGTGATGTGGGGTTTAGGGCTCTGGAGGCCATTAAAAATGGCTTCTCTCCTTTTAGTCAAGTAGATTTGCTGAGGTGATTTTACAATTAGTCTCTGAAGCTGTTGACAGGGGACAAAGGGACAGGCCTTTTTCTATAAACAGTTCTCACCAGAATTTTCAGACTCTAATTCTTGGCATGAGATTTTTGTACCACTTTTGCCTAAAATCAGTGCAGTTAAATTTGCCTGAGTCTAGTAGGATTGTGTGTGTGACTGCATGTGTGTTTGTGTGTGTGTATTTGGTTGTGTTTGTTTTGTTTCCTTCTTTTAATTCACGTAAGGTGGGAGAAAAGCCTTTTGTGGTTAGGTGGGCAGAATGTTTGTGCTGAGTATATTCCCAGCAAAGAAAAGAAAAGAACAGAACAGAAAACAAAGGCCCCAACTTGGAAGGAGAAAGTTTGTTTAGAACTGGAATTAACCTGTCTCGAACATGATAAATGCCATACTCTTCAAAGGCTTGTTATAGAATTGATTTCTTTCCATATGTTTCTGGTGGTTTAATTTGATTGGCATAGCAAAATATTGCTATTTGATGGGGGAGAACTTATTTTTAATGCACAGGACTGTAGGTGTAAATTTTATTTGTGTTAATAATGCTGAATAACTGTATTTATGTGTTGGGTTTATTTCTAGCTACTGTGTTACTCCATAATTTGATTGTCCAGTGTTCAGACGTGGATTTAAATCTTTATGCAGTTGGGAATTAGCTAGTCACATTGTATTTGCTTCTGCTGTAGAATCAGGAAAATGATCTCACTAAAGAAAGGGAGCTATTTCAAGGTTTTCTTTTTTAAAGTACAAAGTTATTTCCATAGAAACTTGATATGAAGAGTAATTTGGCTCTTTACCTAAGTCTGTGTGAATGACAGGTCTGCAGGTATACAGTTCTGACTTTTCTATTCAACTGCTACCTATGCTTAACAAAAGATGTGACATGTTTTCTCTTATTTTTCCTTTAAACAATCAACATTTTGTTTTTATGCTTTGAAAAGAGATTAAATAGCAATAACCGGCTTTTATCACATTATGAAGTTACTATTTTCAATGTTTACCTTGATAACTATAATTTTCAATAAGTAATCATCAAGTTCTCAAAAATCCATAAAATGGTTACTAGGCTGATGTTGTTTCAGTAATACCAAATATATTGTTTTCCTGTATTCTGAAATGGACTTAGAATTTTGCAGACAATAAAACTATTTGGTTCAAGTTTGCACAACTTTAATGACAATGCAGTTAATTCAGGCAGAACTCCAATTTACTTTTGAGAGTCTATTCTATTTCTTAGGCTAACAATTGCCCAGTGGTGTTAAGACCATGAAGGCTTTAGTGTTCATTTGCTTTGGCTCTGTGATGTGGTTCTCATCAGATAAATTTCCTGTGGCTCATGAGAAGTATCAGCTCTTGCCTTAGCTTATTTTATCACTACTTTGTTCTATGGATCTAACTGTATGTATATCTAATTTGACACCAGAACATGCATAGATAATAGAGGTTAAATTGGTTCGAAATCTTTCAATCTCAAAAAATTAAGTATTCATCAGTAGCAAAGCTAATGCATCAATATTCACTCCAGCTGATTTTCATCAGTAGAGACAGGAATTTACTCAAGGACGTCAATCAACAAACATATCTACTGCATGTTTGTACGGTACTGGGGGGCATGAAGGAACAAGGAGCCTATCTTCAAGAAACATAAAATCAAATTTATGACATAATTAAGGCTTAGGTAAATGAAAAGCCACTTAACAACATAGTAATACAGGCTAATAATAAAGTGTATTTTAATTGCCAACTGAGGGGGTATAACAGACATCACAGATATCCTGAGTAAATTTATTTACTCAAAATTGAGTAATCAAACCTGAGTAAATTTGTTCTCCTTTCTCTCACTTTTTATATCACATTCTTTGGAATAGATGGGCTGTTCCACATAAATAAGCCAGGGTAATAAATAACACCAGCTAACATTTATTGAATAGTAAATAACACCACCTAACTTTTGTTGGGTGCAGGTGTATTACGTCATGTGAGACCTCACAATCCCATGAAATAGGTGATGAGGCCAGGACAACTCAAGGAAGGCCACGGAGTTGGTAGCACTAGAGCTGGGATTTGAACCGAGGCAGCCCAGGCTTAGAGCTTATGGCTCTCCCACTTACACTGGCCTGCCTTTCCATGATGCCCCATTCTGAGGAGTGTCAGAGAGAGAAATCTGGCCACAGAGAGCTAGCTTCTCACTGCAAATTTACTTTTACAGGGTTCCAATTAGTACACAGAGAGAGCTCATTTACTAAACAGGCTCTGAGTAATTGGCTAATGGGCTTTTGGTGAGTAATGTCCTCCGGAGGGCTGTTTCCACAGCCTGACGCATTGGGCAGTCAGGCCTGCGGTTGTTTATCCCGCTCCAGAATAGCACAGCCCAGCACACGAATGCTGTTAGAAAATGGTTCCCTATTGAAAACTCAAACTGGATCAACAGAGCCTGGCTGTAGCTTCCAAAAGGCAACACTCGCAGCCCAGCAAGGAGGTCCTGGTTATACTCTCCTACAAACTCAAGGAATTGGGGTTGGGGTAGGGGGAAGTGGTTCTCATTTTTCATATATGGGTTAATATAATGAGGACCTGTTTCTGGATTTTTCCCTCATCCACAGCCTCTGAAAGAAACATGACCTCTGGTGAGGAACACAAAGATGGGACAAGTCCCTGACTTAACTGCTATGTGGTTCTGTTTGCCACCGAGCTAGATGCTCCCAACAGGGGAAATGGCAACAGTTAGATTCTTTGCCCCAGTTGATACAGCTTATTGCTGGAGCCTCTCTGTGCCCCATTTGTTTCACCTGTAAGATGGAGATGATAATACATACTGAGTAGGGTTGCTGAAAGGGTGACAGGAATTGATTATATATAAAGTTCTGGAAGGGGCCTGGGTATTCAACTCACATTAGCTATCATTATGATTTTGCTACTATTATGACATAGATCATGCAGTGGAAAGAAAGTGGGATTAGAAAGGACTTAAGTTCTAGTCTTTCCTCTATGACTTGCAGGAGCTTGAGCAAGTCACTTGATCTCTGTTCAGGGCTCTCATCTGAGATAAGGAAGCACCAACCTTATAGGGTTGTTTAAAGGAATAGTAAATTAATTTCTGTCAATTTCATCTGTAAACTGTAAAGCCTCATGTTTATCATTATTTTTCCAAACCTGTTCCTTCAATTGAATTCTCTTTTTTATTAATCCATTGACACATCATAAAACCAGGAGTCATATTAAACTCTTTCTCTTGATTAGTTGGCTCTAAGATTTGATTCTTCTTAGTATCTCTGGTATCTTGCTCCTTCCTCCTATATCACTGCAATTTCCTTATATATGAGGCTTTAAGAGCCTCCTAATTGGCCTCCCGGCCTCCAGTCTCAACTCTGCTCACAGAATGATTATCCTAAAGTGAAAATTCAATGTTTTCATTCCCCTGCTTAAAACTCCTTCATGGCTTCTCAATGCTGTCAGCATTCAATTCCAATTTTTTTAGCATGATAAACCAGGTTTCCTATGACATGGCTTCTCACACACTTTTTACACACTTCCCCAGGACCACTATTGCCCTTTTGGCTTTATCAATGCCTTCTGCCACACCAAATTAGATATAACTGTCAGAATGTGTCCTTGTCTTTTTCTTGTGCTTTCTGGACTTTTCCTCCTCATTATCTTCTATCTGTCCTTCAAAATTATTCTAGCATCACCTACTCTAAAGAAGCCTTCTCTGGTATCACTTTTCCCCAGTACCCTTCTTGAGTTAGGAGTTCCTCTGCTGTACCCCCACAACACCCAGTGTTTGCCCTGATCACATTGTATCATAACTATTCCTTTATGTATCTCTCTTCCTTATAAGACAGAGGAACCCTTGAGGATTAGGATTTTATCTTACTTGTTTCTGTAGTCCCAGTGTTTTGTACAAACAAAAAACAAAAAACAAAAACAATAAATGTTGCATGAAAGGATAAATATTGTACTCAGTGAAAATAAGATGGTGAGCTCTCCTTCAAGAACCATTTCCAAGTTGCTAATCCTCTCCGTTCAAGAAGAGGCTTACTAAGGAGACCATACTCAAAATGTATTATCAAGTGCATGCCCTTGACAAAGTCAAATGGCACAGCCTCCCTAAGTCTCATTTTTCTCATTTTTTAAAATGGGAATAATAAGAGTATCCACCTTACAGTATTGTTGTAAAAAGGAAATGAAATATGCATATAAAACTCTTCAACAGTGCTCGGTATCCAGTAAACAGTCAGTAAATGTGAGTTACTACTGTCTTACTGGCTCTCGAGTGGTAGTAAATTCATCCCATCCTTCATTCAGGAGAGCTGCTTTTGGAGATGGACAATGAAAGCTTGGGTGGGAAAGGTGGTCTGTAGATTTTCTTTACCTCAATGAAGTAACTCGTAAAAGAATGGGTTTATTAAGATCCAAACAAAGCCAGTATCCATCAAGGAAAACAGTGGACTTCACAGGCTTGCAGAGTTCTGGCATAAGTGAGAGAAAGACAAAAATCTGTTGATCCCCTTACCTCTTTGTATGATAGTTTTCTCTGCCCACAGGTCACAGTAAAACAAAAGGTTCTCTATTCTCATGCACATTCTCTGTTGTTTCTCCCTTTCTGCTGATGCCTCTTAGGAGGATTTTTGTCTTTTTAATACTCAAAACCAGAATAGATTAACTGATATATAAGAGACAGTGAAGTCAAATAAAAAGAGACCCTGGTTGGACCTGCCCCTGTCAGTCACATGCTCACATGTCAGGCACCTCTCCAGGATCCCTCTGACACTTTATCTGCTATGGCCACCTGCCTGACTGTGGGCAACAGTCTTTTGAAGCACAAGTAAAACTGAAAAAGAAAAGGCTATTTTCTACCTCCTAAGTAAGGATGTGAACTCTTATGAAGCTGAATCAGGGAGAGGACAAGACAGGTTTTTGTAAAAAGCATGAACTTTGGAAGCAGACATCTGGGTCTTCCTCCTTTCTTTCAATCACCTTGGACACATTTACTTTTCAGAACTTCATTTTCCGTGTCCATACAATGAACACAATGTCATCAGTCTTTAAGGGTTGTTGTGAACAACATGGCTTTTAGCAATGAATCATAACTGCTCCTTTTCCTATATACCTGGGCAGTATCAGGCACCATCTTGGGTATTCTTCTGCTGTTCTCCTTGAGTCTGAAAAGGCTTGAAAGATAAATGCCCTGGCTACCGATTTGTGAATCATTGTTGAGAGGCTGGTGATAAAAACAGTTTAGAGATACTGCTGACTGTAGTAAGTAAATGTTTCTCCCTGCCTTCCTTCCTCCCTCCGTCGTTCCCTCTATTCCTCCTGCCTCCTCTCTCCCTTATTCCCTCTCTCCCTCCTGTCCTTCTTCCTTCATTCCCTTCTCCCCTCCTTTCCTCCCCCCGCTCTTCTGTGCCTTCAATGCACTTGTCAAATAACAAACCCCTAGTCAGAGAAGCTCATACTTCTGAATATTACTGGTGCCACCATCAGTATGTCTAGGCATCAACATTACTTCCTTTACACATTTCCAGGTCTACCATGTAACTTCATAGTCAAAATCTTTGTTTCCTCTACTATTACCAGTACTACATTCTTCATTTTGAAGGTCGAGTATGACACAATCCAAAAGTCCTTTTGATACAAGATCATGGATTCAAGGGGAATAAGACAGGATCTTAGCAGACGAGACTCAGCCCTTGTGTCTCTCTGCATAATGATTAATTAGGCTAAGCCATCTTACAAAAACCCATTCTGACACCACTGTGCACTGTTTTGTGGAGAGAATGGAAGGAGTTCCAAATTTCTTGTAGAGTCTTAGTTTGGGAAGAAACCCTACAGAGATTCTAATGCCAATAGACCTATAAAGATCACCCGTTTAAAACCCATCACTGGATCATATGGACAATCTCAGACACATGTGTCTTGTTCATAAATGAGCTAATTAGAGGTACAGAAGAAATAGCACTGGTGGCTTTGAACTCCATCACACTGATCACGGCCTTGGGAAATGCCTTCAAAATTGGCACAGAGATAAAGTTCGAAACGCGATATGGCTCACCTTCTCATACTTGAGTAGTTTGCAAACTCTTATTTATCTTTCAAGTTTTGGTTCGAAGGCCTGTTTCTCTAGAAAGCTGTCCCTGAACTTCCCAGGAGAGCTAAATCACCCCCTGTTTTCTCCCCTGGTGTCTTTTTGTAGTCCCAAACCAGTTCCTTTTGAGTCTGTTTTTCCAGTAAGATCAACACTTAAGGGCAGAAACTATGTGCTATTTATCTCTGAATCACTAAACTAGCCTTGAGTCTAGCATGTAATAGCTGCTCGGTGGATACTTGTTGAGTAAATAATCAACAAACTGCTTCTCAAATATTTGGACCAGATGTGAAGAGACAGAGCTTACTATGAGGGGAAACTGCTCATGTGCTCTCTGCCCCTGCCATTGCTGATGAATGAAGCCCAGCCTAAATTCACGTCAAATGCTCTCCTGTCTTTGCAAGGCTGCATGATTGAACTGCTGCTTTTCTTTTCAGGCAGACTGGAGAGTTCCATATGCAATAATGTTAGAATCCCCAAAATTTAGAAGGAGAGAGATTTCATGGCCCTCACTCTGAGGTCTAGAAGGAGTTTTATTTTCTGAGTAAGTATTGATCGCAGCTTACAAAATACTGCAAACCTATGTAATTAAAAAGAATGAGACCAGTCATCGGTGGGCAGTGCCTGGCTAAGTGTAAGAGAAGACAGATTCTCCAGGTGCCTGCAATTTTATAATTGTACTTGCTTGGAAAGCTTATTAAAGCCTTGCAGGTGCAATGTTTCATCACAGAGAAGTGAACCTTTGAGAGATATGCATAATAAACAGAGTTTGAAATATGTTTTTATTCCAGGCCATATGGTCCTGTCTGGAGCTTTCCTGGATCTTTGGGTCAGTTCATTGTTGAAAGATGGGCTGCTAAGGATCCACCTCTCGGAGCAGCTGTCAGAGCCCTATCAGAACGAATCTGCTTTTGCATGATTATTTATTGTATGTGGCTCTCTGAAACGAGCCCAGCCTTGCGTGGTGGCTGAAATGTGCTGAGCAAAGTCTCTTCCCTGAACAGCTTGTGGCCATATCACCAAGCAGTGTCCTTCCTTGTCCTTAGAAAGCAGACTAGTGAGACTTGTACAATAGGCCAGGACAGGCAGTCTGGGTGAGGTGTGCCCACCTGGGCTTCAACTTGGTGCCAGAAATCTGAAAACTTACACAGAAGCATTTTAAATAGATGTCATTGTTCTTTCTTCTCAACATTCTTTACTGGCTTTCCTACATTTCCTGACTCTAGGCACATACAGCGGCCACTGTATGCCAGCGCTTGAAGTGTTTTTGTGGTGTTATTGTGGTGAGGATAAAGTTAATGCTTGCTTCCTCTCCCTTTGTCATGAACAAAAGGTGGCCCTGATTCCTCCACGAAGGGCTTTTAAGAAGCATTAAATATAATTTATTCAACAAATATTGTATGTGTATAGGAGTACCAGTATCTGACAAGAGACAGGGTCCTGGAGTCAAGTGGTCACAGAAAAATATTCCAGCATACAAATTGAGCAGGGAGTTGATCATATGGGAAGAAGATATTTCTTTCTCTTTCTTTGGAAAAGATAAATTCGGAGTTGAATTTTTGTCCTCATGGTCAAGGAAATAATCTGGACTTCGGGAACTACCTGTTCTCTGTCCTTATGTTGCTAACATTATATTCAATATTCTATATTTCTTTATAGTCATTTATTGATTAAGAGTACCTATCCTTCAACAGCCATTGTGCCAAACTTTGGGAATAGAAGTTCTATGTGCTTCCTCTCCTCTTGGAGCTTAGAGTCTGGAGAAGACAGACACTTAACTAATAATTAATTCCATATCTTATTCATGTTACAGAAGGGAACTTAAAGGTGTTGAATGCCAGCATGTAGCAGGTAAACCATGTGGGGTCTTTGCTCTACTTGACCTTCAAGGCAACATCTACATCAGATTTTTACTCCCATACAAGAATCACTGTTCCTAAAACACTAACTTGTATATAGTGTATACATACTAGAAGCTTAATAGTTTGTGGATATGAGGGAGGAATGAAAGAAAGAAGCTAAGAAGGAATCAATATTAGATTATTTACTCAGGGTAAAACTTGACAACTTACAGTTCTAAAGCCCTAAATCAAATTTGGAACAAAATTACATAATTTCCTTTTGCCCTCACATGCAGTGATGCTGTTCTTAAAATCACCCATGTGCATAGATTTCTCTTTCTAGAGTCATAGGACCTAGAACTTAGTCTTTCACCTGTGTATAGAAATATGTGACTGATATTTCCATTTGGGGCACCAGCCAATTTCCTTGAGGGCTATTCTTAGGTGGCTGCAGTTATTAGAGGTGGGTTATTTCTATATACAAGTAGATCAATATTCATATGGCCTAAAATATGATAGCTATTCCAAAGTGTATACCTCAGGCCCAGGGATAAGGTCATATGATAGAAGATGTTTTCTCCTGGAGCTCTACTGTGGTCCCCTAAGGGGCTTCTGGGACCAAGGAACCACCATTCAAGCTCAGTACTATGTCCTAGAGAGTGGAATGAAGTTGCTAACTAAGTGTTTTAAGGTTTCAGGGAGAAAATTGAAAGTTTTCAGTTCTGCGAAATTCCAGAGGGCTACCCCAGAAATGCAGCCAGCAGCCAAATAAGGAGGTTATGAAAGAAATGGAGAAGGCTTGAGAATTTTTCTTACACTACAGGCACTAGATTTTTGCTCTTAAGGGATTGATGTTAGAGGTACCTCCCTCACCTCAACCCACAACCCACTATATGTTCTGCACATGGTCTGGCTATGTGCTTCCCAAAGTGGTTCTGAACCTTGCATCTCACCCATAGTCCCAGATTTGCAACCTTTTTAGGTTTGCAGTCTTTCCATGGTATTCTGATTAGGAATGTAAGCTTTGGAGTCAGACAGCCTTAAGTTTTCACCTCCAAATTCTCCCCTTTAACTGTGTGACTTTCGTTAAAAGAAAGTGTCACCTGCTGTATTAGGTCAAGGACATCAGACATTTTTGGCCCTCCTCCTCAATCTCCTTTTCCAGTTTATCTTTAAATGTTAGAATGCCCTAAGGCTTACACTAAAAGTATTGTTTTCTTATTCTCTAAATTCTATTCAACAACAATTTTAATTACCGTCTATACATGATGACTCTAAAATATACATTTCCATCTCAGACTCTACTTTGAGCTCTTTATTTGTCTATCCAACTCCCTGCTCTATTCTCCATTTGGAGGTTAAAAAAGGCACCTTAAAGTTATCATAACCAAAGCTTGGTTCATTATCTTCCCTGCCTTTCCTCCAAAACTTGTCTGTGCCCAGTACTGTGTAACTCAGAGGCTGACGTCATCTATTAATTGTGCTAACTTTGCTACCTTATTTCCTTCACCACTGATCTCCAATGAATTGTTCAATCTTGTTGATTTTATCTGAATATCTATTGAATACATTTGATTCTCTTTGTCTTCATTTACACCACCCCAGATCGAGCTCCCATCACCTTCCACATGAATGACTGCAAACTCAAATCCATTCTCTACAGAGGTCACAGTAAACTTCTAAAAATGCAAATTAGCTAAAGTCACTCCCTTGCTTAAACTCCTTCAATGACATTTCACTGCTGTTGGGATAAAGATCAGAATCCTTAAAATCTGCATAAGAAACTACATAGCTCAGCCCCCCTTGTGGCTCTCTCACAATTGCTTTTTTTTCCCTCCAGCTTTTTGAGATAAAATTAACATGTGATATTTTGTAATTTAAGGTGTACGTATTGATTTGATATACTTATGATAAATCATGGTGAAATGATTCCCATCATAGCATTAGCTAACACCATCACCACACATAATTACCATTTCCTTTTTTTTTGTGGTGAGGACATTTAAGATATCTCTTAGCAACCTTCAAGTTCACAATACAATTGTTCACTTTAATCACCATACTGTACATTAGATACCCAAAACATATTCATCTTATAACTGAAAGTTTATATCCTTTGAACTATATCTCCCACTTCCCCCACCCACCAGCCCTTGGTAACCACCATTCTATTCTCTGTGAGTTTCCAATAATTCTTTATGAACCATTAATCTGCTTTCTTTAAGTTCCTTAAATGTGCTGTGAACTTTCCCATATCTGATCTTTCACACATGTTGTTCATTTTTCTTGGGTTACTCTTGTCCTTCTTCATCTATCTGGTGAAGTGGACAACTGTCATGTTTGCTGTCTGCCTAGCACTTGTTGACTATACTAGCTGTATTTGAGGAATGCCCACACTTAAGAGTTTTGTCTGGCTCAGGTACAGAATGACATCACCAAGGTTTCTTTGAAGCAAGAGCATACACATCTATCTCCACCAATCAGACTTACCCAGGTGAGAATTTAATCTGAAAGTCAACAGTTTAGGGAAGGCAGAACCTATTGTGTTGGTGAGGATAGCAACAGAGGCATCCAGCTTTTGAGAATGAGAGTGGATACAGTCTGGTTTCTGGTGCAAACATAGCTGAGATGCTGGTGGCTACTGTGGCTGCTGGAAAGTTGGGTTTTGGCAGCAACAGAAATTACACGATTTCGTGCCTGTTGAGTGGTTAGCAGTTAAGGAAGTTTCTTCCACCCACCAGTTCCATGGGGTGCTTTTGTGCACTGTTCCTGAAGGCTTTGTTTGAGCCTCTTTCTCCAGCTTGACCTCTTTTATGCTTCATCAGTCAAGATCAGCTTCTATTACTTACAACTAGGAAAGAACCCTGGCTGATAGTAGGTAATGCCAACTAGTCCTTGAGCTCTCAGTGCTCGTTCACTCCAGAAAACTGCTCCTTTTGCCCCATTCTCCCAACCTTGATGACTAAGATAGATCTTCCATTATAGCGTGTTGTCAAGACTCAGGTGTCATGGTTTGGCATGCAGCCTCTTTTGTTATCCTGCCTGGGTTCCAACCTCAACTCTCCTACTTACTTGATAATGAATTTTGTAAAGATGACCTAACCTCTCTGTGCATCAATTCCCTTATCTATGAAGTGGGAAACAGTGAGACTATCTATCTAACTTATAGGTTTACTGTAAAGGTTAAATGAAGTAATGCAGACATGAAGTCCTTGAAGTGGTACCTAAGTGCTCCGTAAATGTTAGCTAACATGTTCTCTCTCACAGTTCCCACATCTTTCCTTTCTTAATACTTTTCACAGATTGTAATTAAAGGGTGGTAATTTGATTAAGATATGTCTTCCACATAGGCTGTTAAGCTCTGTAAAAAGAGAGGCTGTTTATTTTGTTCATCACTACATTCCCAGTTCCTGGCACAATACATATTTATTTAATAAACGGGGGGTGGATGTTGTCATAGGATCCCCCAAGCCTTGAGCGATGTCGCCCACCTCTGAGCCCCCTGAGATGCGGGAGCTTCAGCGGCTCCCTGTGTCTCTGGCAGCCTCACCCTAAGGTCCTTGTCTTTTGTGATTTATTTTTCATGACCCACGCCTGACCCTTTCCCACAGAGCACAAACCCTGGCCCAGATGCTTCACTTTCCCTTGATGCCCTAATTTCTCTGGTTCTCAGCACTGAGGAGTTTGTGCTGACTCTATACCCTCTGAAAGCTGTTTGATGCCAGATGGGAGGAAGAGATAAAACAAGCTTTCCTTCCTTGCCCTTTCAGATTCTGAGGGAATTAACCACAACAATAGTACCAACAAGTAGTGTATGTTGAGTGCTTACTATAAACTAAGCATTATTCATAGAGCTTTATATGTATTCACCTATTTAATGCCACCGTAGTCCTAGGAAGAAGATAACTCTTATTCCCATTTTATAGAATGGGAAGCTAAGTCCCAGAAAGAAAGAAAGAAAGGAGGGAAGGAAGGGAGAAAGGGAAGGAAAGAGGGGAGGAAGGAGGATTTTCTGGTAGAAGAGAGCTTCACTTCCTGAGGACTTTTGTTACCATAAAGACTTGTCTATTGCAGTAGAAATAACTGTAAAACTATTCCTGATGGAGGAATTTTGGAAGATGACACTGAATGTGTACCTATCTTCAGATCAGCTTTATAATTGAATAAAAATATTATTTTTATATGATGCTTTTCAACTGCTGGTCACAGCTTCACCCCACCTCCCAAAGAAACCTCATGTAAGTAACAGAAACAATGCAGATAATTAAGAAAGCTTTACAGCTCATTTCTAGTTTAATTGGCATTTTCCTATAAAATATTTAAAAATCAGCCTTTGGTTTTCAAACTATCTTTTCAGAGAGTCTTAGGTTTTGCTACCAGGAGTTGCCATGGGCAGGTGGGGCCTCTTGTGCTGGGATTATTTGAACATCTTCACAGATGTTGTCCAGCCCCTGATATTCACCTGGAGTTGGGGGTCGGGAGCTTACTGAGCATTTCCTAGGTTTAGATCTCCCTGATGTTGTTTTATTTTATTTTATTTTTTCCAAAGAGAGAGAAGAGCAGCCGCTGTGCCAGCTCTCTTGTTGGAACTGTTATTCAGCTAAAGCTCTCCGCCAATCGTAGTGTTCTTGCGCATTTCAACAAAATTCAGAGAAACACATTTTCAAAGTTAGCATGTGGGGAAATTGCCAGAAAATCTGCTTCAAACTGTGTCCGGAAGGCTTTCTTTTTCCAGCTTTGACAGGCCTTGAGATTCTCACAAGCCCTCTGCAAAATCAGGTGGGTGGTTTGGGACTCAGTGCCCAGTTGGCAGCCACTTTCAAAGGGTATGTTGTGTTCTATGTGGCTGCCGTAACAAATTACCACAAACCCACAAACTTGGTGGCTTAAAAAACCGAAATTTATTCTCTCAGTTCTGGAGGCCAGAAGTCTGAAATTAAGGTGTCAGTAGGATTGGTTCCTTTTGGAAGCTCTGAGGGAGAATCTGTTCCATGATCCTCCACTGGGTTCAGGTAGATTTTACTAGATTCTGTGGCTGCCTCGGTGTTCTTTGGCTTGTAGACAGATGGCCCCAACCTCTGCCTCTGTCTTCATACTGCCTTCTTCCCTGTATGTCTTCTCCCCTTCTCTTATAAGGATGTTTGTCATTAGATTTGGGACTCACCATTATCCAGGATGGTCTTATCTTGAGATCCTTAATTACATTTCCAAAGGCCTTTTCCCAAATAATGTCACATTCACAGGTTTTATCTTTTGCGGGACCTGCTAATCAACCCATTACACCTGGTGAATTGAGAAGATTTTCCATGATCTACTGCGATAAGGCTAGGCTTTGATTAAGCAGGGGGATAAAAAGGCATTTTGACACTCCTGAGCACACAGTCTTTCCACCTTTATGTTATCTCAGCGGTCATCCATTTCTGCAAGGTAATGGCCTGCACCCAAGATCCTAAGTTATGATTGTTAAGGAGAGGGTCAGAGAGAGATTCTCCAACATTCGTAAGTCTCAAGGGGGATGCCTTGGGGATTGGAAGCTGTGTTAAAAAAATTGTAGTGGACTGTCATGGTTTATCCTAGGCTTTTGAGTCTCAAACTTCATTAAGTATAAAAATAACTCAGAGAATTTATTAAAAACAGAAGTTCTTAGATCTCAACTTGTGTTAGTTTCCTTAGGATGGCTTTATCAACAGAAATTAATTTTCTCAGAGTTCTGGAAGGTAGAAGTCCAAGATCAAGGTATCAACAGGTTTGAGTTCTCCTGAGGTCTCTCCTTTTGGCTTGCAGTTAACAACTTTCTCTCTTGCTCTCACTGGTCTTCTGTGCATATTCACCCTGATAACTCTGTTCTTCTAAGGACACCAGCCATATTGGATTAGGGCCCACCTAACGACCTCATTTTAATTTAATCACTTCTTTAAAGACTTTATGTCCAAATAAGATCATATGTTGAAGGACTAGGGGTTGAAGCTTCAACATATAGATTTTGGGGGGACGTAATTTAGCCCATAACACAACCCAAGAGATTCTGATTTTACTAGGTCTGATTTTTTCTTTTTAAATTATGCTCCAGGTAATCCCAACTGGTTCAGGTGGTCAGAATCAACACTTTGAGAAATAATGCTCTGGTGGATCGGTTATCATTTTGAAATTTGCTTAGGCTCCCTGTCTCTACTTTAGCTTGATTCTTCCATATACCACATATTCAGCAACAAATTAATGCAAATAGAAGATGTGCCATGACCCTTTGCAGACATTCCCCATGACCTCTCCCCAACTCTTGTCTTTGACTTGGATCTGTTCCCTTTCTATTTTAATGACTTGGAATTTGAGGTTGTTTTGCATCCTATCTTTTTGACTTCTTATGACATTGACTTAGCTACATACTACTTAAGGACTTTGACTCAGACATACTCTACCAGTTTTTTCCATATCTGGGACAGGATTTTCTGCTCAAGAAGTAAACCCCAGAATGTACCTGCTCAGTTAATATCATACAGGTTTGAGAGCTTGGACATCTGAAGCTCAGTGCAATAGGGGTCTTGGGACTGAATCTCGGGACTCAGGGGAGCAGGAAGCCACAGAAGTTCTTGGAGATGTCACCCCAGAGAAAACACAGGAGGCTGTCCAATGATGTAAAGAGTCCTGTCATCAGATATACAGTCACTCTGTACCTCTTTGTTCTTACACTCACTTTTCTCAGACTGAATGTTATCCTTGTGACTCTTTTCTCCATTTTACACTGTCGCAGATGTTCATTTAAATCCAATTTCTACTTTATCAAAATGTTTGGGTGGGGAGAGAGGGCACATCAAAGTATAGTTTTATTTTGGATTCTGCATTCTCCTAAGGGGTGGCCAGAGAGGAAAGCAACAGAAACCCACCATGGGCTAGATATTGTGCTGGGGGACATGCTAGCCTGTGTAATCTTTATAAAAACCCTAGGAGTATGTGTCTCCATCGTACTCATGAGAAATGAGAGGCCCCTTCAGCTAGTACTTGCCACATCTGGGTCTCAAACACAAGGCTGCTGAGTTTCCTTTTCCAAATCTGTCGCATCACTGTTTTTACAGATTCCTGAACTTTGAAGATATTTCATTTATCTTTATGATTTATTTATTTATTTTTATTTTTCAGTTTATTTTGATATCATTAATCTACAATTAAATGAGTAATATTATGGTGATTACACTACCCCCTTCATCAGGTTGCCCCCCAACCCCATTATTTATCTTTATGATTTAAACCTAGTGAATATGGTTATTTTATGGTTTGATAGTTGCAATAACGGACCTTTGTGGATTTGTTTCTGTTGTCTGTTGATTCTGCGGATTTTTTTGTTTTTATGTCATAATTTTTCAATGTCTGGTTATATTTGATTATGTACTGATGATTATACTTAAAAATATTTGTAGTAATAATTACAGACTTAGAATATAGGCGTATCCTTCAGAAAGAATTCGAATGTGCATCTTCCAGGCATTTGAGGTACTTCCAGTTTGGGATCACCTCAACCCAAGATCCAGACTTGATATTTCTGAGTCACCGGGTGATTTGAGACTTTCCAGTGAGTGGTTTGCTTGTGGCTCATCCTGGCCCTGAGGGTTTAGGGTTGGAGGATTTTATTTTTCTGCACGTAAGTTACCATACTAAATTTTCCACCTGGTGTGGCTCTGGGCTTTGATATCTACCCTCACCCCAGAAAATAAAAAAAGGTTCTTATTTCTTAAAATTGGGAAAATCTAATAGTCAAAAGTAACTGCCATGTTTAATTTCCACTTTCTGCTTTGGCTTAGTAACTCCCTATGAAATTTTCAACTTTCTATTGTTTTCATAATTTGTTTTTAAAATTTTATCTAGCATATTTACTTGTTTTCATTAGGCGTGTTTGCTTGAATTGTGTAGTCCGCCATTACCTGAACACAGAAATCTATAGGCTTGCATTTTTCCCTCTCACTCATTCCTGGAGCTTTATCTATCTCATTTTTCTTCTTTGAGACTTCTTTATTTTGCACTGTTCTGAAGCTTTCCACTGGTTCTTGTCAAGGCAGCTAGGGTTTGTGGATTGGTGATTTGTTTGATAGATTAATAGTTGTGCCGCATTAAAGGATGTCTTTTATAAGTCTTAGGCAATCTTGAAAACAAAGGTTATCTCTGTTCATGAACTGTTGGGAAATAGATCCCGCTGATACTGAATGCTCAGCTTTTTGTAATATGACAAACAGGTCTAAAATCATGGCACTACATAAACCAATAACTTGAGAAGAGTCTGCCCAATACTGTGAAATAAGGAGCTTCTAAAATAGGTGTGTGTGTGTGTCTGTGTGTGTGTGTGTGTGTGTGTGTGTGTCTGTGTGTGTAGCAAAGAATTTGTTTTTGCCAAAAGAGTAGTTTGGCCTTTGTCCTCAGCTTCTGGGAGGAAATCTATACCATACCTGAAAGAATATCCTTGTTTAGGGTGGGAGCTAGTCAACACTAGAAAGACCAACCATGTGATTAGTTTGGGGGGGCTTTGGGTCACTCAGTGTCATTTGACTGAAGACGGAGTTTATCCACATCAGAGTCATGCCAATGTAATGAAACCCCAATAAAAACTCTGAACACTGAAGCTCAAAAGAGAGCTTCTCTGGTTGGCAATACTCTGTGTTGTCATATTTCGATGCCAGGAGGGTAACTTGTCCTGATTCCTAGGGAAGCGGACATGGAAACTTTGCATTTGGAACCCTTCAGTCTCTAACTTAGGTGTTTCTTTCTTTGGCTGATATTAATCTTTGTTGTAATAAACCATAACTGTGTGTATAACAGACTTCACTGAGTTCTGTGTCTTTCTAGAAAATTATTGAAACTGAGGGTGGTTTGGAGAACCTCTTGAATTTGAAGTTGGTGTCAGAAGTCAGAGTATTCTGGAGAATGATTGTTCTCTCAACTACTTTTCAGTTTGGCTAACACTGGGCAGAGTGTGTATGAGTGTGTGTGTGTGTGTATGAGTGAGTGTGTTTGTGCAGTACACATTGGCATAAGAGTCTTATAATTGGAACAACCTGACAAGTCTGTATCAGCAAGACTTAGATATTTTTCAGCCTGCTGATTGTGAGACCCTTCCTACTGGACTTTCAGCCCGAAAGCAAACTCTGACTCTGCGGGGTGTCACTTTTATTCTGGTGTGTTTTGTACCGATTTACAATTCCTTCCAGTCTGTGTTTAGTTTGCCTGAAACTCTGGTTAAAGAAATTAAGTGAACTCACAGAAGTGTTTTTTCCCTACTAAGATTTGGGACCTCATAAATCATAGTGACAAGAAATGTGATGATGGTCTCTTTCTGTTCTCGAGGAGATTGCAAGAGGAGAGGCGTGCAGGTTCCAGCACAGTTTTGTAATTTTTCCCAGTGATAGCACAATGAGAAGCATTCCAGCGGGCCAGCTCCTCAGCCCTAACTAGGTAATTCTCTATGTGAATGTTCCTGCAATGAAAATGCAGACATCCACCAGTGTCACTCAGGCAGTTTAGTACCTGCTGTGGAACTCATGGTAGTTAACAATGAAATTGTCAAGATTTCCTTTTTGTACCTTTCCAAGCAGACAGGCCATCTTTTTTATCCCCTGGTTTAGCACATGAATCAATCCTTTTGTACATGATCAGTGGGGCTGTGTGTGTTTTCAGAAACTGTCTGGGTTTATACCTGGCAGGCGTTCTTGTTGGGCAATAGTTCTGCAAATAAGAAAGAAAATATGCAGATTCTTACATGTTCCCAGATTGAATTATAAGGCAAAGGAGATTGTGCTTTTCTGGCCTGGTATTTGGTTTTGTCATTTTAGTTCTTAGATATACATCATCTAGAACTTAAATGTATTTAAAAATTATTTAAAAGTATTGGTATCTTACAGTTTGTGGTTAACAGAGAGAGGAGGAGACATGCATGGCGATGTGGACAAGAAGGGATATCTAATAACATGTTTTCATTCCTGCAAAGCTTTATGTGCTTGCATGTTTATATTTCATTTTCCAACAATACTTTATTTAAAAAGAGCCAATATAGCTTGGTGCAATTCCTGCCTCCAGGCCACTCACAAGGCATTCTCTAAGCAAAGTACTTTGTATGCTTCCATGCAAAAAGGTAGATGTGTTATGCGTCAATTAACCTGTCTACGGAATATCCATAGTACAAAAATAAAATTCTGGAAGGGTTTGGCAATAAACACAAGTACAGTAGTTTGTGGGTATAGTGATTTTAAGAGACCTAAAAAATACAGATTCACTCCAAATAGAAATGTAAAGGATGGATCTTGTTTTGTTGAAGCTAGAAAAGTCATTTTGGTTAATATCACTCCCTAAGATGATTACAATTTGACTTATTATATGAATGTTCGTTTTCACCCAACATACTTAGGAATAATCTATTTTGTAAAGGAAACCTGCCTTTTTATGTAATTTCTGCCCTGAGAAGTGGATATTAGTGCACCCCATAGATAGGGTTTATTTATTCTGGTTTTAAAAGAGAAATGCTCAATGCAGCAATTCATACAACCTCAGAGTTTTGGCAAACTCAAAATATTAAAATATTAATTATTAATACTAATACTAAAATACTTGTATTTTAATACTAATTAAAATATTAAAATGATAAAAAATACTAATAAAATATTAAAAGTGAGCTCAATTCTCCGACTAAAGTGTTGGAAATCAATGTAAAACTACTTACAGAATTCTCCACACTTTGGCACCCTAATATGGATGGGCTTTGGGGCATCCACAAATGAAATTATATAAAGTACTGTGTTTGTGTATATGTATATTTGGGGGAGTGATGGTCCAATGCTTTGACTTTTAGAGAGCTTAAGTCCCACTCTGAGTTTAGATGTGGGGCAGAAGAGATACCATAGCGTTTTTGTGCCTACTCAGTCTAGGATACGGGTACAGCCAGAGGTGTGTGCTGACCCATTTCATTTTGGAGGTTCTATTTCTAGAATTAGAAAACATGTCTCAATTTTTTGATGGGGATACAAGATAAGTGCTAGGGCTTCCTCAGCCATGTTTTAATCACTTCCTCTGATTTACCAGTAGACTTTCTGGATTATCTGGAGGTTGTACTTAGAAGTTGGGAAGGGCTTTTAATAAATATAATTCTAGGTATTAGGGAGAACCCCTGTATGTGTGTGTGTGTGTGTGTGTGTATTTCTTTGTCTGAGAAGTAGTAGATATTGAAAAGATGTGTATTGAACAAATGAATGATGGACAAAATGAATATCAAAATAAATAAAGAGCCAAATAATTAGAATAACATGTAATTTAACTTCTTGAATGAAACCTCTGCTTGGTTAAAAGAGAAAACTGAAAAAGCAGATTGAGAGAAGTTTTTTTCTTTTTCCACTGTGATCCCTGCAGGAGAAAGATATCCATGCTGGCTATCAATGATTTTGTGTGTTCTCATTAAACTTTCCCAGAAATGGTAATTTTTCTTTTCTATTTTTTTTTAATTTCAGCTATCCAACTTGATGAAGCCAATCTTAAAGTATATTGTTTATGGTCTCTTCTGGATAACTTTGAATGGAACCAGGGATACAGTACCCGGTTTGGTCTCTTCCATGTTGATTTTGAAGATCCAACTAGACCCCGAGTCCCTTACACATCAGCAAAGGAATATGCTAAGCTCATCCAAAATAATGGCCTGGAGAGACATGTATAGAATAGATGGCTGTGGAGTCTCACCTCAACAGGAGGCCTCTGCTTTTGGAAAGGAAGTCTGTTTGGTGATCCCTCAGACAACCTCGAGTTGCCTTTGCAATCAGCCCCTACCAGCTGATCCATGATTATGAAGTCTGAATATGTAACGCCTGGGGATGTAGTTAATGATGGCCTTTGCTCTATTTGCATTTGGATCAATGAGGCTTTAAAAAGCTAGAACAGAAAACCACTGAAATTGATTTTTATATTAAGAAATCAGACAGACTTGGGAACTTCAATTTAGATCCCTAGAATTTTTCTAGAAACAATAATGCAAAATTTATGGAATGTATGTTCATGAATTACAACCCTAACAGCAGACTACTTATTATAATAATACTTGTTTACGAGCCTGTTTTTTTCTGGTTACATAAGCTATTGTTTGTTGAATACATCCATGTTCACGTCGTCCATAAAATTTTTACTATTTAATCTAGTATAAAAAAATCAAAATTAAAATTAGTCACATTATGTAGTTATGCATTGTATTCAACAAAGGGATGAATTGATAATTTAATAAAACAGATTTGTTGATGCAGTTGGTACATATTTTATCTATGCATGAACAAGTACATCTTTTTCTTGCTTGATGAACTTCTGAAAAAGAATAAATTAGTAAAACAGACTGAATGGCAGAAAAAATATTTGAGTGTTGATTTTTAAGAGAAACTTGATTCCTACTGCAGAGTGCCTCCAAATGGGAAGCAAAATAATAAGCAGGGCATGGTCTCTAGTTTGAGTATTTAAAAAAAATTTAAAGTCCTTAAGAATACTGATGGCACTCATGAAACACATATATGAATTGAATGACCTACATGAGTGTAAGCAAAGGAGGAAAGGATTCATTACATGGGTAGCTGAAATGTCTGAAATGTATATGGGGTTGGTTGGAGTTGGACATTTTACTGAACTTCCCCCATAGACATCAGGAGTA
This sequence comes from Smutsia gigantea, assembly GCA_032199065.1. Lineage (NCBI taxonomy): Eukaryota > Metazoa > Chordata > Mammalia > Pholidota > Manidae > Smutsia > Smutsia gigantea. The sequence goes on from JAVSCE010010498.1 coordinate 312,441, forward strand.
GATTCATGACTCCCTCTGGACTTCATGGCTCCACTCCAGTATGTCTGGAATTTGGACCTTCACATCCATATTTAAGTAGTAGTTACGAACGTTCATTCTTGTAACAGGCTTGAAGCTAACAGGTAATTATATTGCCCCATTTTGTACACTGAGAAACTGAGGCCACAATTACGTGCATCTTTCTTAAGTCCCATCAGTACTTATTTCCTGGACCAGGCACTTCTTTGGCATCAGCTGTATTCTTTGGCCAGAACACAATAAGTTGGGGTGCTATAGATGTCTTTGTATTTTTTGAAGAGAGGAGAAAAGAAACAAGGGTGTGGCGTTGCTTGATATAGGAGGAAGAGGAGAAGGCGTTTTTCTGTATTCACATTTTATGAGCAATACTCTGCATATACTTTACCATTCTCATAAGGCCCTTTTGGCCCTGAGCAGATGCTATGTCATTAAAAAAAACAAAAACAAAAAAATCTGTGGTCAATTTCTGGATCGTTTTCTTGTTCATAATCAGGGAATTATTTACAGCAAACGAGCACTCTCTTGGTAACTTTAGACAGAGTGAGAAAGAAATGGTCGTAGTAGTCAATAAGCGTGGATGCACTGGGGAAAATTATATTAAGATTAAAATGGTATACATAGGAAATTCTATTACATCTTTGCCACTGGTTTGTTATTTTTATTGTTCAATGAGACATTATCTTACAATTTGTGTTCATTTTAAAAGCACATTTCCAAATCTTATTTCATTCCTCTCCTATTCAGCCTGTCGTTTTCATTTTTACCATGTATCTTACTTTACAATTTATGTGCCCTCCTTATATTATCTTGCAAGACAACTGAGTTTTCCTTTTAATTAGGATGTTGTTTTGAATATTACTTATCCTACAGGGCATATTTACAAGTTTTACAACAATACAAATGAGCCCTGTATTTTCGTTTCCAAAACTAGAAAATTAATATTCACGCTTTAAATAAAACGATCTGTCACATTTGGTCTATCAGGTGAAGTAAACATTCCTGCTGCAGCGCCGGTGAGCTTTCTCGTCATGCAGGGCTCTTCTGCAGCTCTGCTGCATTTTACAGGCCAGCTCTCAGTCCCAGAGATGGACAAACGAAGGGGGCTTCCCTAATTAGTCCTGTAAATTAGAACTACCGTGAGGTTAAAGTGAAGAAAAAAATATTCCACCAGCCAAAAACCTAACAGCCCCTGTAGTATTTTAATTAATGTTAGTTTTAATTGCTGGTATTAGCATTTGAAAACAAGATTGATTGGCCTTTGCCTGTCAAGAAAAAAACAACTTGGATTCTTTACATGGAAAAACAGGAGTTGTTAATTATGCTTAAAAATCCATAGGTAGTGTACTTAGATGTCTTGAAGGTCATCTGAGGCTTGTAAAGCACATGTTTTATGTCTGTTTTATCTAAGGAGAAACTTGGATATCACAATGATGGATGGCATCTACTTGTATTTCTTTCTATCTTCCCTCTTTGCTTCTTTGTTTGTTTTTTTAAAAAGAATGTGAGCACATGTTATTGACGTCCTAGGGATTATGTTAAAAAATTGTGTGATTTTGATAGTTTTTTTTATTTTAGGGCAAGTTATTTCTAAATTGCTAAAACATACAAAAAATAACAGCAGCCCGTTTTCATTTTGATGTGTGGGACTTTAGTTTTATAACTCCTGCTAACACTGGCAGGAAATGCCCACCTAAGCCCTTTATTGAATGAGAAGGTACGAGCTCTCATTAAGAAACCCATAAACTAAGAAGCTGACAACCTTGGTGTTTGGCAGTGGTGTGTCAGTCAGCCTTTTGTGCTCTAGGAATTTGTGTTCAGCCTGTAGCTTTTAATTATTTTTATGAACGAGGGAATAATGAATACATTTGTAATATACTGAAAAAATTTCCCAACACTGACTGACCAAAAAAGTAGATTTATATGATAATCCTTAAACACCAGTTCTATTGCTCAGTGCTAGCCAGAGAGAAAATAGAATACTGAGCTTCATTACTGAGAGAGCAGAATAAATCAAAGCTGATGGAATTAATACTGTTTAATTACTAGCAATACACCTTACCCAGAGAGCACATATTCATCACTGATCACAATATTTTAGGCTCTAGCTATCCTGGGAGGATATAGTATTTAGTATAAAGCATGATGAGCTTTTAAGAATGAAATTAGAAAAAACTTTGATGTAGAGACACTTTACGGTGGCTTTTATGAAGTGCATAAACCTTATCTGTGGCAGTAGATGAGATGGGAACAAATGGTAGAAGCCATGGATCGGGGTCATGGGGAAGAGCAGTTCCCAGTGGGAAGGGTTAATGAGTGTATCCTGTAGAGTGAATGGAGCCTGTTGTCCCAGGTTTCCCCAGTGTCTATAAGTGTCACTTGACCTTACTTGAGTGGCTGTTGGTATTTATCCAGTATGAGGCAAAATATAGCATAATCATTAAGAATGCTAGCTCTGAAGCCAGTACACCTGGATTAAAATCTTGGCTCCAACACTTAATAGCCAAGTGACATTAAGCAATTTATTGAAACTTCCTGTGCCTCAATCTGCTTGTCCATAAAATGGGATCCTCGTAGGGCTCTTGTGAGAATTAAATAAGCCGATGGATGTAACATGTCTGGAGCACTTTCCGGAACATGGTAAGGGCAGGTTAGTGTGTGACATTACTTTTAACTTTCAAACTTGTTCACACTGGTCCTCCATCAATTCAATGACAGTGTAGGTTTTTCCTACTCTGGTACTACCTCCACTTCCTACAGAGGTTTCTGCTCTGGTATGTTCACCGTTTCCCTAATTTTTGGTCTCTCCCATTTTTGTGGCAGTGCGTTTCCTTGAGACCTCATTCTCTGGCTATCTAAGAAGAACTGTTAATTTGCAGTTTGTCGAGCTTTTTTCTTGTGGGAAGCGATGCTTTCAAAGCTCCTTACATGTTGGACCAGAAACCAGAAGTCACCATTACTTTTATAATCACTAGAATCAAAGGTTTCCAAGAGCCCAGTCATTGCATATTTATTAAACTAAACTGTATGATGAACTGTAGAAATACAAAACTGCAAATGAGACACGCTTCTTCTCCCAAGAGGTTCGTGGTCCGGTTGGGGAGCTAGGATAGAAACATGAAATGATAACAAGTGATGGCAGGTGAATTTTCCAGATAGTAAGAGGAGGGAGAGCTGTCCGCCAGCTGGAGTGGGTAAGTTTGGCTTCATGGGCAAGGGAAAATAATATAATATAAAAACAATATAAATAATAAAATATGATAACATAACTAATACTAGGAAAACTATGTAAGAGGAAAGCATAAAGCCTGTTGGAGTGGAAGGTAGTGCCCAGGCCAGTTCACCTCAGGAAGAGAGAGAGCAGGTTCAGAGCAGAATGGGAGAAAACATGGTAAGAAACATGAGAAGGACATGGTTAGTGTGAGTCGAGGTGGGACTAGAAAGGAAGTTGATGTTCAAAGATGCTTTGGTTTCCTCTTCGACAAGGTTAAAGGCTCATGAGCAGGATGGTGATGCAACATATTGAAAGATGGCAAAGAACCTAGGATGTAGAAACCAGATAGAGAATTGCTTGTACCAGAATATAGTTGATGCTTTAAGGGTCCAACTTAAGTGCTTTAAGTGGTGGGAAGTGCATGTGTGGAAAGTTAATGTGTAATTGTAATTAATGTATGAAAGTTACACAGGAACTTAAAACCAACATGGTCTCTTGGATCAGCTCCTGGAAAAGAAAAAAGGGTCTTAGTGAAACTCTGGGAAATCCAAATAAAGTCTTTGGTTTAATTAGTAGTGCTTTACCAGTGTTCACTCCCTACTTTTGGTAAATAGATATATCATGGTATGTCAGGTGTTAACATTAGGGGGAGCTGGATGAACAACATATGAAATGTTCTGTTCTCTCTTTGCAACTCTTCTGTAAATCTAAAATTATTCTTCCCCAAAGTTTTTATTTTATTTATTTATTTATTTATTTTTGTTAAGGTATTATTGATATACACTTTTATGAAAGTTTCACATGAAAAAACAATGTGGTTACTACATTTACCCATATTACCAAGTCCCCACTCATACCCCAATTCAGTCACTGTCCATCAGTGTAGTAGATGACACAGATTCACTGTTTGCCTTCTCTGTGCTACACTGTTTTCCCCGTGACCCCCCACACCGTGTGTACTAAACATAATACCCCACAATCCCCTTCTCCCACCCTCCCCACCCACCCTTCTACATCCGTCCCCTTTGGTAACCACTAGTTCCTTCTTGGAGTCTGTGAGTCTGCTACTATTTTGTTCCTTCAGTTTTGCTTCATTGTTTAACTCCACAAATGAGGGAAATCATTTGGCACTTGTCTTTCTCTGCCTGGCTTATTTCACTGAGCATAATATCTTCCAGCTCCATCCATGTTGTTGCAAATGGCAGGATTTGTTTCCTTCTTATGGCTGAATAGTATTCCATTGTGTGTATATGTACCACCTCTTCTTTATCCATTCATCTACTGATGGACACTTAAGTTGCTTCCATATCTTGGCTATTGTAAAAAGTGCTGCAATAAACATAGGGGTGCATATGTCTTTTTGAATCTGAGAAGTTGTATTCTTTGGGTAAATTCCAAGGAGTGGGATTCCCGGGTCAAATGGTATTTGTATTTTTAGTTTTTTGAGGAACCTCCGTATTGCTTTCCACAGTGGTTGAACTAGCTTACATTCCCACCAGCATTATAGGAGGGTTCCCCTTTATCCACATCCTCACCAGCATTTGTTGTTCTTTCCCCAAAGTTAAGAGTTAATAGTACATTCAGAAATCATATTAGATATAGATATATAATCTACATAGAGAAAAAAGAGGAAAGAAAGACCCACTATGAAAGTCTTGTTATTTCCTTTTTCTCTCTTATCTGGGTTGTGGTATTGTAGTTAATTTTTCTTCTTTATAATTTGTTCTCATGTTTTCATTCATTCTGTTTTCTTCTATTATTAGACAAAATTAAAAAAAAATTATAGCAGTCAAAGTGATTCATGGAATGTTGGAGTAATCGAGATAGGTAAGTCAGTGATGGCTTTATGAGGGAACGATGGTGCAATTGACAAAAATTGGCAGGTACATACCTTACTCCATTTGGATGATACTTTAAACATGTCATGACAATAAATATTTCTTAAATACATGTTAGTTTTGAGATAGTTAAAAATTAATTTCTACCTCTCATCTATAATCACCAATTTATTATGTCTCTGTCACACGTTTTTAATGTTTTTTTTTTGTTTGTCGTTCTAGGTGGTGAGCAACATGAGGCCTTATTTATCTTAATATTTCTAGTACCTAGCATAGTATCTGGCAATTCTAAGCAATTTATAAATGTGTATTAAATTATTGATATGGTGGACGTTAGTCGAAGTCTTACTTGCAATGGCAATTTAAGATACAGATTGACTCCTTTATTCCATACAAGAACCTATGAGTTATTCTACAATTATTATCCTCATTTCACAGATGAGCAAACCAAGACAGAGATAAGGTAAGTAACTTGTCTAACCCATAGCGCTAGTAAATGGTAGAGCTAACACTGGAACCCACACAGTCTGTTTCCAGCCATCAAAATCTACTTCATCCTTTCCTCATAGGATTGTGGCACCTGAATCAGGGCTGGCACCCAAGGCTTCTGGCTCCTGGTTATTTTCAGTAGGTCACACTGACACAAAATTTAGCTGGACTGCAATAGTTCAGTATCAAATCCTCTCTGCCTCTGAAACTTCAGCTAATTTCCCATACTCTTCAGCTAGTCATTTCACAAAGTAGTAAATGTGTTGTTTCTTTCCTAAAACTACCATTGTCCATACCAAACATTTTTCTCTTTGCTTCTACACTCACCCAGGCCATTTTGTTTTTGAATCCTGTATTCTAAACCAGTGACTCTTTCTTGCAATTGTATTGACCAAAACAAAGTTAGTCCCATGATAAAAGGGCAGCATTTCCAGTCCCCAGTCAAGCAGATGTGGTGCATAAGCAAGTGAGTAGTGTCAGGCAACCAGGGCTTCAGGTGCAGCTCCAGTATTTATGGCATGTACAACCTGGAGTGACTCACTCATATCTCTGATTTTTATGTCCCTCATTTATAAAGTGAGAATTAAAATAAAACTCTCATTGCTTTATGGGACCGCAGTGAGAATTAAATGAGATGATACATGTAAGATAACTTAGAACACTTTCCACTAAGTGGTAGTCATCATGTCCATCAGGTGGTAGCTATCATTATAATTTTTAGTCAAAATTAGTGCAAAGTCTCTCACCTCAAGGAAATAAGTTCACGCAAACAACTCTTGCTAGATGTCTACCTTGCTTCCTTATTCCATCTGTACTAAAGCAATGGTTCTGTGAAGGATTTCCACTGACAGCTCTGAGAGAGAAGCTCATCCTTCTTGCATAATCTTGGAGGATTATTCTTCCCTTGGCTAGAGATCTAATCAAGGACTCAAATCCTCCATTACTTTTCCAGGTCCACCCTGCCCAGGGGATGGAGGGCTGCCTTCCAGGAGTGACTGCCTTACTAAATCTGTAGCCTGCTTATTGGTGATTTAGGACCTGTCTGCATCAAATAGAATTCTGTGGTGGGCTCCACGTGCCCTTTGTGCTCTCCAGGTCACACAGAATGGAAAACATTTGATTTACCACTTACATAGCAACAAAGAAGACTGGTGGAGATATGACACTGTATTACCTACTCTCCTGTAAATGTCTCTCTCCTTTTTTCCTCCCTGTAAATGACCATACATGGTTCTTATTACTTTAATAGACTGTGAATTGATTTATTTGTGTGCAGGATGGAACTAGTGGAAGGGTTTGGCAGAGAATAAAATTTTTTTCTTTTCTCTGTTTCTTTTTTTTTTTTTTTTACAGTAGAATGAATCCCTGAAACCTTTCCAGATTCTCTACCGTCTGATCAGACTGTCTATTATAATTCAGCCCGATGGCAAACTTCTCCTTATTGACTCTAAATTACATTTAATCCTGTTAGGATCACTTTTTATTGAAAGGCATGTGTTGTGATGGCGTTGACAGGAGTCCAGAAGCCAAGATGCCCAGACAGAGGAAAATAAACTCTTGCATTTACTAATGCTTGTCATTTTCATGCTGGGCCCAGCTGTGTAGCCTCTTGAAGGGTGTAGAAGATTAGGGGTGTTTGATGCAAATAATGGTGGGCCCCTGGGTGGTGCGGAGAGCTCTCCATACAAGAAAATCATCTTTTGAGCCCAGTGGACTAAGAACCAAAGGCCATTTTGAGTGTAGACAATATAATTCTATTAGTTAAAAGCTCTTGCAGGAGAAAATTGCCTGTGCTAAAATCTGTGCACAAATTAAAATAACAGGGCTAAGGGGGAAAATATCTCTATAAAAGGCTTTATGAGTCCAGTGGATAATAATATCCTTGTCACATTAGGATCTGGGGACGTAAAGACATAGGAGCTTTTTTACACAGCATATGGGCCTTCTTTACTCAGCTTTACCCTGTGCAGTAAATCCATTCTTGGGTACTTACTTGATGAATTTGAGTGCTGTGCCAAAGCATACTTTTATTCTCATCAAGAAAAGTGGAAAATAAGGTCTGCATATCATCTGTGTGTGTTGACACCTTATAAGATTGCTGCCGTCTAAAAGCCCCATTTGGTTAAATGTATTGCATGTGTTAAGTTCCCTGCAATTTGCATGGGATTTTGGGCTGACATGTACTGTTCCTATTGCTGTTTTGATATGGTGTGTAAAATTTATTTAAATGTGTACCTTGGATTCGAATAAATTCATTAGGAAGGGGTGAATTGGAAAAAAATATATCTGTCAGCACAAATACTGTTCATTTCCCAGGGTGACAGAAATCCAAAGTCTCAAGGACTGCCTCACTGTGGAATAGCTAACTTCACATATCACAGCGCTCTCTGGATGGTGAGCCCTTCTCACTGATGGGGCGGTGGCTGCAAATTTAAAGCTTATGCTACATTTCCTTAATTCCATGACAAAGACGTGAGCCATGGGCTGTCACGTATTTGAAAATTATGCTGTGTAAGTAAATAAACAATTCATAATTCTATAAGGATGATGACATTTAATCTAGAATTAAGCAATAATGAAACACATTATTCTTTGAGCTCTAGCAATGGACTAAGGATTTAGTACCTGTACACCTCTTTGTTAAACTGTAGCAAAGTTAAGAGAAGGACCAACCCCCTGCCCTGCTTCTGCTCTTTCCCTTCCTTTGTCCCCTCTACCCACATCTTTTCTCTTTCCTCCTTCCCTCCCTGTGACTTTTCTTTTCTACCTCATTCTCTTCCTCTAGCTCCATCTACTCCCTCCCTCCCTTATTCTTTCAACAGACATATTAAGAACCTGTCTTAGCTCAGGCATTTTGCCAGTACTGGGACTATATTGTGACCACGATAGCTAAAACTTTGGTCCTCAGGAAACTTACATTTCACTTGGAAACAGGAAGACCAACCCAGGGCCCAGTGTGCCCGCCAAGGTGGAGCCACCCTCCTCCCACTTTTTAAAAATTTAGCTTAGTGTGTGATATTTGGAGTAAAGCATGAAAGCAGTCATGAAAAGAAATATCAAAACCTGTTGAACATCTTAAACTGATTTGCAAGTTTTGATTTTTTGCCCCTTGATTTCAAAATCCTTATGGTGTTGGAGGAGACACCATTATCTTGTCAGAGCTTAGGGCCTCTCAAAGTCTTAATAGAGAACATGTGGGAAACAAGTAATTAGACAGTGACATTGAACATGTGATGAGAAGTGTAACGGGTACTGTGAAGAGAAGCATCCAGTGCCATGGAGCATATGACAAGGGAGCCTGACCTCCCCTCTTCTTCTGGATGAAATCCAAGACATGCTTATGCTACAGTGTGATAAAGCTCTTGAAGGGGTTGGTGTTTACAGTGTGCCTGCAGTGGGCAAGGGTTGGGGAGAAATAATCAGTCTTCCTGGCTGCCGTGAAGTGGGTAAAAACAAGTGGGAATACTGAGAGTGAATAGAAAACCCTTGAAAAAGGACTTGCATAGGATAAAGATTTTTTTTATTCTAAAAAAATTGAATAGTTGGGTGAATTTGACTTCAGAAATAAACATCATTCCCTTTCTCTTCAAATGGTAGGGATGAGGGGAATTGAGGCTGCAAGTAAAGCCCACATCATCTGCGTTGCATGAATAAACTTTACACATTCTGCTCCTCGTGGCTTTGAGGCATTCTGGAAGCTTAGTGTAAGGACTATTGGCATAGGGCAGTTTCTGGGGTGACTTTATGATGCCATAAGGAGGCACTGTATGCCAGTGGTTCTCAAACATTAGTGGAAAGCGATATCACCTGGTGGTCTTGTCAAAACATGGATTCCTGGGCCCATCCCAGAGTTTCTGATTCAGCAAGTCTGGCGAGGCCGGCAACTGAGAGCATGCATTTCTCATGAATTGTCAGGTAATGCTGAGGCTGCTGACTTTGAAGGCTGCTGGTGTATGCCAATGAATCAAGTCCCCTTAATGGTGGGGATGTGGAAAGAGGCGGAGAATTAGCCCAAGAATCAGAAGACCTGGGCAGATAACCAGTGCCACTATTTACAAATGCCTTGATCATCTTAATCTCATCATTGAATGTCTCTAAATTTCTCCTGTCATTGTTGAGAGCGTGTGTTCTTATAACAAAGTTGTTACAATGATCATGAAATTATCTCTGAAAGCATTCTGTAAACTAAAAAATAACAAAAACCTAAAAAACCAGTAAAACTTTTTCTTAATTCTCACCATGATCACATATCTCTACCCAGTATGTCCAACAAACAAAGACCCAAAGATGGGGGAAGGTGTCCTAGGGGGTGGAAAGAAGAAATCTCTGACGTCCAACGATCATGGTTACAAGATGAAAGCAATGTAGACTATTGGTATGCTGCAGAGCAGAAAATACAGAAAAACTAGGTGCAAATAATTCTGTGGTGTTCCCAGAAATTCCTGTCTTTGTTGGAGTTGGCACACTGTCAGTTTTGGGGGAATTAGAGTTGCCAGTTCTCTCAGTCAGGTCCGATTCTGGGTGAGTGGATGGAGCCTGTGGGCCAAGAATGGCTAAACCTCTTTCAAAAGTGATAGCTTGTTAAGAAAGCATGGTATAATTTAAGTATTTGATGTTGTAAAAACAAAAACAAAAATAAAAATGAGGCGACAAGCCATTTTGGCTGTGTGAAACAACTCATTCCTGTTGGTTGAGGAATCCCAATTGTCGTTTTTATTTTCTGGCATGTTTGCCCATTGTGCATTCCTTCTATTCAGATTTATTAAGGCTTCAAAAAAATTAGACCCTAATTGAAAAAGCTTTCTGTCCACCTCTGCTTAAAATGAGTCCCCATAATTTATTGACTGTTAATTTCCCAACATGCTTGATCCTTAGTCTCAGCTGCGCCCCGCCAGTGCTGAGCTATTCCAGAAGAGACAATTCTGAGCACTGGTAAAAATTTGAACATCATGTGTCTACCAAGCATATCTGTGAGATGTACTGGGAGCACAGCAAAATTGAGAATTGCCTCCATGGCTTAGCTAGAAATCCTTTATTGGGCCATTAAACTGTTCGTAGAACTTATTGCTTTCATGTGGTGACAGAAAATCATTGAGAAAGGTCCCTCCTGCCCAGTTATGACAAAGAAAACATCCCTGAGTATCAGTTGTCCTGGTGGAGGTTGTTCTGAGCCCTGGATATGTGCCAAGTGGTTTGCCACGTAGCCCTCAAGGTTTGACTTGAAGTAGGGTTTTCTCTCGGGTCATTGGGGTACATGTTTACTCATGTTTTAATAATTGTAGCTGGAAGATTTCCTGTAGGAGGCTGAATTGTTGTTCTATAGCATTTCTAAGGGAGCATAATAGGTAAGGGAAGAAAATATATTAAAAAGAGTTCAGACCTGAAGGACTAGCAGATCATTGAGGGCAGTCCTTAGCTCTCAGAACCATGAAACATCAGCAGCGGAAAGATGCAAGTCCAAGTTAATGGTGTGGTCTCCAGAGCCAGACAGACAGGGTTGAATTCCTTGCTCCACCATTCTCTAGCTCTCTGACCTTGAGTAAATAACCTTTCAGAACCTCAGTTCCCTCATTTACAAACTTTGCTTAAGACTATTTCCTCACTCACAGATGTATGGCAAAGATTACATGAGGGAATATCTGTTAAGACTAACTAGATTACATGTTCCTTTAGGAAAAAGAAGCCCTTTTCCATTTATTAAAAAATCTTGTATTGTGCTGGACATTGGGGTATCTTCCTCCAGTATGTTATCCCATTCCATTGTGATTAGCTTCATGCTTAGCAGGTAGTTAACACTTAAATATACTTGCTGTGTTAATTAAATGAAAATTTCCCATTTGGCTTCTCTAAAAAAAAGTTGGTATGGCATGGGTCAACTCCTTTATTCACCTTTCAGACCCTCCCTGAAATATATACAACCCTTAATTTGGACATCAAATTATTAAAAAGATGGAATGATAAAATTTTTTGCCAGATCTTCCATGTCATAGTATTTCCTGAGGGACATTCTTCATTAAAACTTGATTCAAGGACAGTTTTATTTTTTACAGGAAATATATGCAAAGGACCATGACTATGTTACTATTATGGTTTATATTCTTGAAGTCTGGATCTAATTTTTGATTTAGGCATTTTGCCCCCAATGAAATATTATATGTTATAATGTAGCAACTAATAAGATCTGATACAGTGACTTTCAATTGAATTTTGTTAAAAAAAATAAGAGCATAAAATGTCTTTCTAATAGTCTTAATTAGGGAGAATGGAAGATCATAGCATTTCTATATTAATGCACTAACTTAGATAATTGGGGTAATATGCAATGCATAGTGAGAAAAATAGGAAGTTTGGAAGCCAAGGGAAAAAATAACCCACTAATTTCCAGTTTCTAGAATTTTTGCTTTTGAACCAAGGAAGCTCACCAGATGTCAGGCATAATATCTTAAAGTAATTATTCTTTTTCACTTGTACAAGTCAGTACTGTCCTACTATAGCCCTTGTTTTGTAGTGACTACTTTCCTGGGAAAGGCATTGTTCCAAATCTCACTGCTTCGTAGCAACTGCCACTTGTCCTCTTGATTAGGGAATTGTATGAAAACAGTGCATTCATTGCAAGGTTCTCACTAATCTCTTTCCTTTCATCCAGAGCCTCCCAGTTTCTCAGAGAGCTCTGCCTTTGCATATTTAATTGAATGCCCCTCAAAGTTGATATTCGTGTATTCTGCTTGCTTGAAATCTCTGTTCATACCTCACTATGAAGGTCTTATCTGTGTCTTTTATATTTCAGTCCGGGTGGGGAGTGAAATTAGGCTCGAATCCCTAATTAGAAGCCACACGGGACATCCACATGATGATAAGCGTCCCAGAACTCAGCAGCCACCCAGCACTCTGAGACAGAAGGTCGCCATTTTGTAGAACCATAGAAAATGCTACTGGGCATGTTACAGAATTGTCAATCAGGATAGAATGGGCACTAATTGCTTCTCCCACAGCTGTTAACATTGCTCTTCAGTGTCCAAGCAACCCTTAAGACAAACTCTCTTAGACATCTGAAATTTCCTGCAAACCTAAGTATAGGTTTCCAAGGTGACATCTGTGATGAGTTTATCCATTGAGTAACATGAATAAAGAATCAACACTTCTGACAGACAAAATACTTTAGACAGAAAGATCTGATTCTATTGAAAGGATATAGTGATCTGACAAATAAAATTCTTTGTTTACAATGTTTGTGTTATTATAATCTTATGTGTTACTCTATCACAGTGTTGTCCAAAGTGGATATGGGCACATCAAGTGTGGACAAACCAATCTCGTAGGGTCAACAGTCATACCAAATTATTAAAACTTTACCCTAATTAATTTTTCTTAAGAATTAAGACAATAATGTAAGCTTTATTAGTATTTAAAGTAAAATTTCGCACTAGTACATGTTTATAATTCATAAGTAAATGCACATATATTAAGACCGCATGCTCTGAAAACTTCTATTAATGGCAGTGTGTATTAGTTATCTATTGCTGGGTAACAATTATCCCAAAACATAACATCTTAAAACATCAAGCATTTACTATCTCACAGTTTTTATGGGTCAGGAATCTGAGTATAATTTAGCTGGCTGCTTCTAGCTCAAGATCTCATGAGTTTGAAATAAAGCTGTTGGCCAGGGTTGTGGTCACATTTGAAAGCTCAACTAGGGTTCACTTCAAGCTCACCTGGTTATTGGTAGGATTCTGTTCCTTGCAGACTGTGGGACTGAGAGCTTTATTTCCTCCCTGCTTGTTGGTTGGAGGCCTTTCTCCTTTTCTTGCCTTTTTTATAGGGTAGCTTACACTATCTATGGCAGTTGGCGTCCCTCAGAGTGGGCGAGTGAAAGAAAGAGAGCATCCAGTTCAGAAGCCAGTCTTTTTATAATTTAATCTTAGAAGAAGCATTCTATCAAATGTGCCATATTGTATTTGGCAGAATAGAATAGAAGCAAGTGTGTGAATAGAATAGAAGTGAGATGTTAAATCTAGCCCATGTTTAAGGGGAGGAGATTATATAAGGACTTTAATACAAGGATATAGGGATCTTTGGAGACTACACAGGAGGCTGCAAACCACAGAATACATCACCAAAAAGTCTGGAGATCACTTCTTTAGAATATAGATAGATCTACAAACGCTTTAATAAAGATCCAGACTGTATATATGATCACACCATATATGATCACTGTTGCATATTCTTTTTTTTTTTTAAGTATTTAAACAATATAAAAGTGATCTTAGCTTGAAGGCCATATAAACCATGCAAAAACAATAGACCATGGGCCAGATTTTTCTTGCAAACCATTGTTTGTCAAAACCTGCTTTATTGAACTGTAAGCCAAATTTCAGCTCAAATTCCAAAAGATCTCTAACAATTAAGACTATCTAATGATAGAATCAGTTTGCACAAAAAATAGAATGAACCACTTTATTGTACATTTAAGCAGAATCACAAAGTCTCTCTCATTAGGTGAAGGATGGTTGGGATTGAGGGTTAAAGCAAGGAAAATGGGCCAGTTGACCTCTTCCCAAATTCAGAACCTTCGTTTCACAAGATGTGGCTCAACATTGTGCCTCCTGGATGAATACGTTTGGAAATGCTACATTATATCTGATTTTGAGAGAAATATAAAATGTTAGCATATCAAAGTCTCTGAGAAGAAAAGGGTCTTGTTTGATACTGTTTTCTCCAAACATTTGACCAATGAGTCTTCTACTCTCTTTTGTTTCAGTAATATCATTACTTTTATTCCATGGGACAAACTTAGGAAACATTAGATTCAATGACATATAAAGGTCTCTTTCAACTTCTTAAGTTCATAATTCTAGACATGTAGGATAGTATTTGGTTCTCTGAGTTTCATGTATATCTGCCACCCTAAAATATTCAGTTCATTTTAATATTTGCCAAGTACATGTATTAGGTCAGACCTTCTTGCTAGGCATGGAAAGGTAAAGATATAACTCTTGTCCTCAAAAAGTGTATTAATTTTTTTAGGCTCTGAACTTCAGCACAGTGCTTTTCACACAGAAGGTGCTTAGGAAAGGTGTGTTGAATGAATGAAGATTGAAACAATAGGGCCCTTTGGACCATTTGGGATTATGGACACATAGGGTCACTCAATAAATATATGTAAAATGAACCAATGAATTCTGGTTGAAAAGTCACAATGCATTCAGTTTTCTTGATGTTGCCATAAATCTGGATATACGTATCTGAGCAATCAAACTAAGTTTATCACCATCATAAATTAAGAAGCTTATACTAAAATTGTACTCCTGAAATTCAGGCTCATATTAGAATCTGCCACTTTAAAAATAACCCTTGTGAATTCAAGTCGACGTCTTTCCACGAGATGGTTTGATATGACTGTGGCTTTCATCTTTGTGTAATAGAGTATTATCTGGTTACAACACATAATTCAATTAACACCATCCCTTAAATTTCTCTATCCTTTGTTGAAATGCTTAAATTTATTCCTCTTTTATCCTTGCCTCTCCTCTTTCAATCTTAGAAACTACTGTCATTAATCTCTATCTTTTGAGGTTATCATTTCACTTTCACTGGGAACCATTTCATTCTTATCACCCACGGTGCCTCATCTGGGCTGCTCTCCTTTATATTGTATGTTGTCATCAATATTCCATCCTTATATATTTTTAATCGCAGTCAAGAATGTTGTATCATCTTCATTTCTGGTCAGATAAAATAAATGTTCCATTGGATATATAAATGATCCTGTAAGCCAGATGAATTAGGAGGCTTTGCTTTCTGTGTTGAAAAAAATATCTTTATCCTGAAATCAGACATCATGGAAACAAAAGAAAAATGTTACATGCTGGTGTATTTTTAAATGCTAATCTTTTACCTCCCCATGAAGAAAATAGATGGCATTTGCAACTCAGCATTTGCTTTGGAAAATGACGTCTTTTCATTTATTTATTAAAAAAGGAGGGTCAGGAGCAGTTAGGGAAGCTTTCGTCCTTGGTCTATCTTTCCAGCTGTTGGGCTATTATAACACTGACCTTTGCTTGCCTGGGCTGAAAGCAAATGGATACCCCCCAAAGCAGCCTGGGAAATAAAATTCCAGAGTATTTTAAGTGAAAGGAATCTCGAATGATATCTGGTCCAGCCCTCTGTTTTCATAGTGGGGGAGAATGGGGCTTAAGGAGATTAAATGAATCATTGAAGGCCACACAGCTCCGTCAGACTGCACCAGAAGCCAGATTTTCTGACTCCTAACTCAGTGCTCTTCATACTTCATCACAGTGTGGTACCTTCTCTTCCTCAAGGTTTGCTGATATTTAAGTGAGGACTTCATGGACAAATCAGAGTACTCAAAAACAGATGTCTACTGGGATGCCCCCCCTCCCCCCACCGCTGCACCAAATGGGAATATAAAAATAAAAAGACATTACATAATGAAATAAATTGAATTTTGACTTACAAGTAGGTAATCTATGGTAAAGGCAGAAATATGAGCATGGGAATTGTTGGTGCCTGGGCCCCCCCCATAGTGTGGAAATTGCTAGTTGCATGAACTAGAAGACACAATAAATTTCATAGAAAAGGAGAGCATAAATGAGAAAAAGAATGTTTGAAAGGTTTGTATCTTTTAAGGCTCCTGTCCAAAGGCCTAATGTATACTCATTTTAATCGAATTTTAGAAAGATACTTAAGATGTTTTAGAATGTTTAAAGAAAACAAAACAAATGATTGGATATAGTTATAACTGAAAGGTACCTTCCTTTGTTATCTTTACATGCATTTATTAAAGAATTGAGAGAAAATTCAGATAACGTTTTGAACAGAGTTCGTAACAAAATTCATGGATCACAATACAAAAATCAATAGAAATCATTCTGACATTGAAAGGAAAATTTTAGCCAAAAATTCAGACATAGCAAACTCTGTAACTTCCATTTATGATTAGGTGTCCATCAAAATTACACCTGCTTTTAATGATTTTTAAACCATGGGGTAGCTTCTTGTATCTTACATTTCAAACATTGTTTCTTTCACTGAACTTACATACTTCCAGTCATGAGTGCTTTAGCTCATACTGAGACATTGCCTGTGGCCCTGCACTTTCATGTCAGGAGGTCAGATAATCAGTACAGTTGACCCTTGGACATCACAGGGATTAGGGGTGTTGACTGTTGCACTGTTGAAAATCCATGTATAACTTTTTACTCCTCAAAACTTAACTGCTAATAGCCTACTATTGACTGGAAGCCTTACCAATAACATAAACAGGGATGAACACATATTTTATATGTTATATGGATTATATACTGTGTTCTTACAATAAAGTAAGATAGAGAAAATAAAGCATATTTTCAAACTGTTGCAAATTTCCAAAAAAAATTTCCAATACACTCATTAAAAAAATCCACACATAAGTGGACCCAAGCTGTTCAAACCCTTGTTATTCAAGGTTCAACTATATTTCCGGTGGGAGGAGTTCCTTAAAGCCATCCCTACACCTTAATGCCTATCAATAACTTAGCTATACACAGAGGTGAGTGAATGAAACCATAAAAATCTATCCCCTTAAACCCATACTAAATGTGTCCCCAACAACTTTACAAAGAAAAGGAGAGATCCAGGCAAGGTGAATTATGCGACTCTGTTTGTCAACTGGCCAGTACAGGCCTAGGAGGAGAACCCACATCTCTGGCTCCTTGTCTGGTGACCTTTCCCCTGCTTGATTGGGAAGGTGGTGCCTGGACTTTTCCTGAAAGAAGGAAGACCACAGGACTCTTCAGTTTTCCAACTAAAAGATCGGCAGCATTTCCTAAAGACAAATTCTTCCTCGTACTCTCTAGATGGAAGAAGTTCAATGGATTCTCGTGTCTTTGATAGTAAACTTGCAGGAAGGCTTCCTCTTTTGGGAAATGTAAAGTGTTCACAGTCTGGCCCCTGCCCAGATCACCAGTTCTCTCTCTCTTGCCCTTCTCCCTAGTGCACTGCAGATTCTTTGTTTAGGAATTTTTGCATTCCTCTGATTTATTTTCCTCCTTGGTTTCATAACTGTATTTCTCTGTGTGGAATGCCCTTCCACCTTTTTTCCTGCCTGGCTAATTATTTCTAGGTTCAGCTTGTGATATGCATGAAAAAACTTGTACAACCTTTACTAATTTTTCAGTCTCTGGTACTCCCTGAAACAAATTGTATGCAACGTCATGTGCCTACAAAATTACCTTCAAATATAGCAAATGGTTGCATTAAAATATCACCTTTTAATCCTGAGAGAAGACTGTACCAATATTCCAAAGAGATGGTTTGTAGTTAGCAGGGAATAGAGTGCAAGCCAGCTCTTGTTTCTAAATGTTATGCCCAGAAGAGATCTTTGAAATTTTATAAACAGATGGATTCTTTTTGCTTGATTCACTAATGTTTTACAATTAACTAATTAACAGGTTTATTGCCAAAATTAGCAATAAAAAGTGTTCAGGAGCTTCGACCAAAGCAGTCTTTTGCAATTACATAGATACCAAAACAATCTGCATGATAGTTTGAGGCTAAACATTGCTCAAATCAGAATTTCACCTGCTGTTTTCAAATAAAAGTTGACAAATAGGAAAGC
Organism: Smutsia gigantea; assembly: GCA_032199065.1. Classification (NCBI taxonomy): domain Eukaryota; kingdom Metazoa; phylum Chordata; class Mammalia; order Pholidota; family Manidae; genus Smutsia; species Smutsia gigantea. The sequence goes on from JAVSCE010010498.1 coordinate 330,616, forward strand.
GAACCCTGCAGATTTCCACGCTCCTTTCATATACACGAGTCTCTGCCTTAATTAATAATAATTACAGGTAACACAAACTATAGTTAGAAGGACTAAATGTGCCCAGATTGCTTTCAAGTGTGCAAAATTGCTTAGCAAACATAGTTCTCAAGCACTATAAGGAAACATTTTTTGTGTTAAAGTCCATCTGCTGTTCTCTAGCCAGCAGGACCTTAAGTGACCTCCTCAACCTTGTCTCCTACTGTTCCCCACCGGGGGCCAGGTTGGTCTCCTGTCCTGTGAGTCATCATCACAATCGCTCCTCTTATCTTCCCCCTCACCCCTCTGCAACACACTCAGAGCTTCTGATACAGTCAAATCCTTGGAGTTCATGGAGTATGAACCACTCTGTATTTTGCTTTGGGATGAGCTGGTTTTCCGCCTGGAGTACCTCCTGGGCTCCTTGGTGATTCCATCTGGGTGTCACCTCCTTGGATATATTCTCTGATCAACTCCCATTCCTGTCTCCAGAAGATGGATTAGATTTAGAAGGGGAAAGAGGGTGGGGGTAGCTTCTCCTTTTGGGGTCCCTTCACTGAACTACAAGCAATTTGCAGGGAATGAATATATTTTTAATTGAAAGTAAAAAATCTGGGTTCAAGAAATATCTATTGGAAGAAAGGAAAAAAAGAGAGGGAGTGAGGGAGGGAGGGAGGCATGGAGGGAGAAAAAGAGAAAGCCATGCCTTATTCCTAGGTCCTCTGTCCAGAATATTCCCTTTGTCTGGAATTGCTTAGTCCACATTTCTCTGTTTATTTCTCAGAAGTCCCATGAAGTTTCAGTTTGTATCAAGATACTTCTACTTTTTTATAAGCCTTGTTTTAGCCTTTTTTTTTTTTGCATGAAAGATCTGCTTTATCGATTAGGTTATAAGCTTCTTGAGCTGGAAGGTGGCAGAAATGGAACCTCAGTATTAAAAGGCACTTAGGGAAACACGACCCTCTGAAGGCTCCGTATCTTCTGTAGGAGAAAGCTCTTTATGTCAGGACAGACATCTTTCATATACGGCCCAGTCTACTGCCAGTCTCATCTCCAGCTCTCCCTCTGCTCCAGGAGCTCTGAAACATTGAAGGATTGCACATCCATTTATCCTTGCATTGCCTCACATTTTGAATGGGAGAAAAAAAATCTTTCTTTTCATTCACCTTTCCCTTTGTGGGAATCCCCTCTGCCATAGTTAGGTCACTTTTTAAATTCTCTTGAAGCTTCTTTGATTTGTAGCCCTTGATGAACACTTACTGGGCATGATAAATCAATCAAATATTTCCTGTTTTAACAAGATTAAATACTGTTCTTATGATTATATTGATTGATTACATTAATCAATTTTATATTTATATCCTGCCATGTTCTCAAAAATAAATGCCACTAGATAAGAATCAGTTATGATCTCTTAACTTTATGGTCTGGATTGAGCAATGAGTTAAGAAACAGTATATGTGCCTTTATTTTCTGATTTCCTAGGCTCAGTTCAGCTGACACCTCTTCCTGGAATCCTTCCTTAACTTCTCCACCACAGATGGGTATCTCTGTGTGTCCTTCCAAGGTTCCACTGTGCATACCTTCATCACACATGTAATTGCCTTGTGTAGCAATTATTTGCCCCTGATTTTACCTGCTCCCCAACTAGGCTTCCACCACCCATGAGGCAGTGACAGTGTCTTCTTCATCTTTGTGTGGTCACTAACACAGGACCTATGGCGTGGCATGCCTCTCCCTGTCCATCCTCTATTATGCTGCAGGAACTCTCCTCCATGTAGAGACAACCTGCATGCACGCTCACCTACAGAAACACCTCTGAGGGCTCTGTATCTTCTGCCGGAGAAAAAACAGCTCTTTATTTTGAGGCAGACATCTTTGATGTGCAGCCCAGTGCTACTACCCCGTCTCATCTCCAGCCACCCTCTGTTCTGGGCACTCCAAACCCTCCAAGGCCTGCATGTCCATTTTGAATGGAAAAAACAATCTTTCTTTCCAGTGGCCTCTGCTAGCCAAATATTTGTCTTCTTGGAAATACCTTGTACTTCCTAAAGATACAACTCCAACATTACCTCCTTGGTATTCTGAAAGTACTTGACCCAACATGACATTTAGCCTCCATTCAACTAACATGTCAAGAAGCCCCTGCCAAGAGAGCATGGGAATCAGGGATTCACTGTGTGAGTATGGAACCTCTTCCCTCGTTTGCTTCACTCACCCAACTAGGTAGGAACCCTGATTGTCTTGTTTTCATACTTTTTTAGAGCACAATGTCTGGCCAATTATGATTAACTTGGATGAATACACTCATGGGTGTTTTTTGGTTGTTGATTCATTATCAACCTAATGTCAATATTGCATTTTAACAACCAGTCATTTTACATATAATTTATGAAAACATAAATGACTATGGCTAGAAAGTCCATGAATGCATTTTTTTTCCAGAGCACTACCTTAGAAAGCTCTGTATTAATTCTAGAATCTGAAGGTATCTTCTTGCTACCATCTTTCTAATGTGTACACTTAGAATTCCATTCTTCCACTTTTATACTTCCCTGTAGTTAATTTTTACATTAACATTGCCTTTGACATTGTATTAGATATAATGATTTAATTTTTTAGCATAATGTACGGAGAATTAGGTATACAACTTCTCTACTGATAATGGTAATACCGATAATGGCAGTTTTAATGTTCCAACTCCCTGCATATTTTATTAAAATGCATAACATTATTTCATCCTAGTTTCTTCAGGGAGCTGAGCAGACACAATTTCCAGCAACTTTAGAAGAAATTAGAGTTTTATTATTAACTATCATCTTTTTTTTGTTAAACAATTACCTGTTGCTATGCTTTTCATGGAGGAAAAAAATGCTGCATAGTAAAGAGATACAGTTCATAAGGAGAGAAATTCAGTATGCATGTACACCACACTACGCAGTTAACATGCACAGTCCTCACACACTGCTGTCAGACAAACCCACACCCAAGACCCAGAGGAGTTCCCAAGGACTAAACCAGGAGTAAGAAATTCCATTAAGTCTCCTCTCCTCTCCTCTCCGACCCAGGAAGAGCACTCCAAGGAGTGGCAAACATCCAGAACCGCTGGAACCACTCTTCACTAACCTCCATTTAGCCCTACTGCTGGATTAATGTTTTCCTGAACTGATTGATGGCATTAATTGACACTCTCCATTCCTCCTCTAAAGTGTATGTGCTGACAACCTACACTGACTAACACTCCTGGCACTTGGAATATTCAGAGTTAGCAGGATACATGTAAAACTCCTTGTTTGTTTACTTATTTGTTAATCATTTTTTTGCTTTATGAAGGCATAGTTGACAAATCAAATTGTAGTATATTTAAAGTGTGCAACGTGATGATTTGATATACATTGTGAAAGGATCCCCACAGTTGTGTTAGTTCACACATCCATCAACTCACACGTTTACGTTTCTTTTTAGTATATTTTTTGATGAGATATTTTGTACGTGTAAAAGAATATTTAAAACATTTATGATTCCTTTAAAAGGTAATAAAATAATAAATACCCGGGTACCTGCCACCCAGCTTTAAAAATAGAAACCTGGGTGCCCTTCCCTCATTGCATCCCTCTCCCTTCTCCACCTCCCCATGCACTCTTCCAGGGTGACCACTATCATGCATTTTCCCTGACTTACTCTCTCAACTTCCTTTATGATTTGGTATGTACACCTAAAAATATATTGCTTCATTTTACTGCCTTCTGTTCTATTTATGAGTAAAATAATATGATTATATATATATAAAATCTTTTTTTATTTCACTTTTTCTCTGTATATGTGTGGATGTATGTGCTCAATGTATTTTTTCTTTGTTACCTTAACACCTTTAACAGACGTATTTAACAACTGTCACCACCACTTTATTATCTGCCCAGATATTCAAAGACTGTATATTTTAGTCTTAATGACTTTTATTTTTCTGCATTTTAAGTCTCTTCTTCTCCAACAACTAAAAATTCTTACGGTTATTTTGAATAGTCAATGTTGATTTAGATTTACCCACATACTTCTCAATTTTATTTATTTAATTTATTGTTCACCATTCTACCTCAGATATTCTGTGATCATTTTCCTTTTGTTTAAAGTAGTTCCTATAGGCTGTGCTCTAGGGAGGGTCTATGTGAAGTTGAACTTCTCATACATTATTTATCTGAAAATGTCTTTACCCTCATTTTCGAACAAGAGTTCAACTTTCCTTTTTCCTGATAACATTGATGGTATACTAATACAATCCATCTCTTATTGTTATTGAGTCATTACTCAGTCTAACTTCCATTTCTTTGCAGGCAATCTGTCGTTTAAAATCTCATTTTCTTTGGTGTTCTTCAGTATTTTTATGATGATCAAAGTGTGGATTTCTTTTTATTTAGTCCCTTTGAGATTTCTTGCAAGTCCAAGTTCTGAGAATTGGTACCTTTAAATAGTTCTGGAAAACCCTCACTAATTCTTGACCATTCGCTTTTCTTTATTCTCTATTATAATCTTTTGGTGGAGACAATGATTTGAACATTCTAGGCACAGAATAAGATCAGCTTGCCTAGCCTCTCTTTCATTTAAGTTGGGACTATGTGACTGATTCATACAAATGGTGCGCCTGGTCATCAACTTTGTGTGGTCAGAGGAGTGGCCACCTTAAGTTAAAAAATATATGGATTCACGGGCAGATGTGAATATCTTGGGAAGTTGGCTAGACAAATGGCAGAAAAAGACTAGAAGACTAGAGGCATGTGAGCAAATATATGGGTAGGTGCTAAGTGTAAGGATCTTTATTAAGACATGTTAATGCCCATCCCAGAATATCTTCAATGAAAGAAGTACTAAACAGACAATCTTCAAAATGACTTTTCTGACATTGGCCACCTCAGTGCTGGTGTGATGTGCATGAGGATGAGATGGCCGTGGGGACAGAGCAGAGACCGTAAATGGCCTCACTGGCATGGATTTACACTTACCAGGGCTGATGTAGCTATTACTACAGCTGAGTGCCCAACAGATAAATAATAGAAACCAAAGATGAGCACCTGATACAGCACCATTCCTTTAGGAGACAAATAAACCAGTTTGGTGGCAAGTTGACTACATTGGGCTCTTTGTACCATTAAAAGTCCAATAATTGATTCTTAAGGAATAGGTACATATTTTGTGAATGTGTTTCCCTTTACTGCTTGCAGGGCTTCAGCCAACACCATCACTGAAGGGCTTACAGATCTTTGACTCACTGGTCTATCTCACATTATATTGTCAGATCAGGGGACCGGTTTGCAGCAAAGAAATATGCAAGTGGGTCTACAACCATGATATCCATGAATTACCTCACAAAATGGAGGCTGTAGACATTGAATATATTTGTGGCCCAGAGACCATCTGCAGCCATGGCGATTGGCTTTGGTTCCGCTACCTCTTCCTAAGTTCCTCCCAGGAGGAGAAGCCTACCAGAATTATAGGGAAACTGTTCCTCAAACATAAGAAGCATAGTTGAGAGCCACAGGGGTGGACTGTGATGAACAAGGAATGGTTTGGCCTAGATCTCTCTTCATTGAAGAACTTATTTCCCTGTTTCTGTAAGTTCTATTAATAGAGATACTTTCAGTGTACAAAGTTATGATTTGATATATGTCTACACTGTGAAATGATTCCCCCATCAAGTTAATTAACATGTGGATTGTGGAGGTGTTTGTTTTGCTGTAGTTTTGGATATAAAAGGAGGCCGCAGTAGCTTAGCATTGACCAGCAAACAACTTTTTTCCCAAGAGAATTTTTTTTATTATTTCATTGTGAGGAAGGTCTTCAACCCCACTAATAATAAAATTTGCAAAGTAAAACAATTATTAAATACATTTCAAAAAAACATGTCAGATTTAAAGATTGATAACATCCAATTTTAGTGAGCAGGGAGAGAAAAGCCACTTTCATTTTTTCCAGCTTTATAAATATGTAATTGACAAATAAAAATTGTTTATCTTTAAGGTGGATATTGTGATGATTTGATACATGTTTTCATTGTGAAATGATGTCCACAATCAATTTATTAACACATCCATCACTGCTTATAGTTACCTTTTTGTGTGTGTGTGTGTGTGATGAGACCATGTAAGATTTATTCTTCTAGCAAATTTTAAGTATGTCATACAGTATTGTTAACTATAGTAACCACATAACAAACAACTTTTATGTGGTTGTTTCATGTCCTTCATTCTTGACAAAGTTATTGGGATGGTTTCTTTAATCAGCATTTTTTTTTTTGGCTATTCTTAGCTTCTTCATAGTTTCTATCTTCTAGAGTCTTTCTTCCATTTTCAGATGCTGGTCCAGTGTCTATCTTCTCATATCAGATGTGATTTGATCTATTTCACTTAACAAAATACAGCCCTTATTCACAGAGAAATTTTGTCTTTGACTTAAAAAAAAATCATCCTTTTTTTCTTTATGAATTTTATGGGTTAACCACTTTGTACCATTATAATTTGCTAGGAAATTCTACACACTATCTTATTTAAAGATACTTAACAATCCTGTCAGGAAGATATTATACTTTTCATTTCACAGATAAGAAAATAGAAAACCAGAGAGACGAACTTGTCCATAGTCATAAGTTAGAAGTGGTTGAATTCAGTCATGAAACCAGGGTTGCCTGATCCTTAGGATCGCATTTTCTTACTATACTATTGTATTACCACTTGCCCCCCTAGTACCACCTGAGCCTAATCCAGTTGTGTGTAGCTCTAAACCATAGCATTTTCTGATTTCTTTCATAGTCAAACTAAACGCAATCCAATCAGTGCACTTTTCCTAACTTACTGTGGCGGATTTTGAGCTAGCTTTTTCCCTTCCCAGTAAAATCAAATTTTAATGAAGCTTCCTCTATAATTTTCCTCTAGGATGACTTTAGTTCAGGTGTTCAGTTCTCTCAGCATGATCACTAGACAGTTCCAAGATGACAATTTTCTGATTTTTTCATCTTTGGATCTCCAATATCTTCCCATGTCCCCAGCAGGTAATAGACACCATATTTTATTCAACTGAAGGGCTCCCTTCTCCTTGTTGCAACTCAAACCTTTCTTTAGATTTCTCCAATCCTCATTTACTCTAATGGCTATCTCCTGGGGTGATTTGGCTCATGGGGATATCTCATGTTGTAGGGCATGTCTAGCTCAGAGTTTCACAAAATTCTGAAAAGAATTGCTCTTCAGTAAGAGGCAGTTACTAAAAGAGGGAATACTAGAAATGCAAGAAATGCAAATTAAAATAAAAAATTGTGTTCAACGTCCCAAATTATCAAAAATAGAAATGCAGATAATATACAATGCTGTTAAGGTTGTAATGAAAGGGACAAGCTCATATATTGTTAGTGGGACCACAAAGTGGTACAGTCTTTTTTGGAAAGTAATTTGATCAATATGACCTAAAACATAAAAGGATTCTTATTTTTGACTCACTAATTCCTTTTCTTAAATGAGAAACCCCTTTACACGTGAAGATAATTATCATAGCTTTATTTATAAGATTAAGAACTATAAACCACCTAAAATTCCAGTAATATTAAAGTTATGGCACAGAATACAGTAATTCATATAAGTAGCTATTAAGCAGCCATTAAAATTGCATTTTAAATAATTTATAATTATGTATAAAATTAAAAATTTTTCTTAGGCAGATTTCCCCTGAAGCAGAATCTGAGATAAAGGCATGTGTACAGGTTAATAGCTTTAGGATGGCATTCCATGGAGCAAGCTTATAAAGCACAGAGGAGTAAAACAGGAAGAACCAAAACAAGATGTGTTTTTATGTTGTCCATGGCTGACTGGAGCTCAATCCTACTAGGACCTTCTGAGGGGTCTTATGAAATACGTCTCAGAACCATCTTCCTCAGGAATGAAAGGAGAGAACATTTATCCTCTGGCTCCTGCCTTTTACTGACCAAAAGCGGTCTTAATAAGCACAACTCAGGGCTGTGTATCCGGGTTCCCAAAAGTGTCCCGTTTGTGGAATGAGGGAAGGCTTCAAGCCAGAAGCAAAGTCCATGTGAGCGTTCTCTATCTGCTGCTGTCTGCAGCTCACCAAGGCCTGCAGAAACAGCTGCTCCTGCTGCACCTGGAGTGGGTGGAGAGTGAGGGCATTATGTAGGGACGCACAAGATGTGCTTATTATACTGTTCTGATATTGGAAGAGAAATAAAAGATCTAAACTTGCATATGCAAGATGATCTCAACTGATTTGTGCATTTGTGCTGATGAGGTCCCAGGTTCTGTGAGATCAGAGAGTAGGACAAAACTTTTTTCCTTTTGGAAGCACACTCTCTAGGGCAGGAGGAGAATTTGGGGCTAGGGGTTGGGTGAGAGACAATAAACCAATAAATAAGCAAAGTAGTTAAAGGTTGTGATTAGGTCTAGATGAGAAATGAACAGGTTAAAAAAAAATGGCAATGCAATAGTGCTTAGAAAAAGGATTGGGTAAAAATACATCAAAAGGTTGTCAATGGTGATCTCTGAGTAGTAGAACATTATTCCAAGACATCTCTGTATTTTCTAAATTTCCTTTGAGGGGTATAGATTTCTCTCAATAAGCAGAAAGACCATGGTAAAATTATTTTTAAAATCATTATTGCAAATATTTAAAAAAATAACATATTCTTTAATAGGAAAATGAAGCCACTCCTCATTACCTGGGCAGCCCCTGGAGATGGTTCCACAGCCCATTCTGTGCTTGGTGTTCCTTCTGCACAGCTTTGGGCTTTGGATTCCCTTTGTCCCCACCTGTTTCTCACAGTCTTTCAGAAATTTCACATCGGAAAGCAGATGTATGGGTCTGTGGGTGTGTGTGAATGAAAAGAAAATCCCTGAAAACAAGGACACTTCCAAAGATGCAATGCCTTTAACAAGAACTTGGTGAGCCAGTGCTCCTGAAATATACCTTACCCTGTTCACTACTTGTTAACAAGGCCAGCGATCCATGAAGTTGATTCTTTTTTTGGGTTTTGGTGTCTGAGCCTTTAAATTAATGGTTTGAGAGTAAAGTCTATTACTGTCTGAAGCACAGCCAGCCATTGTTTAAATTCAGGATAAGTTATGGATAGACTCAGGTTTTCAGTTTTCAAGGTCCCACTTAGCCCTGCGATTGACAACTCAACATTGCTTTCATGTTCCCCATTACAAGGTGTCGCCAGAAACACAAATCTATGAGGAGCTCTGCCACTTACCATCTGCTTGACACTCAGGGTCTCCAAATGGCCCCAAAAGGTGGTGGCTGTTTGCAGCGCCTGGACTTTTGAATTGCTTTAAGTTGCAGTCTGAATTTCCTGTTTGGCTGACCTCTAAAGAATGGCAGAGGAGACCAACGCAGACATCAAGTGCCCAGCAAAGGAACCTTCCGGGACAGTTCTTGCTCCCGTCCCGGATGCCAGTGTGGCCAATTCAGCAACTGTTTCTTTCCCCAGGATAAAATGAATATTGTGTCAGTGAAGCTAGAATCATAGAGGGATGATCTGAGGATCAGTGAGAAGGAAGATGCTGACCTTGGAGAGGTTTAAGAATGCCTTACGAATAGCTATCCGGAACATAATTAAAGGCATTTTAACATCATAAGCCTTGAAGAATGTGAACCATCACCACTGCACACTGGGGAGCAAAAGATATTGCTTTTATAGCTGCAGAGCTTATGGTCAGAAGTGATATGAAATATTAGAAATGTGACAGTTTTATAATAATTTTATTCTTGCTCATTGTGATAATTTTCATTTGCAGCTTTTTACCTTTGAATGTCTTGAATTGCATTAAGCCTTTCTCACTCCATCCTTGTCCTGTAATATTAGAAGATGCAGTTTTAATCTGAGGAGTTACTGTAAATGCCACAGGCACAAGCAAACAGATAATGGTGTTTATGGTGCTTGTTATTTGAAGAATTAAAAGTTCCTAGTGAATTTGTCTCCCAGTTAATAAAAGCAACAGAGCTTGAGTGAAACATTGCTTCTTCCCTTTTATAGTGTTGCTATCTCTCCTTGTATCCCAGTCCCTCTCTCAGCTGCTTTTTGGGTGTGGGAGGAGGAGCAAAATATTTTCTGTCAAGTAATTTGCTCCACTCTGTATTTTTCCCCTTGTCTATACTTTGCTTTAAAATACCATATGTATTTTCTTTACTGAATAGCCTGAGTTGGAATTAGTGCTACAGATCATCTGGTTTAAATATTTAAATATTGCCATTTCTCAGACAAGAAAGCATAAAAATCACAGGGCTTGGTAGCAGCAGAAGTGGGGCTACAGGCTATGTTTCCCGACACCACAGAAACAACAGCTACCACTCACTGAACGTTTGCTGGGGAACAGGCAAAGCTCTAAGCCCTTCACATGCTGTAACTGTTGGTGTGGGTAAGTTCTAATAAAAGTTTATTTATGAATAATGCGTGGTGGGCCAGATTTGGGCTGTAGGTTATAGTTTGCCAACCCCTAAAACTTTAAAGCCTTAGAGTGTCTACTATAAGACAAAGATCCTGCTATTATTGTCACTCCCATTTTACAGAAGTAAACCGAGGCATAGAATGACTAGGTAGCTTACCCAAAGTCGTGTACTTACTGAATGTCTCCATCTGAAGAAACCAAGCCTGGTTTGACCTGAACCTACTCACTTTGATGCAGACAAGTGCATGAAGATATTCTCTGCATCTTTTTCCTTTCCCTTCATTTCCTGTACTTTCATGGAGGGAAAACTTCTAGGTTAACATGCAGAAGTTCACACATGGGCATGTATTATGGACTTATTTTGATGATGATTTGGCTGATGTGATTCTTGCCTTTGAAAAGGCTAAAGTTTAGTTTTGGAATCATAGAAATTAAAATAAGGAATCAGATAAAAATTTACTGAGTACTTAACTACACGGAGTAGACAGTGCAGAATCTTCTTTAACTTATGATCAAGTCAGAATCCAGAAGGCTATTCATTAACTTATTTGTTCAAAAGTCCTGAGATACTTGACAAGCAGTCTCTGTCAGCATATTTATGCAAAGTTTTGCAGAACTGTGGCTATTTGACAGTTCTGATTTTTTTAACCCTCAAACATTTTCCACGAATATGCTTGCATTTTCATTTTTTGTTTTTTTATCAAAAATAAGTTGATAACATGATACTGCTTCAGACATGCAATTAATTAATGGAAGACTTGACCACTGCATCTCAGGGGATCATCTGTTGATGGCAGGCCGATTGCTTCACTTTTGCCCAGTGAAAAGCCTTTGTTCCTATGAAAGTTTGTAAATTGAATGTTTTTCAGTGAGGATATTTCTAGATTATAGATTACAGGTGATACAAATATTATAAAATATTCAAAACTGAGTTGCTTTTTCGAAGAACGAGGAATCCAGTTAGGAAGACAAGACATAATCCCATTTCTAACATCCCATCTGATTATTCTACGAACTCATGCAAGGGTTGTATTCCTTTCTGATAGGTATCATCATTCACGATCTGTCAATAGGCGGTCTGGCAAATGAATAGTATAGATGTGTGCCATGTGATCACAGGGGAAGGGGTGCCTGTGCGGAGGTCAGGCACAGAGTATGTTTGGGCTGAACCCTGAAAGATGAGAAAGGCTTAAAAAGGTAAGAAGGAGGAAGGGAGAGATTGACCGTTCTGTTTCAATGTCAAATCCAATGGTCAAGTGTGTCATAGCTGGAGTGAACTTGGACTTCTCTTCCACTGTCACTACCCAATCCCTTTTGTACTTGCTGCCAAAGGAGCAGTTGCTTTGCTGAGATCAAAGCATTCCCTGGGGCCATGATGTTGTTACAGGGATGGTCACAGTCTTTAATGGTGGGAATGGCAGCTTTCCCTCTCTCTTGTGATTTGCACATCTAGGCAGGGCTTGCTATCCTAAAGAACCATGGTTCCTCATTTGTCAATCTTTTTTGGCATATGACTGGGGAGGTAATTTAGGTCAAGGCTCTCTCTCCATATTTACTGGTTCATTTTCTTTCTCTTTCTTTTCTGTATCCTCTGTTCTATCTTTCATCTTTCTCTCCTTTCCCCAACTCTTACACATTTACCTGTACATAATTGTCTCAAACTTTAGATTTGCAGGAAGAAGGAGGGAATTTAAGGTGCCTCTTGGGTCTCCACCAAAAGCAAGCTTGCTGTGATTCTGCCATTTAACAAGAGTAAATGGTAGGAGGATATTGCATAGCTATTTAGTGGTCCTTTGATTCTAAATATCCTGCTGCTGTACTTTGCACATATCTCTCTTGGGAACCTTAAGGTGAGAAAAATATTTGTCAGGGGAAGTTTGAGAATTCGGAAATCCTTGGCTATCAGATATTTACACCTGGTCCCTAACATTAATATAGGGTTTATCCTCAAAGAGGGTGCCTCAGGTTTTTCTTTGTTATGCCAGTAGGTATACACAACTATCAGGAAAGTTGACTGTAGAAGTTCATGGTGGTCCTAAAATAGTTATTTTCTTATACGATGTCTCTGATAATTCATTTGCTAAGTGATTGAGATGAAATTCTTTAATAGCTTTGCCTTTGTTGAGTCAATGGGCTGATGTGTGTATGTGTATGTATGCGTGTGTGTGTATATACAAACCTCATGCCAGTCAACATAGTATGTTGCACTGATTTTTCTGATGTCTAACCAATGCATAACTTGGCCTATATGATCTCTATTTTAAATGAATCCTCTTTTAGCCCAACTTCACAGTTACTTGCAAAGACTAAATTTTATAAATTAAAGTTGGAAAAGTAAATGCCAAGCAAGCAGCATCTAGATCAATGTTGGTGGTCCAGTCTACCTGCATCGGAACCACCAGGGCCTGTGTTAAAAATGCTGAATCATTTACTTTAACCCAGATCTACTTAATACACATTTTAGGATAAGACAGAAGAATCTATTTTCTTAACATGTTCCTTATGTGATTATTATGGCTACCCAAGTTTGAGAACAAATGATTCTAGACTATGTTTGTGTTGAGCCTGTACATCTATAAGTGTAGAAGTAACCAAGACATGAGATGCAGCACATATAGCCAAACTGCAGACCTGATATCATATTTAGGCCAGGCTGTATGATGAGATGTTTGTTTAATCTTAATGGACAATTTTTTCAAAACTTTCTTCATTGCGACCATAGTAAATTCTACCATGTCTGCAATCTGACCATCTGCTTGAGGGTGATGGGATGTGATGGTGACAGTTTTAATAAAATCTCTGAACATTAATTCCTTAAACTCAGCAGATTTAAAGGCAAGCCATGGACCCATGGTACAAAGTAAGTGTGTAGTAATTTATGAGTTACAAATAACTCAGCGTTCACAAATTCTGCAGCACATATTTAAACATATTAGAAGAACTCTGAGACTTTTTTGGTAGCCCTAGAATGATCTTGGTGAAGCAATATAAATTCTTGACCAATGTCTCATTTCCCAAGGAGTGGTTGGTTATTTGACAGGAAAATGCCAGATACGCTTTAGTTTTTCACTGTGTTTTCTGTCACTATTATCAGAATCTATGAAGCCATAGCTAAAAGCAAAGCCAACACTTCATGTAGTTTGGCCACAATAATAAGATGTTTGCTTTCTATAATGTTGATTCTTGAGAATATTGAAAATTGATTCACAGAGCCTTCTTTCATACCGCTTTATTTTTATTCATACTAGAATGCAGTGCTTTGGAAGGTAACAAGCAGACGACCAGCAATTTCAGAAAGCATACTTTATTAAATGATATGATGTATACCAAGCGCTCAGCACAGTGCTTGGCATATGGTAGAACTGAATTAAATTGTAGTTTGAACTACTTTTTCAGAAAATTAATTAACCCTCATGTACTTCCTTTGCAATACAAGGGAACAATTCAACAAGAAGTCATGGTATAGATAAGCACGTTTAGAGAAGAATTTCAGCACGTGAAATTTATAGAAAGTGAAGAAAGTTTTCTGAAAAGATTGATGCCTAACAGTATTGCCAGCCCCATTTCCAAAGCCTACAGAGGCTGAAAACACAGTTGCTGCTTGCTTGGCCTCCCTCACTGCTAGGGTATTGGCGTGTGTTCCAATTCTGACCAATGAGACCTGAGACCAAACCTGGTAAGGACACCTGTCAAAGACTTTTCACCTTGATGGAAGAGAGAGAGAAACAGGGAGTACATCTTTTCCCATTTTTCTTGATTTACTTACTTTTTTTGTGTGAGGATATGATGTTTGGTGCTATGGCAGCCATTTTTGGACCATGAGGATAGGGCCAAAAGTATCACAGAGAAGCTGACACCGAGCCCTGATATTGCTGAGCCATGGAATGAACCCTGGAAATACTCAGATTCCTTTTTATGTGAAACAAACAAATCTTTATTTCAAAGGCTCTTACTTTCTGGTTGTTCTGTTTCTTGAAACCAAGAGTATCGCATCTGACATACCTTTATAACAGCTACACTTTCCTTTTGAATGCAAGCTCCATGAGGACAGGGACCACTTCTAGTTCACTCTGAATTGAAGTGACTGCAACATGATGGAAGTTTACTTCTCTCTTCCATGAAGTCTGAGCTGCTGTGATGGCTGTGTTATATCATTATGTCAATAGGCTCCTTTTGTCTTGTTGCTCTGCAAGCTCTAGAGTGATGCTTTTATCTACAAATCAGATAACTTTCCACCATGTGTACATTCCAGCCAGCAGGAAGGAGGAAAGGGAAGAAGAAAAGGGGCCCTTCTTTTAAAGCCTCCACCCAAAATTATGTGCATCACTAGGTTTATTTTCTTATTGGTCAGAACTTAGTCTACTGGCTACTCTACAAGGATAGTTGAGAAATAAAGTCATTGCTCTACAGAGGCATATGCCCAGCTTAAGATTATTACACTTGAAAGAAAAACTGGATAATGGGGAACAAATAGCAGTTTCTTCCCTAGCATCACTAATGAGGAAAATAGGTATAACTAGATTTGAAAAAAAAAAAAGAGTACTTGTTTTATGCCAATCACTCCACTAATCCCTTTTACAGAATTATCTCATTCACTCTTTACAATAACCTTACAAGGTAGATAACTTTCTTATCCACACTTTGCAGATGTGGACAATGAAACTTAAAGGGTTTGAGCAAGTTGCCCAAGGTCATACATTGAATAATTGATGGGACTTGTATTTAAATGAAAGTCCATGACCCCAGTGTTTTACCCCTTCCGATCTATCTGGCTCACTACCCTGGTCCCTGCCCTGGCCAACTCACCTTACTTACATGCTGTGTTATGTTTACTCCTTCACATTTTGCTTGTGAATTGCAAGGGTTCACATTTATTTCTCGTTTTTTTACAGGTCATCTCTCACTTCAGTTTTCTGCTTCTCCTGAGTCTTAGTCTCTATTGTATCTTTATAGCACCAGCCCCCAAAAGGTATACATCTCTTCCTCTGCTTGATTATTTCCCTGTGCTAATTACTAAGGAATTGTCTCTCCACTACAAACTGACCCTTCTCTAGTCCTCTGTGTGAGGCAGCCACCTTCCCCTTTCTCCTGCTGCTCCCTGTGCAGTGCCCCCAAAGGGGGCTGTAGAGGGATACTGTGAGCAGGCCGAAGGGGAGAAGCGACCAGCTCCTTCCTATTCACTTCCATTTGCTTTATTCCACTTTCTGTTCCTGTCCATGTTGCTCAGGGGATGATTCTTTTCCCCAACAGCTGAGTGCATGTTGACGTCTTCCAACACTTGCAGGACCAACCCCATGACACACATTCAGAGACACCCATTCTAGCCAAATAGTGTTTCTTCCTCAAAGATCTGAGTTTCAGCCTCTTTGGGTCCTTGTTCTGTTCTGATGATGTCAATCTTTCCCTTAGTTTTCCCGGCCCCAGGGGGTGGTAGCTACTTGGTGCAATTGCTAACCCCATAATACTTTATAGTTATTAGGTTATGGCAAGTCAGTTTTGGCTGAACTATTTTCCTTCTCAATAATACATTGGCTTACTTTTTTTTCTGGGTAGATCTGAGTTTTCATTTTCAGAGAAATCAAAAAATTTCAGAGACAATTCTTGACTGAGGGCAGGATCCCATTTCTACATCTCTGTCTGCTCCACACAGAGGTGGGCACAGTCTGGGGACACAGTGGGGGTTTGATAAACACAGGAAGATGAATGATTTCTCTGTGTACATTCTGCATCACCCAGAAGAGGACTGGGGTCTTGTTGCTATTGTGCTTATTCTCTGGTAAGCAGAAGCATTTCAAACCTGAAAACACCCTTGTTCCTCAGTATCTCTGAAAAAGGAAAAGGGCACTTATGATTCCGTCCACTCAACAGAAAGGAAAACTGAGGTACAGCAAGGAAGTTGGCCAAGTTTTCAAATTAAACTGCAACAGAGACAAGAAGCAATATAATTTTTGGGTAGTTTTCTCCTAAACCCCCTAGACATGGGAGGAAAAAAATCGACTTTTGTGAGCAAAGTCCTTTGTTTCTTCACACTGATGTTTCTCTTTGACAAGTACAACCCTTCATTTCCCTGGCCTGCTAGTCTAGCTCTTCCCACAGGCATAAAATTCACTTCAGACAGGAAAATAAACATAAGATCAAAGGCTCGTATAATTTCACTTCTTAGAGGGAGAGAAAGCCTCTTCTAGCCACCTACTTCCCAGGAGTTATCCTAACCACCCTGTCTCTTTCCATAGTGAGTTGGAAGCAGTGGAGAGGATGTGGCGTTTCTTTCCACAGTCACTAATGATGCCAGGGAAGACTTAGGCAGCCCAGATAAATAACCACTTGGAGGTACGGAGAGGTGAGAGTAAGCCATGGACTCTCACCAAAACAATGACATCTGTACATCCAAATCCTTGCAAATTGTGAAGAACCAGAGCCCTATATTTATTTGACTTAAAGTACTTGTTTGGTGGCCAAACAGCTATGTCTGAGCCTTTTACCTTTATTGGTGCCCAGCACTGTGGATACCAAGGCTTGTTAATTGACTGATTGCATCTCTTAGCCTAGTATTTTTAATTTAATTTAATTTTTTTGACAATAGCAGATCTTGCCTCAGGAAGGGCTGGTTGATAAAAGTTTGCTTTGAAGATTGAGTGATATGTAGTATTTTGAGCGACTGCTTCTGGTTGAAACGATCAGGCTCTTCAAAGACATTCTATCCATGGTTAAGATGGGATGTCTGGGGCTGCCACAGCATAATCGGCTGTGAAATAAGCCTGTTGGAAAGGACAATTACTCCTGCTGCCTCAAATGCAAGTCAAGTCTCCTGTGGCAGTAAGAAAGAGGGTCTTGTTTGGTTCTGATCAGTAGTGAAAATCACTGTTGTTTAACTGCTCAGTATGGGCTGGTGCCCACGTTATAAACTCACCACTGACCATTACAGAGACGTAGGTGCATCCTCCGTGATCAAGCAACGCTAGATCATAGTATGAGTGGCTGTTGTCAACAATCCATTTGGCCATCCATCCTAACGTTAATTATCCAAAAAAACAGTTACTGAGAAGCTACTATGTGCCAGGTATATACATATGTAGGTACCAGGAACAAAGAGACGCACACAGTTCAGCAGAAAAAGAGAGAGAGCACTAACATTCATTAAAACTATCCTAATGCCATAACTTACATATCTTATTATCCCCCTTGGTCATCTTACAAAATAAGTGTCACGTCCATTTTACAGATGGTGAAACTGAGGTTTAGAGCAGTGAAATAACTTGCGCCAGGCCATATACCAGGTAGGAAGGGCACTGGGATTCCGCTTAGGTTGAAGACAACACATCCTTGACTCCCAGGTGGTGTGCTGGAGAGAAGCTTAGTCAGGACGGAGCTGTGAAGTGAGGGAGACTCTTCTCAGTCACAGATCTTGGAAGCCTCACTCCGAATGTGACTGTTTTTTTTTTTCTTTCTATTAATGGAGAAAATTTTTCTTTTTCTAAACCAATCAGGGATCCTAAAAGCTGCTCAGAAGATTTTAGTGAAAGATACATATTGAAGTCACATCAGATTAGATGCACAATTACGATGACAGTTCTCCAATATCCAGAACCTGAGGCACCATATTGAATGAACTCCACAGAAATTTAAACTAATGCTTGACCTCAAACTGCAGCTGAGATTTGAATTGCCAGATGAGTTCAAGAAACCCTGTGGATGGCTCCAGGATTCAGCAAGCCACAGCCTAAGATGACAACTGTAGGCAGTCCTTCTGAGCTGAGGGATGCTTTTTCCTTATCAGTATTTCATTGTTCCCTACTGATAAATGTCTTTATCAGTCATAAAACAGTTTTCTTAAAATACACACACATACACACACCTGCATTCCAAAGAAGGAAAGATATTTTTTAAAAATAGATTTTTTTGTCTTCAATAAAATAATAATTTGGTTATCAAATACATCTTTTCATTTGTTTCTGTTGGTTCTTCATTTTCAGACTGTAAATTTTCTCAAACCATCACTTTGACTGTGCTTTGATACTGTAATAGGCTTTCTGAGCAGTGTGATTTGGAGGACTGAAACCACCAGCTTCCTTCTAACTGGAGAGGTTAAAAAGCTGAAAACTACATTGAAATGACATTTCTTGGAATTCTTTATGGATAGGGCTCTGGATTTGAATAAGTTTCTACCCACAAGTGACTTTGTGCAATCTTTGGAAGGCCCCATCTTCCTGTCATTTTCATACAAGGCACAGACATGTAGGTGTCTCTACAACGTTCTATTCCCCACCATCAGCTTCTAGGCATTTGTAGGCAATCATAGCAGAGCAACAGAGGCAGGAGAAGCTTTCTGATGCTGGCAAAGCATCAGTGTTCTCAGAGATAGTAATTTTCCTGGTGGCTCATTGTAAATCAGTCTGGGAGATGTACCTGGAGCCCCAGACTTGAATGCATTGTCCAGAAGCTCCAAGAATCCTATAAGCTCCCAACTACCTATGTTAAATCCCTCCCTGACTAAAACACCTAAGGTAGTTTTTGTTTCTAGATTGAACCCTAATGATACTGAAATCTAAAAAATAAGGTTGAGATAACATGCTTGGGACTATGGTATGGCTTCTGCAAATTTTATGGTCTTAACATCAAACCTGTCATCTTCTAATTTTCATTCAGTGATTTCCTACTTCCATGCTTGTGCTCACTTCATTTTTGCTCCTTGGAATATCTTTTTATTTTTCCATCAAGCCTCAGTTCAGATGTCACCTTCCCCAGAGTGTTTTCTGTTATAAATTTAGGGGAACACGTGATATTTGTATGTAAGGTACATTCATTCTTCAGGTTTTGATTACACAGTGGTCCAGGGACATGGAGATGAAAGACAGCCCCTACTTTTAAGGGGCTTTCAGTGTAGCGTGGGAGATAGGTGAGTAAACATATAAACACAGAGATGTACAACTACACTAACATATTGATAGATCTCTCAGAGGTTGGTAGAGTGTTGGTATATCTGCTAATGTGGTTTGATATGACATTTGTGGGTGAAACTATATGTAGCAAAATTCACATGGCAGCATTTGATGTTGTGAGGAAACACTGTCAGTTCCACTTTATGGATTCAAAGGCCACATTTCATTTCACCAGCACTGGGATAAAGACTTTCCTACTGCTTTGATCCCTGAAAGCCGCTATAATTTCTTGTGGAAAGAAAATATTCTGTTTCTTGCCTTTCTACATAAAATTCGACATTCCTTGAATTAATTTCTTTCAGAAGACATCCCATGAAGCTCCATTAGAATATTTTTTAATGTACTTAGTTAATTCCAGGATTAGAGTCCCTCCCCTAGCTACAAAAGAAAAAATCTTTTTAATAAATTGGGATTATTATTTACAATCTCTGCTCAGTGAAATTAACCATATGTTCACAAAAGGTTTAAATTGAACTTTTATTAAAATAAAAAACAACAAGGAAAGCAACAAAAGAAGAATTTGAAAAAAATTTCCCCAACTTGTCTGCCTAGGAACATGGCTATCTGCCAGACTGAGCCACTATCAAACACACATACAATTCAGAGTGACTTACAGTCTAATTTCTTTAGGGCTTCCACCTGTGCTCAATTAATGACCTGCCAAACTTGAAACCTGCTTTCTCTGAATCATTTGCTTTGTTTCCTGTCAGGTAACCTCCTCTTTGCCTGGCAAATGGAATGCCCAGGCAGTGTCCATTGTTTGTGGCAAGTGTCCCCACTGCCCCCACTTGTACCAGTTTAACTCTTCCATCCCTTATGACAATGCTGGCTTATTCTATCGTTCCTCTTTTCCTTAGTTCTTCCAACTTGACAACCCTCCTTGGGACTACCAAATGGCTCCACCTTAATTTTCAGTCTTAACATCAAACTTATCCCATCCTCTTCCATATCGTGGTGATAGTTCTCTCCGCTAGATTCTTGATTTTGCCTTCTTGACAAGGCATTTCCTCAAACTCAAAACTGGTCATTGCTGTTCTGTTTAGAAGGATGCCAGGATAGTCCAAATCTGAGTATTTCCTTTTTGGTGTCCTTGAGAGAGGTATGCTGAGGTCCTCATGCCTGCTGCCTGGTACTCTGATTTAGAAGTATGGTCCTTGCAAGGATAGTCAAGATGAGGTCACAATCAATTAGGGTGCACCCTAGTCCAATATGGCTGCTGTCTTTATAGGAAGAGAAGACAGAAACAGGGAGAAGAAGGGCATGTAAAGACAGACACACAGACGTGGAGGGAAGATGGCCATGTGAGGATGGAGGCAATGATGTTGCAAGCCAGAGAACATATAGGCTCCCAGAAGTTTGAAGAGACAAGGAAGGACTCTTCCCTAGAGGCTTTAGAGGGAGCATGGTCTTGCCAACACCTAGCTTTTGGACTTCTAGTTCCTGGAACTGGTGAGAGAATACATTTCTGTTGTCTTAAGCCACCCAGTTTGTGCTAATTTGTTACAGCAGCCCTAACAAACTCATAAGGAAAAATCAAACAAGTTGTGGCCCAGCTGGCCCTTTGGTTGGGTACTAGACAAGAAGAAAAGCAGAAACCATCTGTTCCAGCTCTGTTTGGAATTATTTCCTTATATTTTAATACCACATGAAAACTCCCAGAACAGTTTCCACATACATCATTTTCACAATTCTGTGAGTTTGGAATGAGGTAACTGAGGCTGGATGGTGAGTGGCCTGATCAAAGTGACACAGTGGATGTTGGGGTCCAGCTCATCCTAGGTTCTTTTGATTAAAAGCCCCTGGCACTTTCCGCTACCCTGTCTTGCCTAAGTGGAATAATAAAGGGAAGTCCCTTGAATGTGTGCCATTTAAATCCCTTCCACTGTCTGTGTGAATGCTGCTGGACAGGTGAACTCAGGAGTGAAATTAAGAACTTGCGCTCAATCACATCAGTGAAAATAAACATGTGACAGGCTGACTGACATTGCTAAAATAGAATACAGCTTGAAATGCTTTCCACCTCTATTTCTGCAGCTATCATGCTAGTCCAAGTTCCCATCATCTCTCAACAAGGCCATAGCATCAGCCTCCTATTGGTCTGCTTCTGCTCTCGCCCATGACAGTATTGTCAAAGCAACCAGAGTGAGCATTTAAACATAGAAATAGCCCAACACCAGTTTCTTGCAGAACCTTTTATTGAACACCAAAGAATATTTACCTTAAATTACAAGGTCCTGCCAAGTCCTCTGACTTCGTCTCACAACATCCTTATCCCTTGTTCACTGTTTTCCATCCTCAAGGGTCTTTTTTCCTTGAACATGTCAAAACCATCCCTACTGCTGGCTGTTGCACCAGCTCTTTCCTGTATCTAAGCATTCAAACTGTGACTCAAGATATTTCCACTTTAGGGAGTCCTTCCCTGAAAACTCTACCTTTAAGTGGTAGTCTCCTGCCATCTCTGTTTACCCCATCTACTTTTTTATTTTCATCATAGACATCCTTACTCTTTCAAATGATCTGGTTTAATTTATTTTCATGTGTATTGTCTGTCTCTGTTACAAGCACCTAAATATTCATGATTGCCAAAACCTTGTTGATGTTTTTCTTTGCTCTATTTCCAGAACTTAAAGGAGTGCCTGCTAGATAGTGAGTGCTCAGTTAAGGGTTGTTTAATGAACACCAACTGTAATAAGTAATAATAGCCAAATTTTACAGAGCCTACTGTGCATTAGGTACTGATGTAATCCTTACATGAATGATCTTTCTCAGAAAACCAGTGAGTTAGAAATGATTCTTAACCCCCATGCTACAGATGAGACACTGAGTCTGAGGGAGAGTAAAAGGACATGCTGGAAGTCATTCAGTTTGTGGGTATCAGAGACAGAACTTGAACCCCAGGAGTGCGAATGACAAGCTTATTCTCTTGCCCCATTGCTCCCTGCTCAGACTGTGAACAAACTTGAGTGATTTCTTTCATGGCAGGTAATGACCATTTCAGAAGGCAAATGTTAGGTATTAAGGCAATCATTTCTTCTTTTCTATGGGAGCTGAGCAGCTCAGGACTCAGATCCAGGACCACAGTTTAGTATATGGAGTCAGGAAAATGGCCCTGCTCTTGGCAGTTCTATTGGTTTTAGGGCTCCATTTTGACATCATTTACTTTGGTGCTTTATGGATTATGGGGGATGCTATCCAGATAAATCAATGGATCCCCTGACACCAGAGGATTCTTAGAAACAAAGAGGGTCATGGTGGAGCATTGTTTGAGAAGTCCCCTCCTCCTCATATGCTTCCCATTAATTTCCACTCCTGTGTTAGCAAAGCTGGCTGGGACGCAGGCTCCATTTAGCAAAACGATGAAACACAAACGTTTATTGAGACCGTGCTTCGAATCAACAGGGTTTTCCTCAGATTGAGTTGCCGCCAATTATCTTCTATGCAATTATGGCGATCCCAGAAGCAAGCAGATGGGGAAGAGTTTTGTTTTCAAATGGAGGAGAAACCAGTATGTAGGAAGAAAAGGCAGCTTGTTCATTTGAACAGACTCCAGGTGGCTGGTCGCCAAAAGGCAAAGAGCTGGGGAGCCGGGCCTGGCCCTGGATCAGTCTGGCTGCCCACAGACCAGAGGAACCACTGGGACTAGCAGAGCTCTGCTTCCAGTCCGCCGTCGGCCAGGCTGGCCAGGAGGGGTGGAGACCGAGGGCGAGGCAGCCCACAGAGACCCCTGTAGGTCAGGCTCTCGACCTTGACGCCATTGGCGTATCCAGTCCTGCTGTGTTGTTACTGCTCAGCAGCAAAGTGTTGTTGGTGTGTTTTATTAGAGAATAAAATTTGAGAAAAGACGTGCAAAACCCAAGCCATATGGCAAACCTCCTTGGATGGCTTTGATCATTTGGACTTTGGCAAAACCTGAAAGATATTTCCTCTTTCTTAAGGAGAGGATTGCCCTAAACTTCTTGCTGGGCTCTTCCTCTTGGGTTACCCTTCACAAGCGAATGGAAGATGCTGCTGAGTGATTCCCATAATTATTTCTGATGGGGTTTTTATTTACAATAGTTACACTGTGCACCTAGGACTCCATAAAAAATAGTCAATATTGCCAGTTCCAGGATCATCAGTGCTTTGAGAGTATTTGCTTCCCCTTTGACAAGAACAGAACCTTACTCAAATCTAAGACATGTGACATGGAGTGTGGGAATGATTTACTCTGTAAATTAATTGAGGTAAGAAAGACATAATTAATGAGGGGAATTTCCATGCAAGAACCAGCCCAACCTATGAGCTAAATGCAGGTGGTTTAATTTTAGTTATCACCTACATAGTAAAGGTTTGCATTCCTGTTTCAAATGAGTTGTCCTTTTCTCTGGATAAATAGGTGAAAAAAGATTTGTCTGACCATAGTTTTGGTTCCTGTGCAGTCACATAGAGCTGTGTACTTTTGGTCAAATCTTTTATTCTGAGACTTGGTTTCTTCCTCACTTCTGGGGTAAATTTCACTAATCCTGAAACATGCATTTCTGGTTAAAGGAAAAAAAAGCACCCTGATAAATTTTGGGCTTTTTAAGGGGTTGATTCACTCTGTAAATACCTAAATGAGATTTCCAGAAAGCATGTTAATGATTCTACGAATGATCACAGCAACTGCATGTCTCTTGCCTGCATGAATATTGTGGAGATATCCTGGGATATGCAAAACAAAATCTGTCTATCCAACAGGGTATGAGACGGATGGGGTCTATTTTGATGGTAGGGGGAAAAAAGCCTAGGAAATCTCTCAGAGGCAGGAAGCAATTTTGGAAGTGCTACAAAAGACAACGATATTGTTCTTGGTTTAATAGGTGATCTACCCTATGAAATAAAGCTGCAGGGCCACGTTTGTCTTGGTTAATAATGTCAGCGGAATGAGGAGGTTTAGCTGTAATAACAGTAATAACTGTGTCGATGTAACTGCTGGGGCTGAATTTCCATCTGCAGCCTCATACTATATGACCTTTGTTATGCCTCTACCTGTTGATTTTTTAAAGGAAAAATTGGCCTGTCTATTTTGCGCATGGGATGGAGGCTGAAATAGTCCATTTTCCCTGGATAAATCAAGGTCTTGTGGGTGGCGATTTAATCTCACAAGTGTCCTTTTGGACTTGATTAAAATTGCAGAGAAAGGAAGTTGGGCATTAACAAATACAGTGTTTCTTTCATGCTGAATCAGGTGGTTTTAAAGCTGAACATTTTTATTTAATTCTTACTTTTCCTTCCATTACCTTCCTTTTTTTCCCTCATAATAAAATATTGACACCTTGGTTTTCTTTTTCTGACATTCCCTCTGACCTCCCCTGATGAAGTTTTCTATTCCCTATTCCAGGAAAATGTTTTTCTTATTACACGTGTCATGCTGATTTGATGAAGATAACACAACTTATCTTCATTCCTGACCTGTGAGTTCTTTGAAGGTGGAGACAGGTCCTGCTCATCTCTGAGTCTCTAGTACCCAACAAGGAGCATGGCTGGTGAGCCATACTTTCTAAAAGTACAGTAGAATACTCTATAAAATGCATTTTTCCCCACAATGTTTTCATACAATGTTCACTTATTTTGTTCTCTCAATCATCTAGCGAAGTGGTCAGGGGAGGTAATGGAGCAGAAGAAGCGGAGATTAAGTGAGGCACGTTGATTGGAAGTTGGTTGAATTGCTCCAGATTTCCTAACTAATTAAGAGTGAACACAGGGTCAGAATTCTTGTTTTCTAATTATTAGCCTTGAATTTGGGCCAAACCATGTGGGTGTGGCAACCCCAGGGAACATGTGCAGTTATAGACTCCTTCACCACTATTATTCCCTCTCTACCATGCCCACGCGCATATACAACTTTTATTTATTTATTTTTCTTTCTATCCCATCTTCTTTTCTTTCCACCAGTTTTATTTTATTTTTTATATTCTTACAAGTGTTTCCCTCACCACCACTTTTTCTCTTTTTCTCTTTTCACCCATTTGAGGGCTTAAGGCCGTCTGTGATACAAGCTGAGCTTGTTACTTAGCTTAAACGATACTAAGACTTTCCCTGGCAGACCTAATCTTATAGATTTGTCCTTCTAAAACTTGGGGTCTTGGGATTGGGGGTTCCAGAAGCCCTAGGATAGGCACATTGTAATAAAAATGGGAATGATAAATATACCTCGTATCATAAGAAAGGGGTATGTGTGGTGAATGATATGATTTCAGAGGACAGTGGGCTCATTATAGAGGACATGAAAAGTTGTATGGAGGTGGAGGAACTTCTGGTGGGCCTTGAAGAATCCAGCAGAGCTCTGGAGCCAGTCAGTTTGGGATTGAATCTCGCATGCAACATTGATTGGCTTAGTGAGCTTGGGCAAAGTAATTATTCTTTCCAAGCCTTAGTTTCTCCGCCTAAAATGAAATTGATAGCAATAATAATCCTGCTATTTCATGCTGTGAGAATTAAGAAAGACAAGGAAAGTAAAAAGCACAGACAGTGCCTGGCTTTTCGTCAGTGTCTCATGGATTTAGCTATTATTCTTAAAGTACACTTTTTTGTTGTATTCATAGGCACAGGTACATTATAGAGGGTAGCACAAAATTTGCCTGAGCTTCTGTGGTAAAACATAAACCCCCAAAGAAGCTTTGACTCTGTGATGATAAGCCTTGGGCCCTGGACACTCTGTCCATTCCCCTCTGACCTGATGGGCATTGCTCTCATGTGATGGTTTAAAAGCACAGCCTGGGGTGGGTAAATCCCAGCTGAAAACACTGAAGGGAAAACACAGAACCCCCTGGCCCCGACTGGGCAGTTAACCAGGTGCTTTAGAGAGAGGGCTGTCCATTTGGATAATTCCTATTGACTACAATGGGCACTGCCCACAGAGCTATACTGAGTGGCCCTTTTTTTGAAAGACAAAATGTTGAACAGCTAAAGCTTGTTCTCACTGGTTCCCTCTTTGCCTCCTTCTAGGGTCTTTCACACTCAGAACCTCAAATCCAGCTCTGTTTAGCTGGTAAGACTGAACCATCATCTTTCTCACCATTGTGATAACCCAATACACTTATCCACTTGGCTCAGGACGCTATCTATCCGTCCCTTTCTCCACCTCTGTTCCTGTCTCTAACTTCACCTCTACTCTGAGAAGAGTTAGTAAATTCAATAAACTAATTTTTGAGATGTAACTAATTAGTGATACTGTGTGCAACATAGTATGTCTTCAAGGAAATAGAGTTGATTTTTGTTATTTGCAGTAGTTACATTCTGTAAAGTTATAGCAAACTGAGTTGGCAAACACTGAGCCATTGCTCCTAGGGGAAATATGGGGTTAGGATTTGTGAGCCTCTGGTCACATTCTTGTCATCTGATCAGAACATAATCTTGTTTTCTGGGTGTTTCAGTTTAAAGACTCCTTATTTAATATATAATATATATTGTTGATTCATTAACATTGAACTCATGGCCAACAGCACTATAGCTCTTCCCTGAATGGAGCTTATCTGACACATGTACTTTCTTGCATCATAGCCTTCTTGTGCTTAGGACCACCAGACAGAACTTTAGCTCTACACGTGGGAACCATTTCCAACAATGAAAGCACCAAACAAAAGCAAAAATAATATGAAAAGCATGGCACTAAATAGATTCTGAAAGGCCCCTTGTCTATAGAATGAGAACTAAACCAAGCAGGCAGAGCTCTGGACATCAGTTGGTAGCAGGCATGTTTGTATATTCAGATTTTTCTGACTCTGCACATATCTGCAAATAACCATGGAAGTTCCTTGAGCACTGATTTTGGCAATAAATTTTAGCAAGTAGGCACACTCACAAATATGGTGTCTACAAAAAAATGTGGATTGATTATAGATGCATTTCCCCAGAGTTCAGGCTACAAAGGAACATCTCTTCTAGGATGTCAGGACCAATCCTCCTCTGAGGGCTAAATGACATCTCATGCCAAGTGAATGGTGGTCTACGGTTTCCAAACTGTGTGCACATTCACTTTACAGTGTGCTTAAGAGTATGGAGCTTGAGTCAGTCATTCAAGCCTCCCTATGATTAACTCTGTGATCTCAGGCACCTCAGTCTCTTTGAATTATGGTTTATCTATGAAATGTAAATTATTGGGAACTTAAATTAATATTTATACTTATTCCCCAGAAAGTTTTTGGGAAGACTAAAGAATACATGTTAAGGGTTACCAGACAATCATTTCTAGATGTTTTATAAATACTTGATAATTTTACCAATTATATTTTGCCTCTACCTTTGACAGTCTTTCTCTTTTCTTCAATGGCTAGCCAAATCTGATCTGCTCTTCAAGCCCACCTGAGGTCTCTCCTCCACAGTTTCATTCCAGAGTGCCCCCTGGAGGGCTCAGTGTGCTCTGAAATCATAGCACCAACTATGCCCTTCACTAACACATGTTGCTTTATGGAATCAGTCATATTGTCATTTGCATATTTGTCTATCTTTGCTGCCTTGTTTTCTCCATTACATATACATAAAACATATTTAAATATCTATGGTATTTACCATTTTACACAATATGTGGGGTCCCTGACATCAAAGAACTCACAACCTTACAATCATTTCTGATTATTTTCATATTTACTTAATGCTTCCTAATGGTTTCCTCTTCCTTGTTGCCTCATATATTTTTCCACATTTATGTCTCTTTGCAAAGTGCACAGGGCCAAGTTCAATATCTCCATTTTATAGATGACCAGGCTGATCATCATCAGAGAAGTGAAATAAGTTGTTTTAGGTCATATGGCAACCCAAGTGTAGTGTTGGTGATGATGATGACGATAACACATTACTTGCAGGGAGATGCTTGTCATTGTACTGATGTTTATGTTAATTAAAAAAAAAACGTGAACTCCCAACTTCCCTGGGAAAGGACTTGAAAAGTTCTCTAGTCCAGTTGGTGTGTTGGTTTGAGTTTATCATTACCACACTGATATGACAGTGAATATTCCAACAGGGAGATCTGCCGAAGATTTCAACCAAAATCTGACAGTAACTATTTGAAATTCCAATTGTGATGCTGATTTTAACCATAAAAACAGGTCCAACATCATGGGCCATTGCACAGAAAGAAAGAAGGAGGCAGACAGCAGGAAGCACAGCAGGAACAGTTATGGTCTCTGTCTCTGCATTCAGAGTTTTGTACTATTCTAATATTAGACATTTAGATCTTTGTTTCAATTTAGGTCAAAATCACTCAAGCAGAACCATGAGTTAATGTGTAAATTTTCCCCTATGGTATCCCTCATTTTGGAATGAAAGGCTTAGTCCCATCTTATAAGAATTTCTGGCATTAGTGAGCAGGCTTTGGGGGTGGGGGTGAGCAAGGAGAATTTTCCAAGTATTATTCCAAGAAAATATTATGCACATTATTAGAATATACTCTATTTTGTCTGTTTGTCTCAGTGTTTGTTATATCCTCTATTATTCAACCATCTGTCTCTTAGTCTGTCCTTTGTAAATCGGTTGAGTGGAAAAAAATGCTGTTCCTCTAGGCATCTTTTAGTCTTTACTTTATGGGATTCTAGGATTCCTCTGTCCTTCTTATCTAATCACTGTTCTTTCCAAACTCCCAACACTTTTGTGCATATGTTATTTCTAAATTATTACGTAGATAAGTTAAAAAATGCCTGCCCTTGCTTTCTCATTCTTTCCCCTACATCCCCTCTCGCTTTCCACTGTCGATTATGTTTTAGCTATCAATCTTAAGCAGTATCTACTGACAACTCTTTCCCAACACCTATAAAGAGGTAAGAAATTAGTTCATTATCCCCTCCCTCTACATTTCCCTTCCCAGTTTTTTAATTAGTAAGATTTTTATCTTCAGTTTGTCTGTATCCTACCCTTATAAATTTAAATAATATGCTTCAACTTTTATTTCTTGGTCCATCAACTCTAATAAAGACAAGGACTTCTGTTTTTATTTTAGATGTCAGTGGCAGAAAATTGTTTCTGCTGGAGTTGTCTTCGTAAAAGATCAAGCCTAGTTTTTGCACTGTAAGATCAGCAGATCCAGGAAAACTACCTGTCACCAAGTTGGCAATAAAAACTTTGGGACAAAGACACATTGGAAACCGAAATTGTGTAAGTTTTAGTAAAGTTGAAACTGAAAAATTCAATGGAAAAACAACAACAACATGATAAACAGTAATTGGCAAAATTGCTCACTTAAAAAAGAAACACTATCCAACAATTAGTCGAATTAACTCCTCT
Source organism: Smutsia gigantea (assembly GCA_032199065.1). NCBI lineage: Eukaryota > Metazoa > Chordata > Mammalia > Pholidota > Manidae > Smutsia > Smutsia gigantea. The sequence goes on from JAVSCE010010498.1 coordinate 360,245, forward strand.
ATCGATTTTTAGAAGTATTTTCACCCATTTAACCTACTCAGATCAATTAGCTTGGCATCTGTCTCCAACTTCATATATCAATATAACTGTTTTCTCCCCCAGCCTAACTGCTACTTAGGAGATAATGGGAGGGGTGGGCCATTTTACAAGACAATGACATGGTTCCTGGAGAAATAGATCTAGAGACTGAAGGAATTAGATTTATTTCCAAAGAAAGTGGTACATCCCTCTCGTGGTGCCTAAAATACTGGTGGTTAAACAATTAAGTTTATTTTTGGATATGAAGTTAATTACTTTGGAAAGTCAGTGACACTGTCATTGACAAATACTACCCTTAAAACCCTTAGAAATAACAAGGCAGTCACTCAGAACAGCTAAAATGGCAACGTTTGACATTTGTTATTGCAGGAATTATGGTTCTGCGGAGAAGTTAACTGATCTTTTTCATCTTAATTGAACCTTAACAGGGCAGATTTTAGAAGTTACCTGGAGGTAGAAACTGAGAACCCCATTATTTTCCTAGTTAGGTCCAGTGAATATTCCCCAAATGCCTTGATTAGCTGTCAGGCACCTTTCTCTCACTTGTTAAATCCCTTGATTTTAAATTCTATTTAGGACCTAGGCTGGCCCCGAATGTCAAAGAACACCATTGTAATGGCCAATGAGTGAATTGAAACTTGGTTCACTTTCTGCAAAATTTAGATCCCTATAGAAGCAAAAGATCACAAACAGTAAGAAGTAGTTGAACACATGTGTTATATAGTGTAAGATTTATATAGCCATTAAAAATAATGTCTGCAAATAATATTTAATGGTAATGAAAATGCTACAGTATATAGTTAGGTGTTAAAAGACAGGAAACAAAACTACTCCAGGCATCTAATTTTATTTAAAACAGTTGCACATGGATCATCACTAAAAAAGAAGACTGGAAAGAAATATACTACTTTTATCTCAGGAAGGTGGGTTTATGGATGGCTTTTATTTTTTCTTTACATTTTCCTGCATTTTCTAAATATTCATTAACAATACATATATTTTATTATCTGAAGAAATAGACTATTTTTAAAAACTAAAGGGACTCTGAAGGCTTAGTAATTTAAGGACATCAGATTCTTCTGCCCCCACCCTTTTCTATCTGCTATTTCATGACCTACCACAGGCAAGGACCAGAAGGTCTCCACATTTCTCTTCTCTCTGCAGTTAAAAAAGGCCGACACCTCCTTTTCTTTGCCACAGAGGAACATAAAGGATGGTCAAATGATGCCTGTAAAAACATTCATCACTTTAGGGAAGAAGTTTGTATACCCTTTTAATATTGTGTTTCCTAAGTGATGGTGTGTTACTTAGGGGTCCAGTAAGGGACAGAGGGCACATCCATATGGGACTGTTGACTAGCGTTCATGAAGGTGCTATTTACAAAGATGGCGGCAGACTTAAGGGAAATCAACAAGGGTGGTAGAACTGGGGACAATGCCAGCTGTAGGAGAGGCCTGTATGGAAGTAGCCCTTCTTGGTCTTTGTTGTGGCAGGCGTACAAAGGAATACCACAAAGCAATAAATTGTAATGAACTATTGATAGACTCAAAAACATACAGCTCAAAATAATAATGTTGAATGAAAGAGTTCATACTCTTATGATCCCATTTCTATTAAATTCTAATTAGGATAAAACTAATCTATAATGACAGAAATCAGATCAGTGGTTGCTGGGGCTGGGAAGGTGGGGGCTAAGGGGAAACTAGGTAACATTTTGTACTGATGGAATGCTTTCTTTCTTGATTGTGCTGGCTACACAGGTGTATACATTTGACAAAACTCAATGAACAGTACAAGTAAAAGGGGTTTTAGGACATGCAAATAAAACTGATAGAGAGATGCAGGGAAAGAGAGAGAAAGAAGGAAGGAAGGAACGAACGAACAAATGAATGAGCAAATGAATGAAGAACGAAGGAAGGGATGAAGGAAGGAAGGAAGAAAGAGAGAGAGAGAGAGAAGCCACTTCTAATAATTGGTCCAGCACAGAGGTAACCACCAGGGTAAAATGCAATCTTCCTCTCCCACTCCCTGAGGTCTTGATGCCGTCTCTCACAGCTACTCTACCCAGAAGGCAGAGGACAAGGGGTCTGTCTGAAGGAGGCTTTTGACGTCAGCCTCCTGGGGCCCAGAGCTGAATGGAAAGTAGATCCATAGGAGCAAGTGGAAAACATCCAGCACAGAATATTTCCACATAGTGTGAGGCCCTTAAAAAGCCACTGTGGAGAAAAATCCTAGGTAGGAAAGACTTCTTGGTTCACACTTGCAAATGGGACAATTGACAACACAAAGGCAAACTGATTGAGGGACCCTCATTGTACTAGGGCAGTAGTGTGAGATTCTGAGAGCGTCATCCATGGTGTGCCTATTTCCTATCAATGCACATGGAAAAGAAAACCCAGGCACTACAGTTTAAACTTTCTTTCTCAACTGGTTGTTTGCTCAGCTGCAAACCCCTCTGCCTGATAGTCGCAGGGCACACACGAAGCACAGGAATGCCTATCATTCTCCACTGTCACAATCAAAGGTTAGGGTCTACTTCACCCAGCCTAGTGCCCCTCTGTGTAATCCCTTTATATGCATTTATTTAATATTTTGTGGAACTGCTGTCACAAAGTTAGAGGACATTTGAATTCAGTGGGTGACTGAAATGTGACATCATATATAATTTTAAGGCCAAATAACAATAAAAATTTTTAGAGTTATGGCATACTTCTGAGTTTAAGGAGATAAAATGCAAAACGTAATTTTTAGCATCTTTGGAAAGATTCAGTTTAATCAGAATGTGTATACACTTCTATACAGTAGGAATGCATACACTGATAATATTGGGAGGTACAGGGTTTTCTTCCTCTTCATTAAATGGCCTCAGATTATTCTTATTTGTTTTTTAGGCTTTGGTCTAATTTGTTGTCATTTGTCTTCTTTCTGTCAGATTAGTGCTTCTCAGTGCTTCCAGCTTGTCTGACTATACAACTGGTTGAGACTAATCTAGAGGGAACTGAGAAATCAGATTTCCCTATTTGTTAGAATTGAGTGTAAACTAAAGGCAAATGGGCACCCAGAGACTAAAAGACATGCATTTTGATAAATAAACACTGATTTTGCCTTTTATTAGGCTTTGTTTTTAAGGTTTACAGATAAACTCTGGATTTTTAAAGCCTTTTTCAGTTATATATTTTGATATTTCCATTTCATCCTATCTCATTTCTCAGGTCTATAAATTTCTTGCATTTACTGCCTATTTTACAAGGTCATGTTTTAAGTTTATTTTTCCCAAGCTGTAAGTGATTCCTGCTTCCATATGTGTTTGGGGAATGTGGAGAAAGTCTGAGATCTAAGCATACCCCAGCTGATTTTATAGTTTTGGTTATAGCCACACTTAGTCAGGAATTCCTGCCTATAGCCTTCCACTCTTTCAACATGAGTCACTTGCTTTTCTACAGGATCCTTCTATTAAACATTTCTGTGTTTTTCCCTTTTGATGATCCTGTTTTGGGAAGCATGGCAAATGAGACCATAAATATTTTTTAGTTTATTGTACTGGTAATTCTAAACCTGGGGGTTGACCATATAAATCCGTATCATGATGCACATTTTACTATTGAAAAAATTGAGGACTTAGATTTATTTACTTCCTCCAGATATCTTTGTTAGTCAGTGGAGAGCCAGCACTTATATACAGATTTATCTGGCCTGATACTCTTAAAAATAACTATCAAATTTACTATTTTTTCTTTCATCCAGAATTTTATACAGAGAGACCCTATCTGGAAACATCCATGAGTGATAAGAAGACGGCTATGTGCCTTCCAGGTTGGTAAGTCCTTTTTGGAGTCAGGGGTCGTATCATAATTCACTTTCTGACACACAATATCATCAAAAAATTAATTGAATAAAAATCTGATTTCTATGCTTATGTTCTTGCAGTTTCAGATTGCAGAGTAGAGTAGAAGTTGCTTTTACCAATCTCTGGTTTCCTATGTCTTAACTGTCAGTAAAGAGTCAGAAGATAATAATTTGGTTGTTCAAAGAACTTTTATTGAGCAACTACTAAGTGTCCTACATCGCTGTATTAGTTATTTTTTGCTGTATAACAAATTATCTTTAAACTTAGTGGTGTAAAACATCACAAAGCCATTTCTCAGAGTTCCTGTGGGTTAGGAATGTAGGAATGGAGTAGCTGGATGTCTCTGACTCAGGGTCTCTCAAAAGACTGCAGTCAAGTGTTCTCTGGGGGCTGCAGTCATCTCAGGGCGCTGATGGGGGAGGCGCCATGTCCCATGGCTGTGGACAGGTCTGAGAATATCAGCTTCCCAGCTCGCTCACTCACATGGCTGTGTGGGGGCCTCAGATCCTAGCTGCATGTCAACTGAAGCATCCGTTCCAGGCCATGTAGGGCTACCCAACACAGCAGCTTGCTTCCCCAGAAGGAGGGCTGCAGGAGAGATGAGAGAGAGAGCCATCAGAGACATGGACAAAAACAAAGAGAGGCAGCGAGAGACAGAGGCAGAGGCAGAGGCAGAGGCAGAGAGCAAGAGCAAGATGGGCACCTTAGTCTTTTGGTAATGTTGTAATGGAAGTGACATACCATCACCTTTGCAGGGTTCTGTTTTCAGAAGGGAATCACTGGGTCCAGCCAACACTCAAGGGGAGGAGGTTATACAACTTCAGGAGGGCAGGAGCCTTGAGAGCTATCTGAGAGACTGCTTACCAAAATCACTCCTACTCATCTGACAAGTATTTGAAGATTGACAACCAGCATGGTACCCAGAATTGATAAACGGCCAATATGGTAGCCAATATATGAGTGTGCATCTTTTCCTCTTCCCAAGAAGATTGTACAGAGTTGAAGGGATGGCCAAACCCACAGGAATAGTTAATTAATACAAGGCTGTATGTAATTCTTGTAAAAATAAGTGGATCTTGCTTATTACAGATGAAGCTAAATACATCTGAAAACCTATGGTTTAACCTAGAAAATCACAAGTCCTGCATAAAATGATTGTGAAGGAGTGCAGCAGAAAGGAAGATGTCTGGGGAATTGAGGTACTAGTTAAATATAAAAGTTTACCTGGGAATCCAGTCATAATTTTTAGGTTTCTAAGAAAGGCTCCTAATCATTTAATCAGTTTTAATTCATTGAGCATTTACTGTGTACTCCCTTTGTGTATGACATTGTGCAAATTACATGTACCAAAACATCTACCTAAGTCCTTTCATCTGTATGATTCCTTCAAATAAAGAAACTTAGAACTTAAAAAAAATTACAAGCAGAACCTTCTTTTATGCATATAAAAAGCCTGAAGGTGGTTATTATTACTCCTATATTTATAGATGAATTCACTGAAACTCAGTTATACAAACTGAAACATTCAATGGTAGTGTTGAGATATAGGTTTGCAATGCCATATTGTAAGTACAATATCAATCATTCCTTATTTCCTTTTCTTTATTCAGTATTTTTATTTAAAAAAATGTTCCAGGATCTCTTTAAGGCTTTGAAGGTACAGAGATGAGCAAGGTAGAAGGATGCGCTGATGTCTTATGGCTTACATTCTAGTGGGGGCGGGAGAGTAGGTCGGCAGACAAATAATAAAGGAATAAACCAGAAGAACATCAGTTAGGGATGTCTTGCCCCACTGGAATGTAAACTCTTTGAGAACAAAGACTGTCATTTCACCTGGGAGACTGTTCACAAGAGTAAAGGAGAGTTCAATCAATATTTTCAATTGAGCAAAAATAAAATAGTAAGGAATAAAATGGACCAAATGGAAAATAAAATGATGACATGATAGAGAGGGACTGAGGGGTTACTTCAGATGAGGTAATCAGGGAGTGCCTCGCTGAAGAGTTTAACATTTGAACTGAGGTCTAAAAGAGAAGAAAAAGCCAGCTCTGCAAACATGTGGATGAAGAGCATTCTAGACAGAAATGAACAGCTAGTGCAAAGGCCCTGAGGTGGATTAGCCTTGGTGATTTTTGGCAACAGAAAAGAGGTGAGCATGCTGAAGCATGGGGAATAAGGTGGACAAGAGAGGAGACTCAGGAATCCATCAAGTAAAGTTTGGATTTTATTTTAAATATGATAGAAGTCACTGGAGGGTTTTAAATAGGAAATACAATCTTTTGCCATAGTCTTGACAAGAAGTAATAGAGACCTAGATTAGGGGATGGTGGTGGAAACAGAGACAAGGGGGCAATATTACTCATTGACAGATGCTTATTCATGGTTTGAACATAGTGGAGGGGTGTGGAAGAAAATCAACAAATCAAGGATTATTCTGAGCTCTCTGATCTTCATTGTTGGGGAAATAATGGATTTCAGTTTTCAGGTATGGAAGACTGAGACCAAAAGCTATATTCGTTTTCTAGGGATGCATTACCAAATTACTATAAGCTGGGTGGCTTAAACAACAGAAATTTACTGTCTCACTTTCTGTAGACTCGAAGTCCACGATAAGATGTCGACAGAGTTGGTTCCTTCTAAGAACTGTGAGGGAGATTCTGGTCCCCGCCTCTCCTCTAGCGGTCTTCTGACAGTTCTTGGCCTTCCTTGGCTTGTAGATGTCTCACCAGCATCTCTGCCTTGATCTCTATTTGCCGTATGAGCAGGTCAGGGGAAGGGCAAGTGGATAACTCAGTTTCTCTTTTGATTATGTTCAATAACTTTTGACTATTAGATTCCAATCAGTGATGTCAGTTCCTACAGGTGAGCAGAGAAGAAAGAGGCAGGTCACAGCCAGGAAGGTTCGTAGAGAAGGGCAGAAAGGATGGGCAGAGTTTCGGCAACATGACATTCCAGGCTTCTCTGGGACTCCCATGCCATTTGGGTAGTAAGTAAATGGGTAACCAAATGTATGCTAACCACAGAGAAGCATTTATTGTTTTCCCCTTCACAGAGGGGCAGATCGCCAAAGAATTAAACTTGTTACCCTGATAAATAACTTTAGCATTTCCAGAGGGAGCTGACATCTACTCAGTCAGGAAGGCTGACGTAGAAATATCCCTTGCTTCCCAATAAAACCATTCCTCTTACTGTCTCTGTTAGGAAAGCAGATCTTTACTGCTATTGGTTTGGTCTCATCCATGTCCAGTAATATGAAAAGAAGAAAATGGGGAAAACAAAATCCCTGGGTTGGGAATGACTCTTACCGCTAACATGCATGACTAGATATGATTTGAGAAATTTACTAACAATTTTAGCTTGATCATATCACTTCCTTGATTAAAGACTTTTAATTGCTTCCCATTGCTTTTAGACAAAAGACCTAATCCTCAACTTTGCCCGGAAGAGCTTACATGCCCCAGCCCTGCTAATTCACTCTCTTCTCTGCATTCCAGCCTCAGTGGCCTTCTTTTGTTTCCCAGGCCCCTTCCAAAAAAACTTGCTTGCTTTGCCTCAGGGATTTTGAATGCACCACAAGGGGCATGCCATGGAAATTTGAGTTTTCTTGCCCCACCCCCTACTCTCTCTTTTTAATTCTACTCATCCTCCAGATCACTGAAATGCCAAGCTTTTAGGGAGGCATCAGAAACCTGTTTTATCCTTGTCATTTGATATTCCACACTTGTCTCACCTCTTTCTAATAACTTTCAAAGTAGGTTTGCACAAAAAGTGATTCACTTGTAACCCAATTTTAGGATATTCTCTTCATCACCACTAGGGGGAGGGCTGCACTGCCCAAGTTTTCTACTTCAGAGCTTTGGTTATAGGTGATTTGAAAGAATAAAGTGCAAAAAAGAAAAGTTAAGGGCGGATGCCTGGCTGCGAATGGAGAAGTGGGAAGTGAAGTCAATATTAATGCTGGAGGTTAACAAAACAACACAACACAAGACCAAGAAATCAGAGAGGAGCGATCGTTGGTGATGACAGGTACTGAAGGGATGAAGCCCTGGTTGTTAAAAGAATGAATCACTTGAGAGGAGAAGACATATTCCCAGAGGGCACTGCTGGACGCTTTGGTGTGCAAGGGGCTCTTTGCTCTCTATTCCTTGTCCCCACTGTGGGAAAACTGATTGTCAAGTGAAGGCTCATATGGGAATTTTACAGGACTCTTGCTAGGTAATCAGCAAATTTGAATTTTCGTGGTTAAAAACTTGGGCTATGGTTCTGGAATCCCTGACTTTGACTCCTCCCAGACCTATCACCTGCTAGTTGGGTTACCTTTGGCAACTTGCATTACCCCTATGTGCCTTGGTTTCCTCCTTTGCAAGTTCAGAATAGTGTTAGTCCTAGGAGGGTTATTCTGAGGATTAACAACAACTCAGAACATATGTGCTTATAATGCATCAAGCATTTTTCTGTGGGTCTTAAGTCTGAATCGGCTAATTCTCAGAGCTGTTCTATGACTTATTTATTATTGCTATTATTATTATTATCCTTATTTCACAGCTGAGGGAACTGAAGCAGATAGGAGTTTAGGACTTTGCCAAAAGTCACATAGTTAGACATACAGAGACAAGATTTGAACCCACCCAGCACTTAGGATAATGCCTGTTTTGGATTAGGTATGCAGAAAGGATCTGACATATTGTACAGTATAGTATTTATTCCCTGGATCAGCCCTTCCTCCGTTACATCCCTCAGAAATCTGCATCCTTGCACAATGATTTGGCTGATATGAGAGGTAAAAAGCTATAGACAGGCACCAAGTTATAATTCAAATTCAATTTATGGCTCAGTCTTGAAGCAAAATGGTAGTCAACTGAAGTTTTAAAAAGATACTCTTTTAGGAAAGTACTTAATGCCTTTCTACAGAGTTTGCTACACAAATAAAGGCTACAGAAATAAGGGTTGTTAAAAGTTAGTATTTTTATGTTTTATAGCTGAGTGAAGTGTCCACCAAATAAGGACAGAGTATATGCTTGAAGCCTATATATATCCACAATATGGGCATCTATCTAAGTTCCAAAAGGGCAGGGCCATGCCAGCTTATCTGGTTTTATGTGATACCAAGAGCTCTGCTGGGTATAAACGAATACTTCATAGATGTTCTTTGAAGATACTGATGCTGGTAATTTCTTTCTGCTCACTCACCAAAAAGCACAATTGGAAAATATATCTAACTCTCCTAAGAACAAATGACTCCATGAGATGGGAAAGATTTAGATTCCCCTGCTAGAGATATGAATCACAAGGACTGGTAACCAACCTTAGAGATTAGAGGGATATCAACATGTACTGTGGTTGCTATAAATTAACATTATTTCCTTCAAATTTATATAGTCTGGCCAAGGTTCATAAATTTGTAGTTCATTTCTTATTGGCATGCTAAAGATGTAGAACAATACAGGGTCATTTCTGCCACCTTCTTTAATAGATATAATAGCAATAATTGATTCAAGAATGTGCCAAGTAATGGTGTGTGCATTGCGGGGGCATTAGGAAACATGGTGGGAGTAAGGTTGCACAAGAGGAGTTTGTAAATATGCGCTCAGATCAAGAAGACTTCACTTGTGAAGGCATTTTCAAATAATTACCCTTACCAGGTGTTGCACGATATTATTGCTGTAAACAGGAAGTGATGCTCTGAAGTTTGAAAAGTTTTATCACAGGTATGTGGAAAAATAATTAGGAAGGCTGGATCAGAAGTGCTTAGGGAGTTTCATTCAGCTTCACGTGCTTTCCAGGAGTGATTTTTAAAATAGTAAGGCTCCTGTCCTGAAGTAGAACAGACCCGTAATGTTCTGAGGGTTTAGATATGGGGAAGGAAATGGTTGCAACTGAGGAATCAGTCAGATAACTTGGTGTCTTTGTTGTTTTGATTTGTACAACATCAGGTGAGCTGCATTTGCAGCTCTGAGACTAAGCATTTAGTCTTCCATGGATGTTGGAAGGCTGAGTGTGGGAAAAATGCAGGTTGCTCTCTTCTGCACTGAAGCTTTGAGGCAAGTAAAGTTCAACTATGGGGACGTGGGTTCATTTTAAAACAGGGCCAAGAAATATAAACAGAAAAAAATAACAACAATAGGATTCAGCCACAAAAATTGTACTGTTGCTATGCTTTCTCTAAATTGTCTCTTCTCAAATGGAGCTCTGTATTTAACAGTAGAGTTTAGCTATTATTAAAGGTGAATGAATTTGGAGTATAGAGTTGCAGAGTATAAAGGATATTGGGTTGGATCTAGACCTCAATGGCTAAATAGCTCTGTGAAAATCAGTGTCAAGTTGAACTCTCTCTGGGATAGAATTTCTTTATTTGTAAAATGTAGAAAGCAGAATGAGAGGTGTTTAGTACTAAATCCTGTGATTTATACTGTGAGATCATACATGTTCTTGTCAGTTTGGAATCTAGAAGTGGTGCTATTATAACTGTTTTGCCTAGACAGCTGGTGGTTTTCAACTGCAACTCCCAAAAATCAACTCCTTGGTGGCACTGATACACTGATTAATACATTAAAGGAGGGATAACCAAAAGGGGAAGACACCAGACCTTAATTCACAGCCGGAAGTGCAGTCCTGCCAGAGGCAGAGCCAATTTTGCTAGAGATTCTTTCAAAAACAGTTTAAAAGTTTTTAATCCACGGGACTAGACATTGCTGGGAGAAAAATGACTGTATTCACATTTATGAGCTGGCATCTTAAAAGTGGTTAGAAAGGAAAGAATAAATGATAAAGAGTCATAATGGAAGGAAGAACAGGAGGGGAAGAAGGAAGGAAAAGACAGAAGTGAGGAGATGGGAAAGGAAGGGGAAGGGCTGCACCCAGGCTACACCATGGCGATGGGACAGCTTTAGAGCCAATGGGTTTGGCTCTCAGCTCTCTCCCCTGCTAATTATGTGACTTTGGTTGGGTACTTAGCCTCTCTTGAGTCTCAGTGTCCTCATGCAGAAAATGTTCCTAATCATGCGTGGCATCTCAATTTTCTTAGCAGAGTGCATACCTCACTCACCATGATGTAAGATAACGTAGAGAAGGCACTTGGCTCCGTGCCTGGTCAAATTTCTATGGGCTTTAGCTGTTACTATTATTGTGGTGGTGATGATGGTGGTGATGGTGAGGATTAAATGGTAAAAAGTATCTGAAATTCTTTACAACAGTCTCTGGCCTCTGGTAAGCAGCAAATGGTAGAAAAAAAAAGAAATACCATTAACATTTATTGAGGATGTATGAGTCACGGCCTCTAGCTGTTGGGCACTCTGCTATCAGCACTATGACCTGGGATGGTGATGGTGGTGGGCAGGGGGGTGTCTCCAGGCTGGATCGTCACTTTGGCTTTATGGGTGAAAAGACCCGAGGCTCACAGCTGTGCCACTGGGAAGAGGAGCATACATGTTATTCTGTTTGGCTGGACCGGCCCATGTTCTTTCTCCTGCCACATTGCAAGGTATATATAGCCTTTGGCTCTTTAATAGTTTATTCATTTATTGTTTAAAATATCTCTAAGAGGTAAGTATTCTGCTTTTCATTTATAGAAAATCCCAGAAAGAGGATATAAATCTATACTGCTCAGATTCCGAAGCCCGCTCTCTACCTTAAGAACATACAGATGAATACTTTGTAAACTGTTGGGTGTTCAGCCCTCTGCAGACCAACACTGCCCAGTGCAAATGTAACGCAAACCAAAATTATGAGACCCTCGTGTCATTGAAAATTCTCCAGTAGCCACATTAAAAAAAAAAAAAAAACTCAAGAAATTAATTTTAGTAATTATTTTATTGAGCCCAAATTTCCAGAATACTTTTACTTCGACATGAAATCAATATAAAAACGACTGAGGTGTTCAAAATTTTTTCCCCTTGTGCTTAGTCTTTTAAATCCAGTATGTATTTTACACTAATAAATAGAACATCTCAGTTGGGACGAGATCACTTCAAGTGATTGAAATCCACAGTGACTAGAGGCCACCACATTGAACAGGGCAGCTTCAGACAATTACCCTGATAAGTGAGATGATTCTCCAAAGTGTGGAAGGCATTGAGGCTGGTAGCCACAGCACAATTGACACGTTTTAACTAAAAAGGAAAAAGGTAATCAAAGATTTTATGAATTAATCCCGTCAATGAAACGTTGGACTACACCCACTAAATCTAAACAGAAAAGAAGAGTCTAACTTACTTTTCCCTTAAGAAAACAAAATGATTTGCTCAACGTAGGAACTCAGATGCTTTTACCATCTTAAAAGCAAATTTTAAAAAAGATAATTAGGATTTCCTGTGGGACAGAAGGAAATATTTAGAATTCGTTTACAAGATATTTAGGGAATACAAAACAGGGAGACGGAGAACAGGAATGGTGAGGATGACATCAAAGTCTGTTATCAGTCAAGCTGTCACTTCATAGGGGCTCAATCTGACAGGCGCTGTGCTGACTTTGCTTGGTTGAGAGCTTCCACTTGAAGGTAATTTTATGAACTGTACTCAGAAATCCATGGGAAAAGGCAAAAGACAGTATCACATGCTTCTTCCTCTTGTATTTACTCATGTCACGTGAACCAGATGTCAGAAACTCTCACATTTGGAGGTTTTTAAGTCCCACAATGAACTAGATAATAAAGTTGCCACTAAGGGCCAAGGAGTTCCAAGAAAATGCTGAACCTCTGACAGTCAGAAGCCACATTTATACAGTTCTTTGCTGGAGTGTTTGGCAGTTTCAGAGAGCCACACAGGTGCTTCTAAGAGCCTCGTCCAAATGCTTGGACCATAACACATTATAATCATAATTACGTTCCCAGTTCATCCAACCAAAATATGTGTTTGTGTTGGGTTGTATGTAACAATTTTAGGTGCATCCACATGTAAATGTTATTTCCTCATTTTCTATCCCATACTTGATTTTCTTCATCTGCATCATTGCTTTATCAAACTCCCCTTATTTTTATTATAATTTTGGAACAATTAGAAATACTAGTAATTAAATTGCTGAAATCTGCCTGGGTAGAGTAAGAACATTTCAGTTCTATCAGGATGGGTGTTAATTATTTTAGGCAAGCTGTCATTTAGGCTTTCTAAAGTGGATTTTGTTCTTGCAGTCAAGAACATTGCTTAGTGCAGAATTAATTAATCATTATAAATATAAAACCTGCAGTATCAGCTTCTGTGTTCAGAAAGGTTTTAAGAGGCAAGGTTGGAAGAGTCAATAGGCTGCTGAAGGGAATCTTATCAAGTGCCCCCACCCCCTAGTCTGATAAAAGGACAACTAAACTATGTACTTCATTTTTATATAGGCCCCCACTTCAAGCATTAGTTCAGAAACTGGGAATGTGTACTTTTTTCAACCAAGTTTTTTTGCTTTTTCTTAGTATGTTCTTTTAAAAAGATTTTTTAAAGCACAATTGATGATGAAATAGCTGAAAACTGGAATTTGGTTGGAGGATTTCCTTCACCTCCAAAAGTTTTTTCATTCTGTAGCACCATGCTGAATAGAACATATAGGACATAGTTCTTCTGCCAGTTCTGAATTTTCCAGGATACCCAGTGGCTACTTAAGAAATGCTCTATAGAATGACCATAGTAATTATATTCCTTACATTAAGGCTCATGGTCATTCTGCTATACCAGAAAGAAAGCCTTTCCTACTGGTTTTAAACAATCACTGTGCAATATTATGTCAATTTCCTGCTCTATGATGGAAGCAGATTTCAACCAAGTTTTACTGGAATACATTTTGACCAAAAGAAGGAAATCATGCCTATCTGGTTAAAGAAACCAGCTGGCATAACAATCTAGATAATGACAATATTAACTAACATTTAATAAGCCAACTATATGATAGCCACTCTAAGCATTTAAATTTAATTGCCTTCAATAAGTGCTTCATGTGAAATTGTCTCATTTAATTCTTGCCACTCAGAAGTAAAGGCCCACTATAGAAAAATGTGCTCATTTTTTTATACAATATTGCTAATATGTCAAAAAATTTAAAAAGCCTTTATTTATTTATAAATATATATTGAGAATTGGTTCTTTCTAAGGCACTCTCCTAAGAACAAGACAAAATTCACTGCTTCTCAAATGTCAATGGCTAGACGAACTACCTGAGCATCTTGTCACGCTGCGGACTCTGATCCAGCACGTCTGGGTGGGGCCTGATGAGCTCCCAGGTGACACTGATGCTCCTGGTTTGAGGACCACACTTTGAGAACAAGGACAGAGTCTATACTTAAAGCAGTTTTGAAGTGATGAAAGCCAAAGGGCCATGCATAACTGTCCTGAGGAGCCAGCTGTAGCTGAGGGGATCAGGTTTAGCTTTGTCAAAGAATAACATGCAAGTTGAGCCTTGAATAATGAGTAAAAATAAGTGGAGGGGGGTGTTGCCTAATTTGTTCTTATGGGTTAATTAGTTGATGAAAAAAGGTGGAATATGTCCTAAACCATGTTGGGATACATACGAGGCTTTCAGCTCTTTTGGAAGAGAAACAGTGGGGATCTATGGGTTTTATTGGTCCACACTTGCATTTGACATTCTCCTCTGATTGCTCTTTCTCCAGTAATTGAAACATCTACCTGCATCTGGACAGGTACAAGCATTAATTACACAAGCACCCCCCATTTTTAGTTTATTTTAAAAGATACCATTTTATGATTTGTATCACTACAATTATGTTTCTAATGGGATTTTAATTGATTTTGAATCCAATTAAAGAAAACCTATTTTTAAAGCATATCTCAGCTGCTGCCACTCAGAAGCCACACCAAGGTGGCACAGTATAAGTCATGGGAGCATAATTTGAACACATGTGGTGTGATCAGGGGGGTTTGGGAATGACCTGTATTTAATATTCTTTTAAAAAGTTGTCTTGATGGGTTTTATACTTCTCAAGACTATGTCTATGCCCTAATGATATAAATAACCATTTTTACTAGAAACACTCCCATGATCTTTTGGGTAGAAGTTATTGGTTCTGGTTTTGGGAAAAGGACATTTTTCTAGGGTGCAGTGCCTTTTTGTCCATATATTGTGCCTGCAAATTAGGATTTTTCTCCCCCAAATCACATCTATTCTGAGCTCCTATAGAGGACTGTTTTCAGATCATTAAGTTTTTTTCCTGGACTTAGTTAAGTTGCATTACTCACAAACCTAAACGTTTTAATGTTTCCTCCTTGTCTATGAATAAACACTACAATCACGACTCTTCACAGTATGGTCTAAACCTGAACTTAAGCCCAATTCTAGTACCTGCTATATTTCCCTCCCACCCCACATGCTGTACACTCAGTCATTACTCTTGTTCTTTCTGCCTAGAATAAGCCCTTTAATAGGGAGACTTTAAAACATTTTAAAAGCCCAGACAGAGGCAACTTACAGCCATGTGGTGACTGGGAACAAGAAGGCAGGTGGATAGGACATGGAAAGAGCAGGTCGCCCCTCTACAGCCCTCTCATGGAGTAGGCACACAGGTAGTTCAAAATAGATGGAAAAGTCTCAGAATTTTAGGCAGCAAATTTAACACCACTTCTTTCTTTATACCTAAAACTAACAATTAAAGGCTCAAATTTCAAATGCCAGTGACCTGTAGCCCAGAGGAATGTCTTACCCTTTGCATTTTAAAGTAGTGGCCTCAAATAATGTTTAAGAAACATAATAAAAGTGGCATTAAAAAAAAAGTAACTAGTGTCCAGAAAGTTACCATATGGCACTTTGCCCACTTGGAGGTGAGCCTTCTCTGGAATGTAAAAGTCTCTTATAACTAATCCTTGCCTCAGCTGAGTCTGTCAGGACAGTTGTCCAGAGAAACCCACACAATTCTCAGCTTCCTTCCCTCTGTGCAGCCCCAAACAGTCACACAACTGTAATAGTTTTATTTATTCTCCTGGTCCTTCCTACCACCAAAAGGGTCAATGTTTCCTGCTGTACAGAGAGAGAAAAATACTTCCCCTCTATTCCAAAGAGGGTTTTACATATGAAGAGGCACACTTACAGAGGAAGTAGGCTGTCAGATAGCCTGAGAGAAGTTTGTTTCCCAGGAAAGAAAGCAAAGATTCCTGCACTTTACTAGAGAGAGAAAGAGGGGAGGGAGACAGGAAGAACAGAGAGAAGGAGAAGCAAGGAGAAGAGAAGAGGGGAGAAAGCTGAGATGGAACTGCAGGCATGAGATAAAACGTCTTTGTTGGCTTTCCTCTTGAGGGCAGCTCCGTAGTTGAGGCTGATGAAAAGGCTTGAGGAGTGGGACTTAAGGCAGCCGCAGAGGGTCCCCAAATGTCAGTGGAGTCTGGAGACAGCAGTCTAGAATTCCCAGGCCCTGTCAGGTTGTGGGGAGCACTGAGAAAGCTGGCTGAGCAGGAATGGCTTGCAACAGGGAATGAGGACCGGCGGTCATGAGTATAGGCCACAGAAGGTGCCACAGGCCACATAAGGTACCACGGACCACAGTGGTGCACATGAGGGCCAAGCCCAGAGCACTCAGGTGTTTCCAGCACTCCCAGCGGCTTCTGGTGCAGGGTATCCTGTCACCTGGTGGCAGTTAGATCACAGTGAAGGCCAGGGAGACCCTGGGGGAAAGCAGACCTGACAACTGTTCCTTCTGATAATACCACTTGGGTCTGACCCTCTGGGATAATCTCCTAGATTAGGTCTAAGGAGAGAAAGAAAGGAAAAGGGTGCACTGAGATCCTGAAAACAAAGTTAAAAACAAACAAGAAAACACCCTGGAAATTTATTTAAAAGGAGAGTTAAGCTGGAAGAGAGTAAGTTTCAATAAAAAAAATGATGGAACAACTTTGAAATGGCATGACTGAGCCTGTTGACCCCCCAAAAGGTAAAAATCAGGGCTCATGAGCAAATTGAGTTAATTTACAGAAATAGTTACATGAATCAGTTTGTGAACTTCAACTCATCCTCCTATTTAATTATCACTTTATACCTGAGATCTTTTCCATTTCTTCAGCTGCATGTTTTCTCTTACTCACATAGAACTCTCCATTAGAACCTACTTTTAATTGTCTTGGTTCATAAAAATTGTTTATTTATAGGTTCATAGATTCTCAGAACTGAAAAGGACCCAGTGGGCTGTCATTTAGAATTATTCTCCCTTCTACAAGATAATGCAACCCTTGAGGGCAGAAAACCCTGCATTTCTTGTTATGTAGCTCAAGGTGCCAGTGCAGATTTTTGCTCATCCTAGGTATAATCAGTGTGTGGTCAGTACATAATGCAAGGGCTTGTGGTTTTCTCACCTGTAAAATGAAGCCAATGTCATCTTTTAACTGGACAGTCATTGACTCTTCCTTCAACTTAATTCCTTTGGAGGGAATTCGCCCTTCTTGATGACAGTAAGGACCAGGGAGAAGAACAAGCAAAGTACTTACATTGTGTAGACCAGGGGAGGAAAACTTTCCCCTTTTCCCTTCTAGATTCTTTGGCTAGTCTAATAATTAAATTGACATATGACAGATTCATCGGATAAAAACAAATTCAATTTTGTGTGTATGGGAACTCTATTAAAATATGAAACTCAAAGAAGTGACCAAAGTAGCTAGCTTTTATACCTATTACACAAAGAAACAATAAATTTGTGAAGATTGGCAAGACAAAGAAGTTTGGGCTTGGAGTATGGAGTAGTAAGTTAGGAAGTAACAAGGTTTGTTTATATAGCTTTCTCAGCCCTAAATTCTCTACCTCTGTTGATAAGGATGTCTTTCTCCCTTTGGTGCGGAGTAGGTACCTTTCACATGGGGGATTTATTTCCTGCTTTCGGGTGGACGAAGGAGAGTCGGAGCGTCCTTCTTGTACTGCCTGTTTCTCAAGTAACTTTAATTCAAAATAATCAATATACCAACGTGGCATATTTTAGGGTGTCCTACTCTGCTCCCCTTCAGTAGTTCTGCTGTATTTGTCATTGAAACTCACCTGGGCTGTGTTGAGCCAGTCAATTTGGAACTGAATGAACGGACTTCTAAAGCTGTCTTTACAGGCTCAGCTGAGAACGTGATTAGATTATAAGGAAAGGGTTATTTTTATTTCTAGTTAAGCAAATCTGCCTTTTACCTACCAGTATGTATAACAGTATCTTTACTGTTGTGTTTGTTGTGTTCTCACCTAGAACTTCAGAGCAGTATTGAAAATGCTAAGGACAGGTGAGTTCCACTAGAGCACAAAAAGCTCTATTTTACATTGAGTCTTAAAGTTGTTTTTGCTGGATAGAAAGAGCGATGGATTAGCTGCCCCAGTTCTGTTTCTTTCCTCTGTCTCTATTTCCTCTTTTCTGTGAACTAACTATAGAAAGGGTCAATGATAGGACTCTGGAAGGATGAACCTCTTGGTTCCATGTGGCTTGTTCACAGAGTCCTACAGTCATTAATGTTCCCCTCTCCCTTTACATTGTTTCATGCGGTTCTAGACTAATTATGGAAAGCTCTGACAATGGTTTTTTAGTTCAGATGCCTTGACACTGGCTTAAATCATGGAAAAATTGTATGTTTTCTTAATAAACAAGTAGAGATTAATAGTGCTCTTGATTCTTTGGAGAAGCTTCCATGAACAAAGGACAAACAGTGGCATGAGATCATTACAAACCTCAAGGACACAAATTTTCCAGAGATGGCTTGTATCTGGAATTGCTTCTCTTAGGAATCAGGTGAACATGGAAAGAGTGCTAAGACCTGGGAGAGCAGATAAGCAAAACTCAAGATGTTTTAGATGAACACAGAACCAAAACTCAGGAAATGGGTTTAGCTGTGGAAACAGCAGAGGGAAAACTGAGGTAGAACCAAAAAATGAAAAAGATGTTGAGAGAACAGTTGGGAAGAGCTCTGTCATCACAGAGTACAGGAGGAAAAGGGTTGTGCCCAGGGTCTAATTGCTCTTAAAAGTGTCATCAGAAAAAGAATGCTGAAGAGTTTAATAATTCAAAATTCTAACTTGACGTCCTGGTTGTATTTTTGTCTAGGAGGGAGGCTAGAACATGTTTTATTTCAGTTTGTTAACTTGATGTATAACCTTTGAATGTTTAGACAATGATAGGAGGACCTCTCTTTGTATTCTTGCTCTAGGCTCCACAGTTGTGAGTGGTGGACAACACAATTGCTAGTGATGGAGAAGCATCCAATCTAGACAAAACTCTGTTACCATCTAGGCATTCTCTCTCCTCCCTCACTTGGACTATACCCACTGCTGGGCTGAGGGGTTTGGGAGTGTGACTTTACTTTTGGGGCTGGGGAATAGTTTGTTCTCTACACTGTGTGGACGCGGGGGTGTTGCTGTGATAATCTTGTGGATCCTATTGATGCTTCAGACTTTTGAGAAAAAAGAGCACAAAGGAGATTGTATTGAACTAATTCTTGATGATATCACCTCCATTCCAAGGAGTATGATGGTGGAACACATCAGAGAGGGATGTATGTGACTGAGGTAAAGCAGAGTGAGATAAATTTGGGGCCTTAATTTCAGAATTTTTGGACTGTGATATCATTGGACATCAATTTAAAAGGCAAGAGGATTTAATCTTTGGACTTTAATGTTTCCAGGAGTATAAAGATTTAGTTGCTTAAATCTGGAGCTTTCAGTTATGGATGTTGTAGTTTTAGTATCGTTACATAGTTATGTGATGACTTTTTGTTGTGGGTTGAATTGTGTCCCTATTATATGTTGCAGGTTTAACTCCCTGTACACCAGAATAAGACTTTATTTGGAAACAGTCATTGCAGATATAATTAGTTAGGCTGAGAATCTTGAGAACCACACTGTGGTAGGGTGGGCACTTAATCTAATATGACAAGTGTCCTTATAAAAAGAACATAGAGAGACAACAGAAAAAAGATCACCATATGCAGACGCAGATACAGAAAGGGAGAAGACGGCCATGCAACGGTGGAGACAGAGTGGAGAAGTGTCTCTAAACCAAAGAATTTAAAGCAAACACCAGAGGCTAGAAGCAAGCAAGAATTCTCCTTTATAGGTTTCACAGGAAACATGGCCCTGCCAACATCTTGATTTTAGATGCCTATCCTCCAGAACTATAAGAAAATAAATTTCTGTTGTTGTAAACCAGCCAGTTTGTGGTACTTTGTTACAGCAGTCCTAGCCAACTGATACCTTTGTGTAACTCTGGTAAGCTGTGTAGGACAATTTACTGGGTGAAATTTTGGATGGTAAATAGACAAGGAAATGTATTTCTAACTCTGGGTGGAACTTGGCTTTGGTGTTTAATTTATCTATTGTTTTGATAATTTCAAAAAAGCTCAGCTGCCCTCTAGCTCCTCCAAAGAGGCAGTGACATGGGGGAACCACCTCATGAAAGTGGGAGTGAGATTGTCTCAAATAAAATGATAATCTTTCACTCTTTCCTTATCTCCACCCAGAGAGGTAGATACATCTTGGTTAACATAGTTGAAAAAAGATTAGAAAGGGCTCCAATTTCCACTCCTTAAATTTCTGTGATTGGCAGGGTGAGAGGAGTGCTGGTAGGTGGGATTTCACCACACTTTCCAGAGGGTAAAGTTTTAGAAGATATGCTCTGATCTATCTCCACCACTCACCCCCTCCCCATCTTTGAAGAAGTTTGACTGTACTGACTGCTGTGATGGGAGAAGGGGTGCTGAATGTGCATAGCCTAGTCCATTCCCTGTCTACCCCTTTGGATCAGCCTGCCTACAGCATGGGTATTCTCTGTGTTTGGCTTCCATATGGTTAGCACTTGCGGATCACATTCTAAGCCTGATTTCTAAAAGATGGGCTAGAGTTCTAACTTTTCCTACTAATAAGGAAAAAGGCATGCTGTACAAAGTTTCTGAGTAAGTGTCTGATCTGCGCACCTATATTCTCCCTCAAGTGGGTTTTCCCAAGGTCTTGATTTGGGGGGAGGGTAGTATTCGGAAGCCCTAATGTGGCTGCGCTTTGAAGCTAGCTGGCTTCTCCCTTCCATTTTTCCCTATAATAAATGGGATGCCTGTCCTCCAGCAATCTAACTTTTCTGCTCCTTTCTTAAGGGATGGGTGTGGAAAGTAGTTATGATTATTTATGATCCCAAACCCAAACATATATTAAAGAGTTTGTCTATTTTAGAGTGTGATAAAAATGCAAAGGAAGTATTTATATAGTGAGAAAAACCAATCAACCTTGGAGTCAGCCCTGAATTCAAATCCTACTTCTTTGACTAATTAGTTATTGACCTAATTATTTAAAGTATTTGAGCCTACCCTATAAAATATTGATAACAAAACCTATTCTACAGGATTGTAAAGATTAAGTGATATGAGATGCATTATTTACTTCATTATCTCTCTATATCATTAATGCTGGCATATAGTAGAACTCTATTGTGAGTTATTTTCCTCATTTCTCTTCTTTTGAACAAGTAACATTTATTTAATCTCCCCCCACAACCCCTACATTATACACATCCTCTGTACATTTATAACACTATTTTACTTCATCATAATTCACTTGACCTATTGTTGAGGGAAGAATATGTTTGTTGGGAATGCAAACGAAATAGTGCAACATCTATCATATATGCACTCAGTGAAAATTATGCTGTTTTATTTTTTTCCTTACTAATACAGCCCCATTAAAACTCTGGGCTTTTCTTTTATAATATACCTGCATTTTAGAGTGTGATAAAAATGATTAAAAAAAATAAGTCTCCTCTAATTTGCAAAATTATGGGATTATATCATAAGGTTGGTAAGAATCCTTTTTGTCCCAAGATTCTACAGTTACATAAAATACCAGAGTTATTACCCTTGAAACTGTTTTGTTTGCTGTGCTTGCTCGATGAATTTCCCTAATAATTAGCCAAGGCTTGTGTTTGTAATGCTTTTATATTTTTCCTTCATTCTATAGAAGGAGAGAGAATAATAGAATTCTTTTCCTTTACCAGCAAAACAACAAAAAATATGACCTTAGTGAGTCTTTATGAAATCACACGGAGGCCCCAAAAGTCTGTTTAAATGTGCCATTGTCATGGGTTTGGCCTGTAGGGATAATTATTTCCTTCAATTCATATTTACTGAGCTCAACTCTACCAAATCGCATGGGTACTGGGACCAAGGAGATGAATGAGACTTACTCCCTGCCCTTAAGAGGCTCCTGATCACCAAGCAAAAGCAAGTGTGGGTGGTGGCCACAGAAAACGCATTCCCTTGGAATCAGTCAGTGCTCAGTCAGAGAAACAGAACCAGCAGGAGATACATAGTATGAGATTTATTGCAAGGAACTGGCTTATGCAATTGTGTGGACTGTCTAGGCAAGTCTCAAATCCATGGGGCAGGTCCTCAGGAAGGCCTAGTGGAATTCTTGGACT
>JAVSCE010010499.1:0-16879 GCA_032199065.1 Smutsia gigantea
GCTGAAACAGGAATGCAGAGTGTTGTCTTGTTAAACGTCACCTGGGGACATCTACGCATGTTTGTAAATGACTCTGAGAGCACTCTGAATATTGATTTTGGGGTACAAATAAGTTATATGAGGTGGCAGATTCACAAGTACAGAATATATGAATAATGAGTTCCATTCTAATTCATTTAAAACATTTTTTAAAAGACTATCTTTGTAGAGCAGTTTTAAGTTCACAACAAACTTGAAAGGAAGGTACAGAGATTAAAAGCATTTTAACTAGTGAAGAAATAATATGCCATCATAATGATGCATCAAAAAACAAATGTATTTTTAAACATATATAGAGCAAATGAATGAAATATTATGGTTATGGAGAACTATTAGTTATATATATTTGAATCAAACATTTCTATGGATAATACATCTCAGGAGTTTAAACAGTCATTGCTGATATGCTGCTCAATGCTACTTAATAACAGTTTTTAGTTAATAGGGTAATTAATGAATGGATTTCAACTAATATTTTATATATATTCTCAGTACCTTGTACCCTGTCTAGCACACAGTTGGTTCTCAGTAAATGTTAAATTAATATTCAATAAATTGTGGACTCTAAATCTGTGATAGAGCTACAGACAGAATCTGAGACTCCGAACTTTCACCTCAGTGATACTGTTGTCAATGTCCTCACATCGTCATCATTACCATTTTCTGAGTACGTCAAGTATCATGTAAAGTGCTTTAAATATATTATGCAACTTAATTATATCAATTCTGTGCAGCCAGAATTTTGGAGATGAGGTATTATCTTCCTTTCAGTTAGATATATTTTGGTCAATGTATTTCAACCTCTAAGTTGCAGCACTCCTTTTGAAATCTTAAGTAGTAGCTGCATAGTGAAAAATGCATTTTAAATCAAATTGCTAGGATCTGAATTCTGCTTCTGTCACTTATTGGTTCAATGACTCTGACTTCAAATAAATAAGTGACTTGCCAGTTTTTCTACATATAAAATAGGGACTGTGGTATCTACACATTAAGTTATTATAAGGATTTAGAGATAAAATGTAAAGCATGTAAAGCATTCAGCAGGACACCCGGCACACAACAAACACTCCTAAAATAATATTCTGTTTCCCTTGACTCATGCAACAGATGCAAATCAAGGACAGGAGAGTTATATGTATTTAAGATTTACAGCAAACTTATGACTAAAGAGCATTCCAACTAAATGTGTATTTAAAGGATTTGAGTTAACCTTCTGAAATTATCTGGGTTTACTCTGACTGCTCAGAAGCAAGGTAAGTTATGTGAACTAATATAAAAGCCACAGATGAGAACAAGTTTAATATGGAACAGAAGCATGCTTTTTTCAATTTTACTAAAATACTAGGTATTTTAAATTCTGGGGCCAAAACTTCCACACTTTCCTACCTGATACTAGTGGTTTCTGTGTACTGGACAGCCATGAGCTGAGAATTTGAGCCTTGTTCCAGAGCACCCTGGAAGAAAAACAAAGATTTAATGTCATATAATGAAATTATATGACTTAAATTTACTCATTCTACATTTACTAAACTCTCATTAAAATATTCATATGGTTCTTTTCATGAATATTCTGACATATTAAGTTCATAGAACTAAACATCAACACAGAAATTAGAACTCTTTTGGTCACATTCTGGGCTGAGAGATGTGTCTTATGAAGATTAAGACATTTAAAGCATCTCCCATAAGTTTAAAAATGTAGTCCAAAAGTTCAGTCCAAGTACCACAAGTTTTATGACCAATCATACAAATATTACTGAACATATAATAACTTATGTTTGCCTAAAATAATTATTTTCCCAATGAAAAGTTCCTGAAGTATGGAAGTCCACAATGAAACTAGCTCCTCATGCTTAAGAGTTGAACACAATGATCATCATGCATAAATACACCTATGGACTCGGCCATCATTAAAGAGATTTCACTCAAAATGACTCTTTTGGCTAGGGAACAATCTGGAGCCATTAGTAGGTCCACGTATGCTACACTGGAAACCTGTCTTTCACACAGCATCTGCTTTGCCCTATGCCAGGGAATATAAGAAATATTCCCTGACAGTTTTGTAAGTTCATCTTCAGGAGACTTTTGTAAGGGTATCAGAGATCAAGGGCATGTTACCAATTTTACATTAGGAAGTGACCTTACTATTATGCTGTCAAACAGTGGCTTAAGTAATTGTTTACTCGTAAGACTATTAGCATGTGTTCATTACTGTATCCATACCCCTATCGTTCAGCAATCAAACTTTTATAAAATGCCTGCTAATGCACTTGGGTATAAAATTTAATATTTGACCCTGTCCTCAAGAAGCTTGCAGTTTAACTAAGACATACACGTGGAAACAATACAACGTGATAAATGCCGAAACAGAAGAACAAATAGTAAAGGGAAAAAAGAAGAGGGAACAATCTTGTTTGGTGGATGGAGCCAATATGCAGGGATAAATACAGAGCTTCCAATCTCTGGCTCTTTAACAAGTTAAGCATCTTATTTTATGAAAATCTAATGTTTTAGGTTTTGCATATAGTCGGTATTCAATAAATGTTTATTAAACAAAAAAGAAAAGAGCAATAAAGTGAAAAGAAAAAAGAAATAGACACAAATAATACTTATGGGCATGCTTATCAAGTTAAGTAGTAAACAAAGCCAACATTAAATTAGTTAGCTGATAAAAATGCGGTTTAAAATGAACTCATTAAATAGCTATTAATTGAATTTTAAATGATTTTGCTACTTTGGCACATATGAAATTAACATAGAAAACTGAAAGAAGCCAGACTTCTTTCCTTAGATTCAGAAGTGAGTGGGTAGGCTTCAAAGAAAGATCAGTTAGACACTGGGAAAATAGAAATTGGGAATGCTATTTACCCAATTTATACTGATGAATACAGGAGAAACTTGCCATGAGTTTTGGCATTTTTGGCTCTGTACGTTTAGCAAAAGGTCGTAATTGGCAAAAATATGAGGAAGACGTTTACACAGAAATGAGGATAGGGGTAGTTTAATAACCATAATATTGCACATGTAATTGTAGATTAATGATACCAAAATAAATTATATTAAAAAATATATATATACTACTGTACCTAACTATATTGTGACTTGCTTTTAAAATAGAACAACACATCACAAACATCTTCACACATAAATAAACCCACTTAATTACCACATCATATAGTCCATTGTCATAAAAAAAATTCCAATTATGTTGTAGATTTGTCCACTTTTCCTTTAGTTCTGTCACTCTTTTGCTTTATGTATTTTGAAGCTTTATTATTAGGGGCCTAAAACATTTGGAATTATGTCCTCTTGATTCAAATGCTCCTTTTACGAAATTTTGAAATTTCCTTCTTTGTCTCTTATAATATATCCTGGGTATGAAGTCTCCTTTGATTAATATAGCTCTACCACCTTTCTAATGCTTAATATCTGCACAGTATACACACTTTTTCACCATTTTATTTTCTATCTGTGCTTTTATATTTAAAATGTTATTTCTTCTGAACAGTATATAGTTGGGCCTTCCCTTTAAAAAAATCTAGTTTGACAGTCTTTCCCTTTTAATTAATGTGTTTAGGCCATAAAACTTAATTACTAATATGGCTAGGTTAAGTCTACTATCTTGGTATGTATTTTCTATTTATCCTATTTGTTTTTGTTCTTTTCCTGCCCTCTTTTGGTTGAAATACACATTTTTCAGTATTTCATATTTATTTCCTGTATTGACTTTTTAGCTGTACTTCTCTGTATTAGTTTTTAGTAGTTGCTCTTGAGTTTATATTCTGATCTTTCAGTTATCACATACCTTCAAATATTACTTGGACAATTTAAAAACATTGTAAGAGCATGATTCCATTTGCCCCCCTCTCCCTTTGTGTTCTTACCATATTATATTTCACTTCTATATAAGCTATAAACTGCACAACAAACTGTTAGAGGAGTTTTGATTAAAAAATATAATAGTCTTTTAAAGTCATTTAAATATGCATACATAAAATAAAGACAGTAAAAAAAAAATTAAAGGCCATTTATTACCAGATATTTGCCTATCTGGTGTTCTTCCTTCCTCTCACTGGGTTCTGTCTCGTATCACTCCCCTTAGTCTAAAAAACTTCTTTTAGTATTTCTTGTAGTGCAGATCTTCTGGAGACAAATTATCTAAGTTTTTGTCTGTCTGAAAATGCCTTTATTTTGCCTTCATTTTAAAAGATATTTTCACTAATTCATCCCTTTACCTTTTCTGGTAACTCACAGTCTAGGAATAGAGTAGAATTATGAAACGCGACAAGCCAAGTCAAGGATATAATGCTTAGAGATGACAGAAATTTCAAAGACATGAAGTTTGATCAAATTTATAGAGTATCTTATTAGACTGTTGGGTCCTTGTAGTATGTGAAAGGAGTGTCTGTAAGGAAAAGGTTGAAATGAGGAAAAAAGACAAGGCAGAGAAATTACAGGCTCTCTACACAATAAAGAGAACTGGAAGAATTCTTTACAAGCTTTGCTATTGACAACAGCATAAAGAACCTTCTCATTCCTCTGACCGACCAAGAACTTCTTTTATCCTTGACAGGTACAGTTTGAACCCTGTCATTCCTTTTTCTGTAATAGCTAGAAGTCCCCATTTCTGACCATTATCTAAGCTCACTAGAGAAAGATTAACACCAAGATAGAAGTGAAAGAAATAAGACTTTTTAAAAAATTGAAGTATAGTTTATATACAATCTTATGCTGGTTTCAAGTATACAACAACACAGTAGTTCAACAGTTACACACATTAAATCCTTGCCCCCACTAGAGCAGTTACCATCTGTCAACAGAGAAGGATGTCACAGAATCACTGGCTATATTCTCCAGGCTGCACTACTGTCTCCATGACGAACTTATATTTGAGAATTTTTGTGCCCCTTTATCCCCTTCACCATCCCCCCATCTATCCCAACCTCTCCTGTATGGTAACCACCAATCTCTTCTCAGTGTCTATGCATCTACTGCTATTTTGTTCATTTTGTTTTGTTTTGTTTTATTTTTAGATTCCACAAGTAAATGAAATAATATGGTATTTGTCTTTCCCTACCTGGCTATAATTTCACTTAGCATAATACCCTCTAGGTCCATCTATGTTGTGACAAATGGCAGGATTTCTTTCTTTTTTAATAGCTGAATAGTTTTCCATTGTGTATATTACCACCTCATCTTTACCCATTCATCTATTATGGACACTTTGGTTGCTTCCATTTCTTGGCTATTGTAAATAATGTGGTAATAAACACAGGGGTACATATATCTTTTAAAATCAGGGATTTTGTTTACTTTGGGTTATTCCTAAAAGTGGAATTGCTGGGTTGTATGGTATTTTCTATTTTTAGTTTTTTGAGGAACCTCTATACTGTTTTCCACGGTGGCTGTACCAATTTACACTCCCACCAACAATGTAGATTCCCATTTCTCCATATCCTTGTCAACACTTGATATTTCTTGTCTTTTGGATAGTGGCCATTCTACCTGGTGTGAAGTGAAACCTCATTGTGGTTTTGATTTGCATTTCCCTGTTGATTAGCAATGTGGAGCGTCTTTTCATGTGCCTGTTGGCCATCTGCATTTCTTTTTTGGAAAATGTCTGTTCAGGTCCCCAGCCCACTTTTTAATTGGGTTGTTTGATTTTCTGGTGATGAGGCATATGAGTTCTTTATGTGTTTTGGGTGTTAACCCCTTATTGGAAAAAACGCTTACAAATATATTCTCCCATACTATAGGTTGCCTTTTTGTTCTGCTGATGGTGTCCTTTGCTGTACAGAAGCTTTTTAGTTTGATGTAGTCCCACTTGTTCATTTTTTATTTTGTTTCCCTTGCCCAGGGAGACATACCAAGAAAAATATTGCTCACGCTTATGTTCGACAGAGTTTTGCCTATGTTTTCTTCTAAGAGTTTTATGGTTTCATGTTTTACATTTAAGTCTTTAATCTATTTTGAGTTTACTTTTGTGTATGGAGTTAGACAATCCAGTTTCATTCTCTTGCATGTAAGCCATCTAGTTTTTCCAACAGCAGTTATTAAAGAGGCTGTATTTTCCCCACTGTATATTCATGGCTCCTTTACCGTAAATTAATTGACCATATATGCAGTTTATATCTGGGCTCTCTACTCTGATCCACTGATCTATAGATCTGTTTTTGTGCCAGTACCATACTGTTTTGATTAATGTAGCATGAAAGGTAGCATAATACCCTCAGCTTTGTTGTTCTTTTTCAGGATTGCTTTTGGCTATTTGGGGTCTTTTGTGGTTCCACATGAATTTTATGATTATTTGCTCTATCTAGTTCATTGAAAAATACCATTGGTATTTTGATAGGGATTGCACTGAATCTGTAAATTGTGTTGGGCAGGATGGCCATATTGACAGTATTAATTCTTCCTATCCATGATTGTGGGATAGATTTCCATTTCTTTGGTGTCTTCTTTAATTTCTCTCATGAGTGCTTTATAGTTTTCAGAGTACAGGTCTTTCACCTCCTTGATTAGGTTTATTCCTAAATATTTTATTCTTTTTGATGCAACTGTAAATGGAACAGTTTTCCTGATTTCTCTATGCTAGTTTGTTGTTAGTATGTAGGAACACAACATATCTCCGTATATTAATTTTGTATCCTGTAACTTTGCTGAATTTAGGTATTAGGTCTAAAAGTTTTTTGGTGGAGTCTTTAGGAATTTCTGTATGTAGTATGTCATCTGCAAACAGTGGCAGTTTAACTTCTTCCTTACCAATTTGGATGCCTCTTATCTCTTTACCTTGTCTGACTGCTGTCACGAGAACTTCCAGTACTATGTTGAATAAAAGTGGTGAGAGTTGTGTCATTCCTATCTTAAAGCAAAAGCTTTCAGATTTTCACAATTGAGTATGATGTTAGCTGTGGGTTTGTTGTATATGGCCTTTATTATGTTGAGGTATGTTTCCTCTATACCCATTTTGCTGAGTTTTTATCATGAATGGATGTTGAATTTTGTTAAATGCTTTTTCAGCATCTACTGATATGATCACATGGTTTTTATCCTTTTTGTTAATGTGGTGTATCACACTGATTTGTAAATACTGTACTATCCTTTCAACCCTGGAATAAATCCTACTTGATCATGATGGATGATTCTGCTGATTTATTTTTCAATTCAGTTTGGCTACTATTTTGTTGAGGATTTTTTCATCTATGGTTCTTCAGGGATACTGCTTTACAATTTTCTTTTTTTTGTACTGTCTTTGTCTGGGTTTGGTTATTAGAGTGATGCTGGCTTCACAGAGTGAGTTTGGAAATATTCCCTCCTCTTCTACTTTGGGAATAATTTAAGAAGGATGGGCTTAGCTCTTCTTTAAATGTTTGGTAGAATTCAGCTGTGAAGCCATGTGGTCCTGGAATTTTGTTTCTCGGGAGTGTTTTGACTACCAATTCAATTTCATTAGTGGTAATTGGTCTGTTCAGATTTTCTGCTTCTTCCTGGGTAAGTCTTGGAAGGTTGTACTTTTCTAGGAATCTGTCCGTTTCTACTAGCTTGTCCAATTTATTGGCATGTAATTTTTCATAGAATTCTCTAATAATACTTTGTTTTTCTGTGTTATAATTCTTATAATAATTCCTTTTTTGTTTCTGGTTTTGTTTATTTGTGTACTCTTTTTTTCTTGATAAGTCTGTCTACTTTGTTTCCCTTCTCAAAGAACCAGCTCTTGGTTTCATTGATATTTCCTATTGTTTTTTTCTTCTTTATTTTTCTTTTTCTATTTCTTTAGTTGTGAGTTTACGCTGTTTATTTCGGATTGTTCCTGTTTCTGGAGGTAGGTCTGTATTGCTACATACTTCCCTCTCAGAACCACTTTTGTGGCATCCCACATATTTTGAACTGTTGTATTTTTGTTTTCATTTGTCTCCATGTGTTGCTTGATGTGTTTTGATTTCTTCATTGATCCATTGATTATTTAGAGGCATATTGTTTAGCCTCCAGGTGTTTGGGGGTTTTTGTTCTCTTCATGTAATTTATTTCTCGTTTCATACCATTGTGATCTAAAAAGATGCTTGATACCTTTCAATTGTTTTGAATTTACTGAGGCTAGTTTTGTGTCCTAATATGTGGTCTATTCTGGAGAACATTCCATGTGCACTTTAGAAAAATGTGTATCCCACTGTTTCTGGGTAGAATGTTCTGTATATATCTGTTAAGTCCATCTGATCTAGGGTGTTGTTTCATGCCTGTTTCCTTATTTATTTTCTGGATGGTTGATCTAATGATTTAAGTGGTGTATTAAAGTCCCCTAATATGATCAGTTGCAGACTATTTCTCCCTTTAGTTCTACTAGTATTTGTTTTACACATTTAGATGCTCCTGTGTTGGGTGCATAGATATTTATAATTGTTACAACCTCTTCTTGTTGGACTGATCTTTTTTTTATTTTTTTAAATTTATTTTGATATCATTAATCTACAATTAAACGAGTAATATTATGGTGATTACACTACTCCCTTCATCAGGTCACCCACCCCAACCCCATTACAGTCACTGTTCATCAGCGTAGTGAGATGCCATAGAGTCACTACTTGTCCTCTCTGGGTTGTACAGCCCTCCCGGTGCCCCCCTAACATTACATCTGCTAATCGTAATGTCCCTATTTCCCCCTTGCCCCTCCCTTCCAACCCATCCTCCCCAGTCCCTTACCCTTTGGTAACTATTAGTCCGTTCTTGGGTTCTGTGAGTCTGCTGCTGTTTTGTTCCTTCAGTTTTTTTCTCAGTTTTATACTCCACATATGAGTGAAATCATTTGGTACTTGCCTTTTTCAGCTTGACTTATTTCACTGAGCATAATACCCACTAGCTCCATCCATGTTGATGCAAATGGAAGGATTTATTTTCTTCTTATGGCTGTATAATATTCCATTGTGTATATGTACCACCTCTTCTTTATCCATTCATCTACTGATGGACACTTAGGTTGCTTCCATTTCTTGGCTATTGTAAACAGTGCTGCAATAAACATAGGGGTGCGTCTGTCTTTTTCAAATTGGGCTGCTGCATTCTTAGGGTAAATTCCTAGGAGTGGAATTCCTGGGTCAAATGGTATTTCTATTTTGAGTTTTTTGAGGAACCTCCATACTGCTTTCCACAATGGTTGAACTAATTTGCAGTCCCACCAGCAGTGTAGGAGGGTTCCCTTTTCTCCACATCCTCGCCAACATTTGTTGTTGTTTGTGTTTTGGATGTTGGCGATCCTCACTGGTGTGAGGTGATATCTCATTGTGGTTTTAATCTGCATTTCTCTGATGATTAGCGATGTGGAGCATCTTTTCATGTGCCTGTTGGCCATCTGAATTTCTTCTTTGGAGAAGTGTCTATTCATGTCCTCTGCCCATTTCTTAATTGGATTATTTGCTTTTGTTTGTTAAGGTGCATGAGTTCTTTATATATTTTGGATGTCAACCCTTTATCAGATACGTTTTTTATGAATATATTCTCCCATACTGTAGGATGTCTTTTTGTTCTACTGATGGTGTCCTTTGCTGTACAGAAGCTTTTCAGCTTGATATAGTCCCACTTGTTCATTTTTGCTTTTGTTTCCCTTGCCCGGGGAGATATGTTCATGAAGAAGTTGCTCATGTTTATGTCCAAGAGATTTTTGCCTATGTTTTTTTCTAAGAGTTTTATGGTTTCATGACTTACATTCAGGTCTTTGATCCACCTTGAGTTTACCTTTGTGTATGGGGCTAGACAGTAGTCCAGTTTCATTCTCTTACATGTAGCTGTCCAGTTTTTCCAACACCAGCTGCTGAAGAGGCTGTCATCTCCCCATTGTATATCCAAGGCACTTTTATCAAATATTAATTGACTGTATATGTTTGGGTTAATGTTTGGATTTTCTATTCTGTTCCACTGGTCTGTGGGTCTGTTTTTGTGCCAATACCAAATTGTCTTGATTACTGTGGCTTTGTAGTAGAGCTTGAAGTAAGGGAGCATAATTCCCCCTGTTTTATTCCTCCTTCTCAGGATTGCTTTGGCTATTCGGGGTCTTTTGTGGTTCCATATGAATTTTAGAATTATTTGTTCCAGTTCATTGAAGAAAGCTGTTGGTAGTTTGATAGGGATTGTGTTGAATCTGTAGATTGCTTTAGGTAGTATAGCCATTTTGACAATATTCTTCCTAGCCAAGAGTATGGGATGCATTTCCATTTGTTAGTGTCCTCTTTAATTTCTCTTAGAAGTGTCTTGAAGTTTTCAGAGTACAGGTCTTTCACTTCCTTCGTTAGGCTTATTCCTAGGTATTTTATTCTTTTTGATGCAATTGTGAATGGAATTGTTTTCTGATTTCTCTTTCTGTTAGTTCATCGTTAGCGTATAGGAAAGCAACAGATTTCTGTGTGTTAATTTTGTATCCTGCAACTTTGCTGAATTCAGATATTAGTTCTAGTAGTTTTGGAATGGAATCTTTAGGGTTTTTTATGTACAGTATCATGTCATCTGCAAATAGTGACAACCTGACTTCTTCTTTACCAATCTGGATGCCTTGTATGTCTTTGTTTTGTCTGATTGCTGTGGCTAGGACCTCCAGTACTATGTTGAATAACAGTGGAGAGAGTGGGCATCCGTCTTGTTCCTGATCTTAGATGAAAAGCTTTCAGCGTCTCGCCATTAAGTATGATGTTAGCTGTGGGTTTGGCATATATAGCCTTTATGATGTTGAGGTACTTGTGGTCTATACTCATTTTGTTGAGAGTTTTAATCATGAATGGATGCTGAATTTTGTCAAATGCTTTTTCAGCATCTATGGAGATGATCATGTGGTTTTTAGTTCTTCTTTTTGTTGATGTGGTGGATGATGTTGATGGATTTTCGAATGTTGTACCATCCTTGCATCCCTGGGATGAATCCCACTTGATCATGGTGTATGATCCTCTTGATGTATTTTTGAATTCGGTTTGCTAATATTTTGTTGAGTATTTTTGCATCTACGTTCATCAGGGATATTGGTCTGTAATTTTCTTTTTTGGTGAGGTCTTTGCCCGGTTTTGGTATTAGAGTGATGCTGGCTTCATAGAATGAGTTTGGAAGTATTCCCTCCTCTTCTATTTTTTGGAAAACTTTAAGGAGAATGGGTGTTATTTCTTCTCTATATGTCTGGTAGAATTCAGAGGTGAATCCATCTGGTCCGGGGGTTTTGTTCTTGGGTAGTTTTTTGATTACCGATTCAATTTCGTTGCTGGTGATTGGTCTGTTTAGTTTTTCTGTTTCTTGCTTGGTCAGTCTTGGAAGGTTGTATTTTTCTAAGAAGTTGTCCATTTCTTTAGGTTTTCCAGCTTGTTAGCATATAGATTCTCATAATGTTCTCTTATAATTCTTTGTATTTCTGTGGGGTCCGTTGTGATTTTTCCTTTCTCATTTCTGATTCTGTTTATGTGTGTAGATTCTCTTTTTCTCTTAATGAGTCTGGCTAGGGGTTTATCTATTTTGTTTATTTTTTCAAAGAACCAGCTCTTGGTTTCATTGATTTTTTCTATTGTTTTGTTCTTCTCAATTTTATTTATTTCTTCTCTAATCTTTATTATGTCCCTCCTTCTGGTGACTTTGGGCCTCATTTGTTCTTCTTTTTCCAATTTCAGTAATTGTGTCTTTAGACTATTCATTTGGGAATGTTCTTCCTTCTTTAAATAGGCCTGGATTGCAATATACTTTCCTCTTAGAACTGCCTTTGCTGCGTCCCACAGAAGTTGTGGCTTTGTGTTGTTGTTGTCATTAGTCTCCATATATTCTTTGATTTCTGTTTTGATTTGGTCATTAACCCATTGATTAATTAGGAGAGTGTTGTTAAGTCTCCATGTATTTGTGAGCCTTTTTGATTTCTTTCTAAAATTTATTTCTAGTTTTATACCTTGGTGATCTGAGAAGTTGGTTGGTAGGATTTCAATCTTTTTGAATTTACTGAGGTTCTTTTTGTGGCCTAGTATGTGGTCTATTCTGGAAAATGTTCCATGTGCACTAGAGAAGAATGTATGTCCTGTTGCTTTTGGGTGTAGAGTTCTGTAGATGTCTGTTAGGTCCATCTGTTCTAGTGTGTTGTTCAGTGCCTCTGTGTCTTTACTTATTTTCTGTCTGGTTGATCTGTCCTTTGGAGTGAGTGGTGTGTTGAAGTCTCCTAAAATGAATGCATTGCTGTCTATTTCCTCCTTTAATTCTGTTAGTATTTGTTTCACATATGCTGGCGCTCCTGTGTTGGGTGCATATATATTTATAATGGTTGTATCTTCTTGTTGGACTGACCCCTTTATTATTATGTAATGTCCTTCTTTATCTCTTGCTACTTTCTTTGTTTTGAAGTCTATTTTGTCTGATACAAGTACTGCAACACCTGCTTTTTTCTCCTTGTTGCTTGCATGAAATATCTTTTTCCATACCTTCACTTTTAGTCTGTGTATATCTTTGGGTTTGAGGTGAGTCTCTTGTAAGCAGCAGCATATAGATGGGTCTTGCTTTTTTATCCATTCTGTTACTCTATGTCTTTTGTTTGGTGCATTCAGTCCATTTACATTTAGGGTGATTATCAATAGATATGTACTTATTGCCATTACTGGCTTTAGATTCGTGGTTACCAAAGGTTCAAGGGTTGCTTCTTTACTATCTAACAATCTAAGTTAACTTTCTTGTTAAGTAATTGTAAACACTGTCTGATGTTTCTTTATTTCTCTCCCTTCTTATTCTTCCTCCTCCATTCTTTATATACTAGGTGTTTTATTATTTGCCTTTAGTTAGCATTTGGATGGTCTGCTTTGTTTGCTATGATTTTATTTTCTCTGGTGACATATTTTTAGCCTTAGGAGTGCTTCCATCTAGAGCAGTCTGTTTAAGATATCCTGTAGTGGTGGTTTATGAGAGGCAAACTCTCTCAACTTTCGTTTGTCTGGAAATTGTTTAATCCCTCCATCATATTTAAATGACAGTCGTGCTGGATACAATATTCTTGGTTCGAGGCCCTTCTGTTTCATTATGTTAAATATATCATGCCATTCTCTTCTGGCCCGTAAGGTTTCTGTTGAGAAGTCTGATGATAGTCTGATGGGTTTTCCTTTGTAGGTGATTTTTTTCTCTCTCTAGCTGCCTTTAATACTCTGTCTTTATCTTTGATCTTTGCCATCTTAATTATTATGTGTCTTGGTGTTGTCTTCTTTGGGTCCCTTGTGTTGGGAGATCTGTGGGCTTCCGTGGACTGCGAGACTATTTCCTTCCCCAGCGAGGGAAAGTTTTCAGCAATTATTTCTTCAAAGACACTTTCTATCCCTTTTTCTCTCTCTTCTTCTTTTGGTACTCCTATAATGCGAATATTGTTCCATTTGGATTGGTCAAACAGTTCTCTTAATATTCTTTCATTCCTAGAAATCCTTTTATCTCTCTCTGCCTCAGCTTCTCTGTATTCCTGTTCTCTGATTTCTATTCCATTAACAGTCTCTTGCATCTCATCCAGTCTGCTGTTAAGCCCGTCGATCGCTTGTCTCATTTCTGCATTGTCTTTCCTCACTTCCCTCACTTCCTCTCTCAGCTCTTGCACATTTCTTTGTAGGTCCGTCAGCATGGTTATGACTTTGATTCTGAATTCTTTTTCAGGAAGACTGTGCATTTCCATCCCTTCAGACTCCCTCTCTGGGGTTGTCTGGTTGATTTGGGTCTGAACCATACTCCTCTGTGTTTTCATGCCTGTAGAAGTGGTCGCTGGTAGTTCCCACGTATGTCAGCTGGGCTCTTTAAGACTTCAAAAAGAGAAAAAAAAGAAAAAAAAAGAGAGAAAGAAAGGAAAAAAAGAAAAAAGAAAAAACAAAACAAAACAAAACAAACGCCCACCACGAGTAGATTCTGTGCGGAAGCTGTAGGCGGCGCTGTTGCCCCACTATTCTGCAGCCGTGGTCGCGCCGCTCCGCAGGGCCCTTTATAGCTTTGGCTGGGGTGGGAACGAATGGGAGGCTGTTGATCTCAGTGAGAAATGTAAGTACAGCCACGCTTCCCCAGTCGCCAGCTAAGGTGTCCGAAACTCTCCAGGACTCCCAGCCTGCTGGGCTGAGTGTGCCGGGGCAATACGGCTGCTCTGCTGGGCTCCTGTCTCTTTAAGACCGCTGAAGAAAGCGTGCACTTTTTTTTTCCTTTCCAGGAGCCAGCTGCAAGCAACCTGGTGCGTTCCCCGCTCAGATCCTGCCCCTCTGTCTCTCCAATCTCCCCTGCACTGCGCGATGTGGGTCAGTGCTCCCTGCCCAGATCACTGGGGCTGGCTACTTCGCGGGGTCTACTTCCACTGCCTCCTGGCTCTGAATCCTCTCCTCCCACCGGTGCACTGGGGTGGGTGAGTGCTCGGGTCCCGCCAGGTCACGGCTCCATATCTTACCCGCCTCTTGGGGTGCTGAGTCCTCTTGGGTGTAGCTGCACTCTGTGCGCTTTCCTGTGTATTCTGGTCTCTCTTTTAGAAATAGTTGTATTTGCTGTATTTTCGTAGATAAATATAGTGTTGGGAGGAGATTTCTGCCGCCCTGCTCATGCTGCCATCTTCCCAGAAGTCCTGCAGTGATCTCTTACCTACACTACTGAAATGGCTTCTTAACTGGTCTCCCTCCTTCCACTCATAGTCGTCTCCATGGTCTATTCTGTGTAGCAATTAGAGTGATCTTTTAAAAGTATAAATCAGATCAAGTCACCCCCCTGCTCAAAATCTCTCAGTGCTATCCTCTCATAGCTAGGATGAAATCCAGAGTTCTCAGGACAGCCTACTGCTTCTGATGTCATCTTCTACTACTCTCCCTTCAATCACTGCAGTTCACCTTACACAACTTCTTAATGTTCCTCAAATACGCAAACTGTTCCCTCCTGAGGGTGTTAATATTTGCTCTTTCCTTTATCTGGAAGCTGTTTCTCCAGGTTTCCCCCTACATCTTTGTATTATTTACTCCTTCATTTTCTGTCTGTGGTAAAAGCAATGTTCTCCCAAATGCTTTTTTTCTTCCTGAACACACATGAAGACTTTTTGCCTAACCTACTGCAAAGGAGACAAGGGAAAGTGACAGTTTTAGCCCACTGAACACTGGCTAAAGTCTAGGCTGGATCCCTAAAACATTCCACATAATCTTCAAACCTTTCTCTTTTCCAACATCCAAAGCCAGAAGCAAAAAATTTCAAGTTGTTGGGTCCATAAAGTAGAAAGAATCTGGCTTCCTTAGTCACTGCTTGGAGGAAAGCCATTCTAGAGAGCTATATCAGACTTTGTATGGAAGAGAAACAAATTTTTATTCCTTTAAATTACTGAGATTTTGAGGTAGCTGTTACAACAGCTAGCATCAATTACCTTGACAGTAATTCACTCAAGTAAGAAGACTTCTCGAACCACCCAATCTGAAATATCCACTCATATCTCAATTCAAACTCTAACTTCCAACCCTGGTGGTTTTTTTTATGAGACCTTATCTCTTATTCTAAGAATATTTAAATATTTACTTGTTGATGTATTTATTTAAATTTAATATTTTCCCTGTAATGAGAACTTTAAAGATCTAGTCTCTTAACAAACTCCAAGTATACAGTACAGTATTATTAGCTATAGTCACCATGCTCTCCATTACACCCTCATAGCTTATTTATTTGAAGTTTGTACCTTTTGACTCCCTTCACCCAGTTTTCTCACCTCCCATGCCTGCCTCTATCTGTTCTCTGTATCTATGCATTCCATTTTTTATTTTCTAGATTCCAGATGTAATTGAGATCACATAGTATTTGTCTTTCTCTGCCTTATTTCACTTTACTTATTGTTTATCTCTCTCACTAGAATGGAAGTTCTATTAAGGTGAGGATTTTATCACACTACTGTATTCCCAGGGTCTAGAACAGTACCTGGGCTATAATTACTGCCATCGGTAATGTTTGCTGGGATCGTGGACTGTGCCAGTTGCTCATCTAAGTGCTTCAGAAGTAGTAATAAATATACGATAAGTGATGGAATGACTATAAATGGTGCTTTGTGGTAAACAATATAAAGAGGGAAGCCTAGCTAAATATGTTCTAAATAGCAACTGCAATTAACCTGTCGACCTACATGTCTAAGTTCAAAAATGCCCTCTACGGAGATGTGCCTGTGATTCAACACTCACTTTTTTTTAAATCTCTGAGAATAGAGGAGATAAGCAGTATCATTTATTATGCCATTTGTGCCAAGGACACGTCAGATGTCCATGCGTAGGAACCCTTGGCTTGAAAGCATATTTGAGGGAGAAAGCAGGAAATAGTATCATGCCTGAGCAAGAAATACCCATGCTAGAAAACCTGAGGGGAGGCCTCAGTGGCAGGGGCAGCTGCATCAGAAGTAGTAGGAGGCGGTGGGAAGTGGGTCAAGTTCAAGCTTCTCAAATCTTCTAAGGGAGAGCAATTCATCCAGCCAAGATTTCCAACAAACATGCCAAACACTATGCAAGCAACCAGAAACAAACCTGAAGAATGTGTGTTTTCTGTTGGCCACTCGTCATTCTTCTTGATTTTGTCCTTTCCACTTCATGTCTATGAACCCACCCTCGAAGTTCATGATTTAACCTATAAAACAGCTCAATTAATTAAACATATGACACAGAAATAAATGGCTCACCCCTTGGTTAGAAATGAAGCTGTAGGATCCAAAGAGCATTCTAAGTGCCTGATAATTCAATACCTTTTTTTGATTTGAAAAAAGCTGACAGTTACTGTTAAGTTGTTTTTAATAACACATGCATTTTTATATGGTAGCCTCCTCAATCATGAATTTAAAATTCAAAGAAAACCATAGCTAAATAAATACCTGCCACATATAAATAAT